>OY747130.1:65475696-66075696 GCA_963556465.1 Berberis vulgaris | reverse complement strand
GTTCATGTTTTGAAAACGTGCGAGGCTTACTCAAAATGCGTCAAAGGCTTACATCAAAGCTTATCTAAATCTAAGGCTTACACCTTTCTCATGCTTCATCACCGATCGGTGCAACTTTGTTATATTATTTATCAAATCTTTTGTTGTTTAGTTCCGAGATAACGTTTTATTTTATATTAAATTATGAACACATATATTTGTAGTTTGACATAGTTTAAAGAGGCTAAAAGTGCCCTAAGTTACACCTTAGATATGCCTTTTGAGAAATACTTCATGCTATATTCGTGAAACTTTAGAAAATAGAAATAGGTAAAATATAATCATGATGTATTAAACCTTTCATTTTTTTTATATAGTGCTAGTCATTTTATTTTATATGTAATTTTTATACATGTTACTTGATAATGGTTCTCTCTCAAGTTTGCTCATCACTTACTCGCAAAAGGCTTGTGCCTCACTTTTGAGGCGTACTTCTCACACGTTAGGCCCGTGGCACCCGTCCGCATTGGCAAACTAACCTAACCCTATTGGCTAATAATGCCTTAACTACTATTTTGGGGCTTTTATTGAATAGGCGCAGTTATACTTAATATTATTATTACTAAACTACCCATAATACTGCTTACATTGTTGTGGGTGTGTAAATTTTTTTAAAGTTTCGTTATACCCCTGCTTACTATGGATGCTCTTACTGTGTGGGTGCTTGGGTGCAAATTTGCACACCCACTACCAAACTTGGGCTTACCGTGGATGCTCTAAAGGGTTTATGTCATGTTTGACCAGAGACGTGTGGAGTTATCTGAAAATCCATAAAAGGGCTCAGTGGTAAATTTTTATCATATACACCACACAAGTTGAAGGCAACATGAATCCTATAAAAGCCAAAAGGTATTGATGTAACCCTAATTTCCAAAAAGAAAATTGAAAGTCATCGTCTTTCCAAGCCTTCCACTCATGTCCACTTTAACACCCTGTCTTCCTCTTTGCAACCCACTCAATGATATGATTTTTATGTTTTTGATGTACTATTTGATAATTTTGATTAAAACAAGATAAAACGTTTTTAAGTTTTGATAAATTTGACACACTTTTTAATTTATTTATTATTTTTTGGAAAAAACATATCATGTTTTGATCAGTCTATGATCAACATTAATCTTGATTTTTCATAGAATGGGTCAATGATTTTTATGCTTTTGGAATGGTGATCATACTTGTGGATTTTTACCAACTATTCCAACAAATTTTTCTAACAAATGCTCAATATTCTTTCAAAATTATTGATTTTTAATAATTTAGTGGATGTTTGCAAGTTACTTGTCACTTATGTAGTGCATCTTTTCTCTATGCTATACAACTTTGTTATATTTCCATTTCGATTGAATCGATTCTAAGTAATTGTGTCACTTTTTGTACATATTTACTTATGATACTTATCAAAATGATGATTTATAAAATTCTTTTAAAAATGTTGAGACCACCTCACACCTCAAACATTTTTTGGTCCGTCTGCCTTGCCTTCACCTCAACGCCATAACTACAATGGGTAAGATGCAACATGGGAACAACTAATTCGTTGATCACCATACTCATTTTGTTGGAGTTTAGTGTATTTGATGCACTGTGGAAGGTCAACAAACCCCCATTTAAGTGTTGATTATATTTAATTTGATGAATTTCTTATTCTTGCTTTTGTGAAGCAAATTCCATCGATTTAACTTATAAATATCCTAATAATGCTAGCGGAGTTTAACAACACATAATAGATGCTTGAAAAATAAGGCTTTAAGAGAAATAAATTTCACTTATTTCAACTTTATCTCTTAAGCCTTATAATTGATCTATTTAGAGAAAAAGATTGCTTCTCCTAAAACTAACCCAACCCTAACGGACCCTAAAGTGGAACCCCAGCTCAAACTTTAATAAAACCCCCGCCCAACAAGTTGGGTCCATGCTCAATTATTAAATATGATAAAAAATTCTTGAATAAAATCCTATGTAATGGCCCATTACTTACCATATCCTGTCCGTCAGAGCATAAATAGGCCGGGGGATCAAAGTTTACTTTATTTACTAATATGTTTGTTGTGCAATCTTAATATTAGTCTGTCATAGAAGTTTGGCTCTTGGATATACGTTGTATTTGATTATGTTGACAAAATTAATGCAATGATGTTATATTAGGGCCTTAGTTTTGAAAGATCTCAGGTTTGTGACAGTAGTAGGGTCTATCAATAAACTTTTACCTTCAAGGAAAAAACAAAAAGAAGAAAAAAAATAATGTAATGATCTTCATACTATCGGTGGGGTTCCAGTTCCACTAATGGATTATTGTTGCTGTATGCATGGTTGCTGACAGGCAAAAAAAACCCAAGGATTTTTGAAGAAAGAGATAGGTCTCTCAAACACCTGATTACGAATAAACTATTTAACAAGGACACTTCATTTAAAAATTCCTGTGTTGGATACATATTTGATATTCTTGACACCCGAACATGCTTTAGATGCTCCAACAGACATTCCATGTTTAGAGCATCAACTTATCTTTCAAAGAATCAAAGGTTTCAACCGTTTATATATATGTTAACATAGTACTGGGTATATGGCAATATGTAGTTTACAACTAAAAATTTAGTATAAGACTAGTGCAAATAAATTTATAACTTAGAAAAAAATGTAAAAAATAATTTAAGGTTGGTTTTTGGACGATGTGTGTGATGGCACTTAATATCAGCGTCGGATGTTGGTCGGTGTTATTATTACATATTAGTAAAAGAAAAGGAGATCTCAAAGTCCCACCCCCACCCCAACACACATACCGACAAAAAAGAATTGAAGGGAAAAAAAGGATCATCTTTTGGAAGTTCAAGTATTTGTGTTTGCTCCGATCCTGTGTCATACTTTCTGGTTATATGTATTGATTATTTTTTAGCAGATTCTGAAGCAGTGCAATTATCTTACATTCTTTCGTTCTTATCATGAAACACTTTACGAGGGAAAAAACTGAAGGACTATGTAATTTTGCATCACCCAAAATTATGGCCGCTGATTAGAGAACTCGGATAAGGAGTTTTGCGTGTTAGCTTTCATATTGAATACTTTTACATTCTCTCTATGCATTCTTTCTATTATATTCTCTTGTGCTTGGTTGCTTTCAGTTTTTGGCCATGAAGATAACCCTGCACATTTGACGAAGAGTCCAGGAGTTGTGGTTATTTCATATACAATGCTTCATCGTCTGCGAAAGAGCATCTTAGCACAAAAATGGGCTCTCTTGATTATTGATGAATCACACCATGTGCGATCTTCAAAGAAAGCAAAAGAGCCGGATGAGGTTTGCTATATGCTAAGCTTTATATATTTAACCTTTTTCTTATTGTTTGTCTTTCATTTTGCAAGCTAATTGGTTAAGTTTGTCTGAATCATATGATAATTTAGGACCAAATGGCACAATGATCAAAGATTATGCTTGGTAATAGTTGATGTTTTCTTCATAGTGATATTTGGAATTTAAAGATTGAGTGACAAATGTAGTTCACAAAGAAGAAGAGTGAAAAGGAGGGAGGGAGAGAAAAGAAAGAGTATAGCCTTGCGAGTTAGTTGCTCCCAACTTAAGAAAAGACCTGTTAGGGGCACCCGGATAGGAAAACTATCTATATCTTGTAGACTTGTACATTCATTCTCAACCTGGAAGATACAAGTTAAACATGCCGTATTTGGAAAACAAATGAACAAGCTTCATGATAAGGGTTTTGTGAGAACATTTCTCAACTGATCAGTTGATTTCACTTGAGTAATGATAGCCTGCTTGCTCAGGATAAATTACAAATTTACAATATAAAATGGAAATCAACCTCAATATGCTCGGTGCATTTTAGTTTCTATTTAAGCTAGATTGGGAAGAGTGAAAATGACACCCTTTTAAGGTACACCCTTTTAGTCCAGTCTCCTCATTTTCACTTGGTGCATTCCATTTTATATTGTAAATTTTGTATGAGTTGGCTAATGCTTGGTAACATAGAGATGTTTCTAAGAACTAGGAAGACTTTGAACTATCTTTCTCCAAGAGGAAATGTGTTACGAAGCTGATTCCTTTTGCAGTATTTTGGACAATATGGAATGTAATAATATAATTTTCTGTGTTAAGATATAGGAGACTGGACTCGGCGATCATGATGTCTTAGTACTCTTTGGGGATGGTTGTTTCTAGGGGTGGTTATACGCAATAACGATCCGGATCTAGAATGAGGAGATAATAATAAAAAATAAAACGTTTATCGGAGTTTTTCTTTTCAATCCTTCCACCATATTATTATAACAAGGATTCCTACCTCTCAAGAACAAATCTCTTGAAGCTTTGATCTTTGCTATCTTGCAAAGATTACAATACTCTCGAAAACAAACTCTTCGAGAGGTTTCTCCATAAATTTTTTTTACTGAGGCTTCTTTCAAGGACAACTCCCTTAAGAGCTCCGTTGAACAAGCTCTGAGTCTACATCTCTTACCTTGCTTCTTGACCTTGGATTCTTCAAGGCCTCATGGATGCCTTGAACCTACATACAAAATTACTATATATATGCCAAAAAAATCCAAACCAAACAAGGAAAGCCTACTCCTAATAGGAAAGTATTTCTATATTACTTTCCAGTAGTTGTCATCAAATCCGAATACAATCTGAGTCTGATCTAAATACTATAATTTTTAATTAAAAATCTAACTAAAATCAAATAAACATATAATATATTTTAGAATTTGTTTATAGTTAAGTGCTAAAATGACAGAAAAGGCCTTCGTCTTTAATATTAATACCAATAACTTATAAAATTTAAAGCAAAATTGTAAAAATATATAATTTAGATTCTTATCGGATCATATATAACGAAATCCGAATCTGATCCGATAAGCAATTCATATTCAATTTTTACATCCAAATTTGATTTGGAAACAAAAAATCTAGTTCATTGACACCCAGGTTGTTTCACTTTTTGTTTTTCAAAGAGATTTTTTTTTGAAAATTTGTTTTCTAGTTGGTATTGTTTTTTAATTAATTTTTTGTATTGGTGTCTTAATGCTTTTAAGATCACCATCTTGTGATACCATGTAATAATTATGAATTAACTTTACCTTAAAAAATGTGTCTCTACTCTTTATTGATGTGGCAAGATGACCAAAAATACTTTGGGCTGGAGAAAGGATATACTTTCAAATGATAGCTTCAGTGTAGTCAAGGCGACCGCCTAGGCGCGCCTCAAGCCGTTTTTTCAGGATTTCGCCTCAAAATGAGGTAATGCGGTTCGGTAAAATGAGGCGTCCGCCTCAGCCCAAAAATGGTTGCAGCTAGCCCCATTTGCACCGAAAGAGGTTGCAGCCCATTTTTAGCCCATATCATGTTTTGATCAGTCTGTGATAAATATCAATCTTGATTTTTCATAACACAATTCAATGATTTTTATGCTTTTGGAATACTAATAATGATAATACTTGTAGATTTTTACCAACCATTCCAACTTCTTCTAACAAATGTTCAATATTCTCAAATTTCAATTTTTTCAAGATTATTGATTTTTAATGATTTAGTGGATATTTGCAAGTTACTTAACTCTTATGTAAGAACATTTTTCGCTATGCTATGCTATGCAACTTTATTATATTTCAATTTCGATTCTAGGTAGTTGTCACTTTTTGTACATATTTGCTTATAATACTTATCACAATGATGATGTATACTACTATGCTGACATAATTCAATTTATTATAAAAATTGTTTCAATTTATTATAAAAAAATCTTTAAAAAATGTTAAGACCGCCTTAGTGAAGTGAGGCGTCCACCTCGCCTCCACCTCAACGCCTTAACTACAATGGATAGCTTCTAGCCTTTTAGGCATTTGGTTTTAGGCAGTTGTTCAGAAACATATGAACAAAGTTACATGTCTAGGAATCTCAATATCAATGTGTAAACTTTAATTTTAAACTTGGATTCTTCATTTTCTTAATGGGTTAAAGGGGGCCCACCCTATTAAATGAAAAGAACCAAATATTTGCAAAGGGCAGACATACTCTAATCTTACAAAACCAAGAACTCACATTGATACGTGTTAACTTCGCTGTAGAGGTAAACTATTTGCGTCTATGTATGAGTTTTGCCCAACAGCCCCAATGAGGATCACATTGCACGCGAGTTGAGTGTGCGTGCATCCAACCTTTCCCGTATTCGATAAGCTTGGTAGCATCAAGGCCATGGGAAATGGATTGTAATTCGATCCTTGTTATGTTCTTATACACATTGCGATCACTAAACCATAGCTTAACGGCTTCTGTACTATGTCTTAATATATCTCTGCACTCAACAGTCTCTGTAAGTGAACCATCTGCATTTACAACCATCCAATCTTCTGGCCAAGGATCCCATTACCTAGCACCATGAAGTTCTAAGTTTGGTAGAAGAATATATTCCATCTTGACAGATCTATTGTAAGCTTGGATCCAAATTCTGATGCATTTCCAATACACGTCTCGAATGTTCTTCTCAATCACAAAGTACATTTAATTTTTTCTCGAAGAATCTGTTGCATCTTTCCTTCCATTGTGCTTTTGACTGTAACAGTGAGATATTTTCTACATTTATCTATAAATAAACAAAGGGAAATGTCAGGATGGTGCCTGTTTCAAACTTAAATACAAAAAAAAGGACAAGAAAAAATTTGTTGCCAATTTGTTACATGTTCACATGCAATCTGTGGTACGTGAGGAGCAGGTGCCACCCTGAAACTCTACAAATCAGGGTTTTGGCGGCTGGAGATTGGCGGTGGTTGTGGCCGGAGGTGTCTCGCTAGTGCATACCTAATTTCATAAGGGGTTGGGGGTGGTCGTCGGTGGTGAGTGGTGGCTGAATAAAAAAAGAGGTTGGTGAAGATGAGATGAGAAAGGAGAAGAAGAACCTCACGTGCTAGGGTTTTGAAAATTTTGAAAATAGGTACTAAATAGTAAATAAGTTTTTTTGGGTACTAAACAAGAAAGAGAAAATGCTTGTAGGTACCATAATATACTCTTCTAATAAACAAATGATTAGAAAGTAGTCAATACAAGTGTTTTCTTTACAACAAATTATGAAACCTACCACTTCACAAAAGTGAACAGTTGAGCTGGTAACACCAACTATAACGTAAATTCTAGTTAAGCTAGTTGACTAGTATTAGATGGCTAATTCTTTTGTTTGGCCTAGAGTTACTTTTACTATGGACACAGACACACATAGTACCATATGGTTTGTTTTGGAAAGTATTTTCCTTTTTAAATATTGTACTTTTATACCATTACTATTTTCTCCAGTGATGACAATCCCACTTTCTTAATATGTTTGTTTTAGTTTTATTTATTTGTTTTTCGTATCTTTTTATTTATTTATGTTCTTAGAATTACAATAGTGTATCTCCCCACAATGAATGAATTTATTTTTCTTATTTTATTTTTTGCTGTATATGCTGCTAGTTATGATGTTAGCTTTAGAATGCCTTATTTTCTATTTCCTCTATGTGCCATCATCCTCTTGTCTTTACTTCCTTCCTGTACAGATAAAAGCTGTCCTTGAGGTGGCAACAAATATTAAACGAAAAATTCTACTCACTGGGACACCTTCTTTGTCAAGGTTGTATACTATTCTATGGAACAAATACTGCCAGCTATGTTTGGTTTGATTCCTTTATTTTCTATAAAGTTATTGCTTTACCCATTTTATTCTTTCTTGTTCTTTCCAGTTTCAGATTCCTGTTATTTATGTTTTCTGGTTTGTATAGACAATGTTTGGAAGAGTTAGAGTTGGGGTAGTGTGGTAAACGTAGTCTTTATCTGAGATGGCAAATGCTCATCTTTCTTCTAAACCTTGCAACTAACTGTTGTTTATGTTAGATTACTGTTTAAGAGTCCTTATGACATGTTCGGGATTTGAGACTTCTATAATTATGTTTACTGTTGAGTTCCTGTTGTACTTTCAGTACATTCTTGATTTCTAATCTCTGTTTTGTGTTTCCTCCTAGGTGACCTTAGGCCATATGACATTTTTCATCAAATAAATATACTATGGCAAGTCTTCTTCACACCTTTTTTATTTTTAATATTCTTCCAGTTTTATAAGGTTCTTTATTGTTGTTATCTTTACAACAGGCCTGGTTTGTTGGGAATAGACAAGTATGAATTTGCAAAAACATACTGTGAAATAAAATATGTTCAAGGATCTCAAGGGAAGACTTTCATGGTATGACACTTGAGCTTGTTTTAGGTATTAATTTTTTATAAGCACCCATGAATCAGTTATTGTAGCAACATCCTACTTAATATTTTAACCATGATTGTCTGGTCATTGTGTAATTGGCCTTGCTTGACTTAATTCCGTTGTTACTGTTGTTGGGGTGGCGGTTGCTGTTATTTAATAAAACTTGCTCGCAAGGTTGGTGTTTATAGATGTTGCTCTAAATAAATTGAACTATTTGGGTTGAAATTTGGTGGACATCATAGAAAAGAAAGAAATGACCAAATATTGGTAATATATTATAACATTGCAAATACATTTTATGTTCATAGACAAAGAGTCTGTCATTGAATAAATAGAATTTTTAACTAGCATATAAACAACAATACACGCTTAGAGACATTCGTCAATATAATTTACTTTTCATATGTTACAATAAAAAGGGAAAAAGAAAAAACATGTTACAATCATCTATGATCCGCGAGGCTTTCATCACTCAATGAATACTAAGATACCAAAATTTTGTTTGAATTCCTTCAGCTCGCTGATTTGTTGTCGAAGCTGATATTTAAATTTTGAAAAACACTGTCAACTTCTCACCCTTTTTATGGTAGACTTACTGACTGCCAATTTTGTGATACGGGTTCTATAGATGTAAAAAGCAGCATGTACTGCAGATTTTTCATACATGTGCTAATAGTATTAGAGCTATCATGTTGGGCATTGGACATGTGTTGATATATTTTACATGTTCCTTATACAACAAAGTAGTTGTCACTATTTTTGCCAATGGCATGACAGCTCAACGGTTGGAGCTTGGCGGATGGTACCACTTGGTCATGGGTTCAAACCCAGCTTGCGGCATCTTTACCAATTTATGGTGTGTTGACCAATTCTGGTCTTTAAATGGGTTCTGGGATCCTATAAAAACCCTGCTCGCCTTCCAAAAAAAAAAGTAGTTGTCACACACAAAAAAAAGAACTTCAAAAAATTCGAAAAGTATGTGAAGATAAGAGATGTAAGTGATGTAGTACTAAGAAATCTAAGAACACGTTCTTCGAATTTGAGAAATTAATCAAAGAATGAGGGAAATCAAGTAAGCCGTCCAAATGTTTTACATGGTAATTATAAAATATAATGCCCTTGAAATGTTCCCATGCAAGATCTGCACACAATTTATATCTTCAAGGGCACTGTTGACATTGCATGATGAACTACAAATATATGATCTGTTGTGTTTAACTAAAAATTTCTTTCAATTTCCACACACCACAACAAAGTAATAAAGGCAATCATGACAAAAAGTGGTTGAGTACTTTAATCTTCAACTCTACAATTAGTAGTGCAGTAATCCTCAAAAGTCATCAATGTGAAATGCTACTTTTACTTGTTCTTTAGGCTTTTTGGTCATGGTCCGATGCTTACATTTGCTAATTATTTTTTCTTTCAGGATTTTACAAGAGGCATACGCTTGGAGGAGTTAAATACATTACTGAAACAAACAGTCATGGTTTGTTGTTTTCCATTGACTTCAAACTTAAGCTCTAAAGTGACATCATAAATTATTATTATTATTATTAAGCTCTATAGTGACAAATTATTGTTATTGTTATTGTCATTATTATTATTATTTTAAAGATCCAAATTTTTTGATAACAAGAATGTAAAGAGCACATCAGATAGGGGTTAGTGTAAAAACAAATGCTCATCCCTGTGAAAATTGAAAATCTTTCAAAAGGCACTCATATGAGTTCTAAGCAATGCCCAATGTCAAGGAAACACTAGAGTTTCAATTCGAAGGACATTTTCTGTAAGGGCCACATTGTTTCCCCGTCCAAATTGTCCAACAAATCACAGGGAACAAATCCCCAAACCAAGCTCCCGGCTACTTTAAGGAAGAGCTATTCTTCCATGAGGAGCAGACATCCATAATGATGTTAACATCACCTAAGTCACACCAAAGCTAGTTAAGAAGAATTTTCACAAAGCCATGGCATTATGGCAAGAGTAAAGCGGTAAGAAATTCCATGACTATACATCTTATATACCAATCAATGATGTGCATCCCACTTCCTTGAAGCACATCTTTATTAGTTAGGCAGTTCCAAGCCCATTGCCACATAAAGGCTCTGAGCCACTAACCCTTTGATGAAGATACCTAGACCAAACACTTTTTTGGGGAATCTGTTCACTTGTTCAGGACGCCTCATTAGCTATGATTTAGGCAAGGCATATTGGTAGCATGAAATGATAGGAGGTATGCATGATGTCAACTGCTGCATGCACTGTTTTAAAAAGCGTTCAGCTCGTACGAGTTGACTTGAAGCGGCTGAAAAAACGCCCTGGTACGTACGAGTTAAAGGGCTGTTTCAAGGCGAGCGAGATTCCTCTCTGACTCGACTGCATGAGTCATTGGATGGTTCAGATCTTATTCAAATCTGACGGCTGAAAGTAAACCCCCACAAACTTAAATGGGTTTTTTCTCTGAAACCCATTCGATAGAAAAGAAAAGCAGCGGCCGTACGCTGCGATGGAGAAGAAGAGAAGCAGAAACAAAAGAAGAAGACAACTTCGACACAAGGAGAAGAAGAAGACGACGTCGACAGAAGGAGAAGAAGAAAAGAAGACTTGCAATAGGGTGTAGTCGTTGTCGTCTCAGAAAAGAAGAAGAAGAGGAGGAAGAGGAAGAAATTCTTCCATGTGCCGACACTTTTTTTAAAACAAAGTAAAGCAAGAGAAGGAAAACTAAAACATGTACTGCTCTGTCCATGTCTGCAGCTTCAGTGACTTGGTTTGTGTGTTTGAACATGACCTTCATTGTGTCTTTTATGTGTTTCGAGAGCACTCTTATGATAGGTGAGTTTGTTTCATGTAAAAATCAAGTATGTTTTTGGTTGCGGAAGACTTTGACTTTATATAGTGTTTCTTTAACAAATTGCATTCATACAGATTGAGCTTAAAAAAATAAATAAGATGATATTTTGTATAGTGATAGTGGTCACTTTTCTGATTTGTGGTTGTTTGACTTGACAACTGTTTGGGGAGTTGGAATTCCTTTCACTTTTTTAAAAAAAAAAAAAAAAAAAATTAAAAAATGCCTCGCTACGCCTCTAGAAAAAGTTGATTGCCTTGAGGCTGAAAAACGCTTTTTAAAACATTGGCTACATGAGAGCCACAACAATGATTTTGTATTTTTTAGGTGCCCCACCTTGGGAATAATAGTAACTGTGTTATTAAATCGCCCATTAATCGGAAATTGGGTCTAGACCGTTCCAGATTGAGTAAAAATCGGCAGGGCTTCGCGGACTCACCAAAATCGGCGAGTCGCCGAATAATCGGCCGTGTTGACTCGCCGATTTATCGTTAATATAAGATTGAAAAAAAAAACCTAATCTTCATTCGATTCCATTTGTAGTGCAGAGAAGAAGGACGAAGGAAGGAGAGGACGGAAGAAGAATAAGAAGATTGAGAAGATACCTTGCCGATTTGAGAGAACCGAACTGAGGAAGTGAAGAACACGAAATATGTTCGTGTTGATTTCGGAGCTGAAGAATAGATCTCCTCCTTCCTTCCAGGTAAGATCTTCTTCTTCGTTCAGATTCAGATCTGTTTTAGATTTTTATTATTATTATTTTTTTATTAAAATTTTTTTTTTCAGCAAAGCAAAACAGTTAGATTTTTTTTTTCTTTTCAAAATCACTTCACGGGTCCTCTGTTGTTTCAAAATTTGTTCTTTTTTTTGTCACTCAGATTTATTTAATATTCATGTAAGAAGAGTGATGAAACTTTTCAAATTTGTCAATTTTAGTAGTCTAGGAGGAGATGGAGGTGGAATCATCGTTTTCTACAAATGACTGATATTCTTCTCACTTTCAAGGGCTCCATTAAAGACCCAATGAACACTTTCTCCACCTGGTCTAGCAGCTTAGGAACCACCCATTTATGCAATTGGACTAGTGACTATAATTGTTCCTATTTTTCTGTGTTTTTTTTTTTTGTAATTTGAGCATCACGAGCCTCTAATTGAACCCCCATTTCAGTGTTTATATTTGCTTAGTGGGTATGCCATATTCTGATTTCTGATGTTCAAATTTGCTCCTTCCTTGCAAATGCTGTGCATGTTCAATTGCTTGTGAGCATTAGACTGACTTCTTGTTTCTATTGCTTGCTTCTTGTTGTTGTTCAACCTGCAAAATTAAGTTTATTGTATGAATTAGTGAAGTAATATAATTACAAATTTATAGTATTTTGATTAATTATTTAATTTTGTATATGACTATGATTAAATTTAAAAAATATACCGATTAAATCCCAATTATTTCCGACTATTTCTGATTAATTGTAAATCGCTCCTGGACCGCGAAGCATCTGCGAAGCAATTTAACTACCCAGAATAGTAATGAAATTATAGTTGACACAACATTCCAAGAAAGAAGAACAACTTAATCCATGAAATGCCAAAACCCATGAGAAAGACATCCGACCCAAAGCGTTTCCTTTCTGACCTATGTAGTTAAAACAACGTTATAATGCCGATATAACTCTTAACGTGGGTGAGCCGTTACGTTATGACACTATCATGTTATGGTATCACAACTTCGATATAACGGCGTTATGTGGCCGTTATTGAGATAACGTTTTTTTCTCTTCAATAACGCCGTTTTAACGTTTTGTTGTAATAAATTAAAAAATCACCCATTTCATTCTCGATCGAACTGGAACCCTAGACTCATAGGAAAGAAGGACCAGAGCTCGCCGTCACCAATCGCTAGAGAACTAGATCTTGCCGTTTGACAGAGAATGAGATAAGAAGGGAAGAAGACGAAGAGTCGATCACACTCTCTCTTGCGATCTCACTCTCAGATTAAGGGCAGATGTTTTTTATTAAAGTTTTTTGTTTTTGAATTTAATGTTATAAACATGATTTACTTTTTTTTACTATAATACATTAATATTTTGTGGGGTATTAAAATATATATTTAAAAAACTATTCCGTTATATACCGTTATATCTCAGTATATCCCATTATAACCTATAACGCTCTTGGACCGTTATGGGTCCGTTATCCGTTTTAACTGCATAGTTTCTGACAACTATCTATGGCTGCAACAATTTCCCCTTCATCAAATTCTTCCTCAGCATCTCCCTTGGAGTAGCATTAAGTACCTTATTGTTGTACATTTTGGCTTCTTGTTGATTGTTATTGGCTTTTGCCAACCAATCCCTTCAACTGCCTAATGTATTAATTAACCTGGACGTAACGCATGATGTGGAAATCTTTTAGTGTTCCATAATCTTAGGAATACATTATTAGTTGTTAGATTTGAGTGGTTGTTTTGATGTCCTTATTGCCTGCCCTCAATCATATTCTGTAACAACTAATTGGTTTGGGGCTTTTGAGTTGCACTCCGCTAGGCCAAGTGTTAAAGAGTTGAGTGAACCATTTTATATTACACCCTGTTCTTATGACAAAACCATTGTTTAACATCCGCTTTTTTGCATATCATAGATAAGGCGTTTGAAAGAGCATGTGCTAGTACAACTTCCTCCCAAACGTCGACAGATCATAAGGTTAGTACTGAAGAAATCAGATATTGTTGCTGCCATCAGTGCAAGTGATGCTAGGTTTTCGGAAAGAAGAGAAGAATTTGGTTCTGTGATGAATGAGTGCACTGTGATGAATGGATGCTCTCCAGAGAATGATGCTGACAGTGATGTGTATTCAGAAATCCCAAATGATTATGATGGTAAGTCCTGAAGTTCATGATAAACATTTGATGAGTTCAATCTGCAACCCTTTATCATGCTGATATTTGTGTTGGAATTTAGCATCTACCATTAGGGCTGTTAAAAAATCTGAGAAGACTGAAAAACTGACCAAACCGAACTGAACCGACTTGATTCTGTTTGGCTTTTTCTATTTGTCAGTTTGGTTCATAAATTTCACAAACTGAAGCTTTCAGTTCTGTTCATGGTTTGGTATATAGGAAAACCGCTAAAACTGACCGAACCGATTTGATTCATGTATACAAGTTTTTACTTTAACCAATTTCAAAATGATAGCTTTCTACTTTACTTACACCAAGACTTTAATCAAATTAATGTCGTGTCTTGTACTATTCTACTTTACACCAAAGACCGCCTTGGTTGAAACTGCAAAATGGCTTCTATCTTCTCACTTTCCAATGGTTTCTACCATTGGATTAAGATCCAAGGTTTCATAAAAACACAACCCTTTGAAACCTACAAAATTCATAAGAAAAAAAGTGAGCGTATAGCCTAGGGGTAGGCTTAGCTTCTCTTTCTACTTAGTATTGCTTTCCATTAAGTAAAGAATAATATTGCATATTTAGAGAAGCATACAATCCCAAAAAAAAAAAACCTCTAGCTTTCACAATAGAAATCTTCATTCCTTCTTCTCCAGAGCAACAAAGAACCTACTATCAAGTTTCAAAGACCAAATTATCTTGGCGAGTTGGTGAAACACAATCTCTAAGGGTACAAAGGTGGGCAAGAAGATTTATGTTTAATTTGTGGATATTATGTGACTTGAAGGTTTTTATCAAGGCTTAGGGTTATGAAATTAGGGGAAATAGCTTTGTTTCTTCAGGTTGAATGAAATATACATGTATCTATCAAGTAGAGGGGTTTTGAAATGTGAGACTTTTATTTTCCGATTACATTCATGGATTGTCAAAAGGGTTCCCATATAGTTCTACTCAAAGATTTCTTCTTTTAAACTTGCTTAAATTGACATATAGATGGAACCGACACAATCGAATCTGTCGGTTTAGGTTAATTCCACAGTCAGCTCGGTTTCGGTTTGTAAATTCGAGAACCGACTAAGTTGGGCTCGGTTTCGATTTTACCCCAAAACCGGTCCGACGTGAACCGTGTTCAGCTCTATCTACCATTATCATTGTCGCTGCTTTTGTTGTTATTAATTTTTTTTTTCCTTTGGCAAATATGGCTCTTTGCATTTGGAAGCTTTTTACGAATTTAACAAATGTATGAATTTATAATTTCGACATTAGAAAATTTGTTGTTGTTTAAACAACAGAGCTTACATTAAATAAGTTAATATTAATTATTATAGTTATTAGGGCAAAAAGCAAATTAGTAGGCATGGGGTGTGATCATACCGGCACTAATGTATTGGATCCCAGTCGAAGTTTGTAGTTAAGCTTGCTTGAGCGAGTGTAATCCTAGGAGGCTAGGATGGGGACCTCTGCATCTTTTAGATAACGGGTGCTAGCTCAGCTGACAAGACTTGTGGCAAATGGGATCAAGTCTAGGATTTGAACTCTGCAAAAGGCATTTAAATGGTTTTGGATCCAATGGAAACCCAACTTTCTCTTCAAAAATAGAAATACTAGGCAACTTATTGGAGACCATATTAGTATTTTCATTACTTGGATTTAAGATATTTGTATAGTATTACAATCTCCCCATTTCTACAAATATATGGTATGTTGATGCTTGAATTGGATTTTCGAAAATGTTAGTTGTTAGATACTAGGTCAGCTAGCAACGGATGTAATAAATAATAAAGGCATGCTTGAGTTTGCATTTCTAGTATTTCAACTGAACTTACATTGTAAATGAAGTTGCATCTTTTTATTGTTTTCAGATAGCAGCAGTTGCTTAAGTTCAGGCCAGCTTTCGTATCAAGTTCTTGGTCTTGCCAAACTTTCCGGGTTCCGTGAATGGCTTTCCCTCCATCCAATTGTTACAGAATCGGAGTGCGGAGGGAATCTGGATGGTGATTTTGTCTCTGAAAAGATGATAATTTTTGCTCATCATTTAAAAGTTCTTGATGGAGTCCAGGTAAACAAGTTCCGACCATTGAGCCACTAGTAATTTGTTTTCAGTTAGTATCCAAAAGCAGCAAAAGGAGAAACTTGTAGTGGCAAAGATTGAATAATTAGTATAAGCAATTATTTTTACATATCTAGTTTTTGAATCATCTTCAAGAGACTCATTGTCGAATTACTTCTGCATGGAGAATGGCAACTGAATCTATCTTTCCTTTAGTCTTCTGCTTGTGGAATGTCGAACCCAATAATCCTCTTAGGTCTTCATCATGTAATCACCAAACGTGATGTTCAAACTTCCACACTCGATCACCATTCTTGATTCTTCACCACAAACATGAAATCTTATACTTGATCATACAAACAATTTCACAAGCTATTCAAATACTTGTCTGACAATTTTCTTACACCACACATTCACTACGCACATACTATCCACACACTTCATATCAGATGTCATCTCTTCATTATTCACGTCCAAAAGCCTTTAGGGTATTTAAAACCAAATCCCATCCATCACAAGTTCTCTCTTATCATAAATCTTCTTGAAACTATCTCAACTAATTCATTTACTCCATAACAAACATTTTGAAAATTCAACCAACAATAACCAACTCAACCATTCTTGAAAAAAATTTCAGCTATCAAACAAATTTTCTAGTCTGCCAATTACCAAAAGTCAGGAACTGACTTGACAACCCAAGAGTCAAGAAATATGTTATAATAGACCGGACACAAGTCCAGATAGCAGACCAAAAAGACAATTTTAACTGCCTAAAAAGCCCAAGAAACACTGTCATGCAGCTCTACCTGCCAAACCAGCAGTTAAATATTCAAAGCAGTTCATAGAGTAAGTGTTATTTATTTAATCGCTTATTTTCAAATAATTCGGCTGGTCTTTGTTGAAGCCCAAGTAGGAGTACAAGTCCGATAAGATTTAAGGTTTAGGGTTTTGTTTTGTTTGATTAGACCATAATCAAATGTTTGTAATCAGTCTTTGAGAACATAAATTATTTCAGTTTTGAAACTTTGCCAGACAAGTTTCCGTTATTGTATGTTTGCTTCTGATGAACCCACTACTTTGTGATTTGTAAGCACTGTTTATTGTTGTCCAAATCCTTTTTGTTGCTCTCTATAACCTGTATTATATACTCCAACACCTTGTACACTCTTCCAAGTATTGAGTTCATGACCTTTGATATCTTGAGTGCTGTACATGCCTTCAACTTTTGTTTTGCTCATGTTGAAGGTGATAAATTTCTCCTACAAGTACCCTCTTATATTGATGGCGCTGTTTATGGAATGGTGACACAGTTACCTCCATTTTCTTAAATAAACCTCAATTTCAAATTTGTTAGGCATTTGTTTCTGAGAAAGGAATTGGATTTGTTCGGATTGATGGGAACACACTAGCCAGAGATAGGCAATCAGCCGTGCAAGCTTTCCAATCATCTGCAGAGGTTTGTATTGTGTTCTTATTGGCAATTCCTTAAATAATTTGATTATGAACAATAATATGGTAATTTTGAGAAGCTTTATCTCTGAAATAAGTTCTCAGCCAATGCAATCGCGTACTCGCTGAACTTGACATAATATACTAGGATAAGTAAGATTGTCAAACCTTAAATATCTGAAACACGTATTTCAATCATTGAAAAGTGCACAATGAGAGACTTGGTCATTTTAGTTTTGTTATTTTCATTGTATCTGTCTTTGCTGGGAGCACAAATTTTATTTTCCTCCTTTATTAAGATATGTTGTGCCGTGATTGATTGCAATGGAAAGACTTCCATTGGTAGATCCACAAATATTCACAGATAAAAACAAATAAAATACTTTTCTCATCTTGACAAGAAATTATGTTCTTTTGGGGTTGTTGAGAACATAATTATATGAAAACGGGGGGGGTCATGGATCTGTCTATAAATGTTTGCCTTCGACATAGATTTGCGTGTGCAATCAAGCGAATATTTAAGAATTTTTGCATAATGATCATCCCTTTGCACCTATGCAGTTAAAACGCCGTTATGATGGACTACGGGTAGGCACCATTCCGTTTGTCCATTTTTCACGTTTTGGTATAGCGACAGCGTAAAACGCCCAAGTAACAGCCGTTATGAAGAAAACGGTGTTTTAAAAAACGCCATTTTGGCGTAATGATTGTAACTGTAAAAGAAGAAAAAAATCACATTCAATTATTTCTCATCTGAAACACTAAACCTAACATAGACGATCGATCGAAAGAGAACAAAGAAGAAGAAAGAAAGAAGAAGAAGAAAAGGGAAGACTCATCTGGGCTGCTCGATCGCCCTATCTGCCGCTGTTAGACAGAGAATAAACCACTTTGGTTGAGTAAGAGCATTGAAATTGTAATTCCTTTAAGTTATATATAGAATTATGGTACAACAAACATACAAGAAACTCTATAAGTCCCACCTCTCACTCTCTAATCAACTTTAATATTTCTTAAACAACTTTAATATTTCTTAAACAACTGATCGATCTTGACGTGTATTTTCATGTCGTTTAGCTTCCAATTTTTTATTTTTTATTTGGTTTTGGATGAGATCCAAGTCCCTGATTGAATGAATGATTTTGCCAAAATTAATGGATTTATTTATATTTTTGTTTTTCTTATCAAGCGTGTCTCTTCTTGAGATGTTCAAGTTTTGAGATGAAATAAATTGAAATTTGAGGTTCATGGATTAATTGAATTAGTTCTTATTAATGGAATCGAGGCAGTAATTCAGGTAAGATTTTGTTCTATCAATCAAAATAACATAGCAGGGAATCAATTCCAATTTCAATTTAAGTTTGAGCTTTTTATCGAAACTTTTATTCAAGTTTACGCACGTTCCATAATTAGAAATTCTCCTGGAGTAAATTATGTTACTTCTGCTCCTTTTGTACCTCGGGTTGTTATTTTTTTTAACTGATGACTGCAACCAAATTTTAAACACTTCAAAAAGTCAGTCTTCAATTCAATTCACCCAAATTTATTGTAAAAAAATTGATTTTTAACCTTGTTAACCCTATTTACTTAGTTAGGGTATACAAAATATATTTAAAAAAATAGTCCGTTAAATCCCTTATTTCCAGTAACGCTTCTGGACTTTTATGGGTCCGTTGCCCATTTTAACTGCGTAGCTTTGAACTCAAACACTAATTTTTTTTTCAATATACTTGTGTTTAAGTTTTGGTTTGCCACACAACGTACATTAACTGTCCTTGCATTCCAGAACAAGATTGCAATAATTGGGATAACTGCGGGAGGAGTTGGGATTGACTTTTCATCTGCGCAAAATGTTGTATTCTTGGAGCTGCCTCAATCTGTATCAGAACTGCTTCAGGTATGGGACTTGTGAGTCATTTGAAACTTGTAACTTGATATAGTTTTTAGTTAAACTTGTGGCTCATTAGAATTTTAAGTTTTGACTTGCGTTTTCCATGTGAAAAAAAAGGGTTTATAAAGTTAAATATTCCTGTGTCAAGTTGTAGTATTGCTCATCCACTTTTATTGAATAATCCTGCTCTTAATTAGGTTTGCTGTTGTGAAATCTTCAGCTAGTTGAACAAATTTATGTACACTTAAACTGAAATGCCATCAAAACTTCTGAAAGCTTCTGTATCAGTACCGTTTGTCAATCACCTGAATGTGAATCTTTGTTGCTGTATGTGATTGATTCATATAATTTGAAATGGCTGCTATATACCAACTCCTGGTGTGCTTCAATGTTACTTGTTACAGTTAAAATCTTTGCAAGGGCATGAACGTAAGTTGAAGATCTATTGACATGAAATTGGGTCAAAGACCTTATTGTTTTACTTCATATGTACTGAAAAACTTTTAAGTTTGTGCTATTTTTGCTTTGGTTTGTACAGCTCAATAAGTATTAGTATGTCATAAGTAAAATATAGATCACTTTCAAATCCTTGCTACATTGTGGTCATGTAACAAACCACACGTGATCTTCACATGTTATCCAGTGCAAGTGGTTTTTACTTTCAATAGTCATTGCACAACACCCAGATAGTCCATAGACAAAGTACGACACTCGTTCTTATACTAGATTGTTTATGGACGTGAACTAATAAATATTTTGTTTGTCTTAATAATTTTAATCTTTATTTTCACTTTAATTGACTAACATAACAATATATTGTTCGCATCTTGATTTGATTTATGAGAATCTTATTTTGCCTATTCTATAGTGGTTGTAGATACTGAATCTGTCCATGTATGTGCGAGATTGCGTCCTAGTTTTATTTTGTTTATTTTTAATGTCAATGGTGTATCCCGTTCAAGTGTCCGTATCCATACACAACTTAAATCACTCTGTTTTATACAAATTGAAGTTTGTGTTATATACGAATTGAAGTTTGTGTAACAGTTTTTAAGATGCAAAGAGAGATTAGTATAGCATACTGATCCCAACTAGTGATTGGGCAATGATGTGTTTCTTAAGGACATTGTCGTGGTCTCTATGAAAATCTTCGGTTCGAATAGAAAAATTGATATAAATTGATTGAATATTCACTCAATGTGCAGCCGTCATACCGATTGGATAATACGTTGTTTTTTTAGAGGGCAATCTTGTGGTCCCCCACATGGGGGACCACCAATGTTATGCAAATGTAAGTTGGAATTACATTGTGTATACACGTTGTGTTAGCTATGTATTAGATTGGTGATTAATCGGCGATTAATCTCTTCTCGCTAGTAAAGTGTTACGATTTTTAAATTAATCGATTGAATAATTCCTTGGTCGAGTTATCAATGATTTTGGTTGATTTATGGATTAATCATGATAGATCGCTTTCAAAATTCACCGATTGATGGGTCCATGACAATGTGTTATAAACAAATGGGAAAAAATAAAGGTTTTTTAATTTTGTGCCTTAACCTCATCAATACGTTTCGATAAAGGCAATGCCAAGAGTGTGTGAAGAGGTTAAGAAAAGAAAGATGAAATATATATATATATATATATATATATATATATATATATATATATATATATATACATATATATGAAGAGAGAATGACCAAAGGAATAATAATTAAAACTAAAGAGCATAAGTCTCACCTTTATCTGACATTTTGATTTTGTAATTTTGTTATAATTTGCGTTAAATTGTGACAAGTGATGTTTACTGCTTCAATACACATTAATTTTTTCTTGAAGTAAACATATTACTTAGAAAGATAAAGAAAATATGTTAATAAAATATAGTCCTATTAATTCTGAATAATTTCGATTAATCTCATAACGCTCCTTAACCGATTAGGGTCCGATTAACGATTTAACTACATAGTGTGTCAGTGAAAGTAAACTGAAAACAAACATGCAAGGTAGTTATTGACTAGTTTATTCGGGGATAGAAGCGAGAAACAATGAAGTTACCTCTCCACAAAATGACATAAATAAGGCCTATTTATGTCATTTATATGCTTAAAATTTGACAAACAATTTTTGTTAGGATGTATTGGTTTATAAATGTATATTTTATATGTACGGTGTTATTTAGTATGATTTTGCGTGTGCTTATATACTGCAACGTTTTATTATAAATAGGAGACTCTCAATGTGAGAGATATCCCCTTCTTTTTGTCATCCGTCTCTGTTTCTTACCCTGAAGTTTTAATTTTGAACAATTTATACTATAATAACATGGATAGCTTTGAAATAACAAACCTTTGTGAATAGAATTAAATGTTGCATGTTTTTAACATTGTGGTTTGGTAAACAAGTTATGCATTTTTTATAGGCATGTTTGGATTATCTTGGGCTATGCCTTGCTTCGATAGAAGAACTCTCGAGTTGGAAGAAACCGAATCATATTAGTATGAGAGGAAAGGTGTTATAGGCAAGGCTTGTAATTTCGTTTTTTGAAATGATTTCGGTCATTTGATTTTAAGAAAAATTTCGAGAAAATTTCAATGCGTAAAAAAAACGTAAAAATTTTGATGATACATGAAATATATATAATAAATTCAAGAACATGAAAAAACACCCCATAAGCAAAAATGAGATTAAATTCCAACAGAATAAACTCACATTATTATTGTACCCCAAATAATTTCTTCAAGTAAAAAAAAATGTCATAATAATTTCTACCCGTGCCATAATCACAAGCAAATAAAATTAAAACCTATGGCATGTACCCCACCATAAATTGTGTTTGTGTCAGTCAAATATGCACAAGTCATTTAGGCCCACCACCCTCCACCAAACGACACTCCTACATCTCCAAGATTTTTGTCTTCTTACTCCAATTATCTATCTTTCACCCATTCCCTATTCTTCTCCCCACCTCACTTTCTTTACTTCTATTCCACCCCTTCTTTCGTTGTTTCTTTACTACTATATTTTCAAACACTCTGCCTAACTCAATTCTGGCTGCAAAACTCTAGTGGGGGTGATCAAATTACCGACGTGGCAAAGCTCGTGTGGAAATTCTCGATGCTACTGAGCTCATGCCCAAAAATGGGAATGGTTTAGCTAGTCCGTTTATCGAAGTACTTAGACAAACCACGACAAAGATCTCACAGATGACAAAGAACAAAGATCGCATAAGGAGAGGAGATGAGGAGATTGCACTTGATCGATTGAGAGTCGAAAAAATTCGAGTGAAAAATTGTACCCGGTTTGGGCTTTTTTTGTGTGGTTTCGATCAAAATTTACGAAAAACCGAAAAAGCCCTTGAAAAACAGAAAATTTTAATTTGCCTTTTTCTTTTCGAAATTAAAAGAAAAACTAAAATTTCGCAAAAACTCATTCCTTGGTTATAGGATGTGCTATCATTTGTGTTTCGTTGGACAATCTGGAATGAAAGGAGGGGCTTGGACGATGGAGCCATTGTGATGGAAGTGCTTATTACTCTGTGGAGTTGGGTTTACTATCATATTCATTATTTAAAGGGATATATTTTGAGCCATTATATGCGAATTGGGACAACATTATTTTAGGAACTTAATCTTTTAAAGGTCGGGATTATAATTTTTACAGTCAAGTTTCAGAAATTTTTTACCCTTTTTTAAAAAAAAAAACCTATTGATCATGATTTCAATCTGTGTCTGTAATATATCTTACCAGTTTTTTGTTGTTGGCATTCTGAGCTTCTTATTGTGCCTCTTTGCCTATGTTTAACTTTTCTGTTACTTTTTGTTGCATGTGCATAAGGCGGAGGATAGAGCTCATAGGCGAGGACAAATTAATGCAGTCAACGTATACATCTTTTGTGCAAAGGTGTTAACTGCTTGCTACTAAAAAATTTTGTAGTTCTTGAAGATACGTTGTATACTCAGTGTTGCATGATCATACTTTCCATTCATTCTTCTTAATTGGGATTGCCATATTTCAGGATAAGTCAGATGAATTACGTTGGCAAAACTTAAACAAGAGTCTTCGTCGTGTTTCATCCGTGATGAATGGGAAGTATGATTCAGTACACGAACTAGCGGTAAACATGTAAATCTTGATCTATTTATTTTCAGACTACTTCATACTACTTTCCTGCTTCAACCTGAAGAATGTTTTCACCACGTCATAAATCTTTGTTGGCCATTTAGTGGTTAGGGGATGGGTTAATGGTAATATCTCAGCTATATGTATACTCAGTGTTGCATGATCAATTTAATTTTAAGAATGTTCAATATAAAATATTAATTAGTTTTTATTTTTATTTTTATGAAAGGCGTTTTTGTCATGTCAAAAGGCATTAGTAGGTTGGCACATGGCAAGAACTTTATAATGAAATTAAGGGTGTGTTTGGTTGCATGGAATCCTTTTCCACGGAACCACATAAGAGGAGACCATTTATTTTAATGCAAATTTGATCAAAATGTGGGGACCACTTGTCATTATTTTTAAATTTTTTGTCAAAGGTGGGCTCAACTTCCTACTTTGGCTTCAATACAAGTCAACCAACTTCTTGTGGATCTGGTCATTGGCAAGAGCAATAAAATGCTTCTTGTCATTGTTCTGCACAGCTGCGTCCATAAACTCTCTGAGAACCATGCGCTCCAGATTTTGCACCCACCTCATTGGTGATCAAATTTGAATCCCGTACCAACAAATGAGTAAGGCGATTCTTTTTGATGTTTAGTTCTTTCAATTCCATCTTACCTCATACAGATTGTTTCTCAAATTTCAAAACCACTATCTCTTTCCCCTCATTGATACACTTAATAGATACACAATGGACACTTCATTGACCTTTCTCCAAGCAAACTACAAAAAAAAACCCTTGTGTGCAAGTTCAGGCTCTTTGTAGCCTCAGCAAAGGTGAGTGGATCTGTGTCTCTGATCACGGAGAGCACAACTCACAACCAATGTAAACTGAGAAAGAACCACTCTCACCCTTCTTGAACTTCTCTTTCCAGAAAAAAATTCCTCTTCACTCAATTCAGGAGTCGCCATGGTTACAGATAGTGGAAGGGACACGAAAGGAACGAGAGAAGAGAGATTTAGTGAGTCACAATGGTTACAGACGGAGAAAAAAAGAAAACAAAATAGTGGAAAGAGAGAAATTTTTATCACATTGAAGTGTGAAATCAAATTAGGTTGTGTTTACAAGGAATTTTTTTCCCTCCTTTTTTTTATTTTACCTTTTCTGAGAAATACTTGGGGTGTCTTGGTAGCCCTCACTCTGAGGCTGGTGCGGCCGCGCGGGGCGCTTTGAAGAGAAAAAAAGAGAGAATTTGAAAAACAAAAGAGAAAGAAGAGGGAATTTGAAGTAGAAAAAGTAAAAAATCAAACACTAGCTCCACTACTCTTGTAGCAAACAAGAAAACATAATAGTTTTTACGTTATTCTGTGAGGTGAATATATTCCTTCATTATCAACTTCTGTTGTTCACCTCTCTGTAATTCCTTTTCTCTTCCCTACTATTATTTCTCTTTTCCTTCATCTTTTAACTCTCTAGCACCAAAAATTCTCTCGCACGCAAGTCCCTCCAACTAGTCTAATTGATTGTCATAGCACACCAAATAATCTCTAATCTCTAACAGACTCCACTTAGTTATTTATTAAGTTGAAACTTGAGATTGTGGAAGTGTCACTTGTGGCTGTTGCCTGTTGCCTGTTGCTTGTTGCATTAACAGTGAATATTCACCAGAGTTAAGCATCACGGAGTTACCGTTCTATACGTTAAAATTTTCCTTTGTGCAATTGGCTCCAATGAATATGCTTAAACAAACATAGTACTGGACCAAAGTGCCGGTGCAGTCATTGTAGTAGAAATATAAAGAGCGATGCAATAAGGTAAGATCATCATTATAGGGCAGAATGATTAATAAAATTATCGCCAAACTGCCAAAGGATCTGGTTCATCTTTTGCTTAATACATAATTTTGTTGAATTGACAGGTTGATAGAGTCTCTGATCTAGGCCAGCAAAGAAATTTTTCTGGATGTGATATTTTCGAAACGAATGCTAATGATCATGCAGTAAATGAGTTTGACGAAGTTGAGACAATTGTTTTGAAGAGCAGTTCTGTAAGTCAAACAATGCAATCTGTGAAAGCTTTTGAAGAAATTTCTGGAAAGGATGTAGCTGACAAGGTTGAACTGATCGTAAATGATGGTCTTCATCTGGAGGTAGAATTTTGTTGCTCAAAGTTCTCTTATCTTTATTGTCTAGGAATATTTCCTTATAGTTAAATGTGACCTGAATTCTGGTATATGCATCACTATCTTTGCCTAATCTTACTGAGTCTATTTTCATTGGATAATAAACAGGACATGAAAGCTTCTGATGTAGCAATGGTTGGTGGGGAAGATTATTATCCTTCTGAAGCTGTAAGAATCAGAAGTCCTGAAAGAACTTGTGGAAACAAGTTGGATAAGAATGACAATGATACGATACTTGGAAGGGTTTCATTATCTAAGGAGCAAACTAGCATCTCTCCCAGTATTTTAGTGCATTCGAAACTGAAATCAGAAAACATGTTGAGCATAGCATCTGGAGGAGATGCAAGTGGATCTGTTGAACTGGTAGTAACTGAAGCAAGTTGTTTATTTCCTCCGGATTCTCTTCGATTTGAGGTATTGCTTCAAACCCAAATATATGAGAAACTGGTAAAAAAAGGTTGAACTTATTGTCATTGGAGAAAAAGTACGTTATGGCAAATATAAGTATAAATAGGGTAGGTATGATCACTCTCTCAAGGTAATTTCGTAATCGTGGAAATTTGAAGTTAAGATGATGAGATACTAATCAATGAAGCATATAAGTGAAAAGTTTCCTCTACTACTAAGCTTAGGCAAAATCACCAGTTTCAACCTTCAGTTTTTTTTTATCAGACAATGACTTAATCTGGTGCTTAGCCTACCAATGTAACGTGGCCAACTCAAGGTGATTTTGTATGTTCATGAGCCTTATTAATAGATAATTTAAGGTTTGAACATTCAACTGAATCTAGTTCTATAGTTCACAGTGCTTATGATTTTGAAGTCGTGGACTCTGTTGGGTTTATCTGATGATGTTTTTCTCGAGTCAGCTTCCAGTAACAAGGTCTTACTCTTTTATTATGTATGGCTTGTGTCTGTAATATTAGGTTGACCTCGTAACCTTCTGAAATGTGGGTTTTTATTTATTTATTTATTTATAATGAATGTTATCTAAATTCTGCATCTTTGTCCGACACTGATGCACCACTTTTCAAGTGACAGTGCTTCCATGACGACCAATGGTCATTGACCATTAAAATAACAAGTTTGCCCTTTTAAATCATTGGACACTGTCACCTGGAATATTATGTTGCTTTACCTTTGATATGACATTGCGCTCATAAATAGGGAGTTGGGGATGATCCCCTTAAAGAATTTGTCACCTTGATGACCAATAATCGGTCCAATATTTAAAAGACCTAAGAAAAAAAAAATTTCTTCCCTAGATGTAATGCAGCCCAACATTCTTGGCAGTGTCTAATTGCTGGTTGCGTCTATCAGTGGAGACAGCATAGAGATTTGCAAACTGCAATAGTCTCTAAAAGAGACAAGATAGAACACATATAGATCTGCTGAGATAACAAATCTAGTGAATCACACAGCTACTGCAGAACTATTTTCTTTCTCATATAGTGGAGGAGAAGTCTAAGGATTCGAGATCTTATTTTCACCTTTTTTATTCGAAGGCAAGCATGAAACAGAGCAGAACCGTAACTCTACTACCATTTTTCTCCAAATATGCTTTTGGTGGTCCTTTAACTCCAGTGAAACCTTTTTGAACTGTCACGAGTTCAGATTCTTTCACCTAAAACTTGCTGTACAAAAGTTGAAATCCCAAATCTAATCTAGTCCAAAATAAAGTGAAACCAATCCAAGAAGAATATCCAAACACGAGGTTCAGACGCTTGTTGTGTGCACATATTTCAATTATTTGGGGGGGGGGGGGGGGGGGGGGGGGTGTGTTGCATTGTTTCTGTGTTAGCTTTTCAAGGGATGAAACGTCTTTAAGAAAATGCACATGGGTTGGACGTGTTCACTTAAGGGAATCGGACTCTGAAACGGAAATTGAGTGATGTTGGACAAGCTCTATTGTTAGTGTATCAACTAATTTTATTTTTAATCAACTGCTCCTACTGGATCGTATTATTAGCCATCATGAGAAAATGATTGGTAAGCTAAAAAAATTAAAATGAATAGTAATTTTTCACATTTTTGTAGGTATCTCCAAGATGCCATCCTTCTTTAAAATGTCATCAATCTCATTATGTTATCTATAACTTGGATGATTTGCATTTGGCATCAAGTGGAAGATCAAAATAGGAAGCGAAGAATCTAACAAGTACTTGCTAAATAAACCCTTTAGGATGACAACAGCCTGACCAATAAAAACCCGACACTCAGAATTTCACCAGGATGTAACATTGGATCATCTAAGCAAACACCTTAATATGATCGATAGTATATTGACTGTTCTTCAAGGATGATTAATCATGTTGAATGTAAAATACAAATATGGAGCTGTATCTAAATATCTCAGCTATCTTTGCAGGTAAGCCAATATACTGGGCGTGTCCATTTGTACACTTGTATTCCAGGGAAGGATTTAAGACCTAGGCTACTCTATGAGAACTTTCATCCAGAGGAGCTGGAGTCACTGAACTTCACTGATATAAGCAAAAAAACAGATGAAAATGTTATTAAACACAATCCAGCATATAAGGATGTCCTCCTCAAATTCATCGAGGAGTGGAACAATCTAAGACCCATTGAACAAAGGAAGTTGCTTGGGAAGCCTTTACAACTTCCCTTAAGCCTGGAACTGTGCTTTTTGAAGGAAAGCATGAACCATGGAACTGGGGTATGTAAACTAGAATTTCTATTATTGTATTTTACCATTGACATGAATATTACACCATTAAACTTTTAACCTTGTGATTATACTGCAAAAGAGTTTCCTGAGTTATGTCTAACAATTGATCAATGCAGGGACTGCTGAAAGGTGGAAGCAAACGACGTACTACACCTCTACTTGAGATACGCTATCCCCTGCCGGAAAATGCCATCTGGAAGAAAATTTCTCTTTGCAGTGGCTATAGAAAAAAGGAGAAGCAATATAATCAGGGATGGACTGCAACTGGTGAACCACTCTGCAAACTCTGCCAGACACCATGCAAGTAAATCCCTTCTCAGCCATTGCTTGCTGCTGTTTATTGGATTTTATATTTAATAAGACTACAATTTCAGGGGAATGATTGCTAAGACACCAGAGTTTTTCGAGGATCTGTTCTGTAATCTGAATTGCTTCAAAGAATTTCGTACAAGAACAAGTCAAAGATTTCTACGGGAGGTTAGTCCAGTTTTACTTGAATGCGCGGTGGAAATGTTTTAATACCGACGATTCATCTTAATTGTACACATACTTTGCATTTCTTCCTGAAGTAGTTCAGTCCTACAGTAATTTCAGTTAGTATTTTCACTTTTAGTGTCGTTTTTTTTCCTCTGTAGAGCTTGTTCGTTTTTCAGCATATTAATTTGAAGCAACGTGTTTGACATTTCCAGGAACTTTTCAGAATCGAACATGGTGTTTGCCAAATGTGCTTCCTAGACTGCCATAAACTGGTGCAATGCATAAGACCCTTATCTGTTTCAAACCGACTAAAGTACATTGAGAAGGAAGCTCCAAAGCTGGCAAGTCATAAGAAAATGTCAGTTTTTTCAAAGTATTTTTTTGTCTACATTTCTTCTAATACCTTAATTTTTCCTTTATTATATTTTCTTGCACACCTATATGAAATCTTAACTGCTGTTATTGGAAAAGCAGTTTCTGGTTTCCATATTTAGAAAAAAAAATGATTTTGTTGACTCTTTTCTTGAATAAGCCCATTGGAAATGATGTAGTATGGGCTGATTTAGATCAATTTAAATATGTAATACGGAAGGAATATGGATTATGAGTTTCTGGTCTCGAAGGAAGTCCCATGTTCTACCTGTGTTCTAATATTTGGGGAGATATTTTACCATTTAACAAGTTTTTTTCTTTTTTCTTTTCTGGCGGGCAAAGGGTGTGGTGATCCTCTTTATCATTGTTTTTGGTTGCATGTAATTCTATTTCATGAGAATCCATGAGGGGACCACCTACATTTAAGCCAAATTGAGGTGGCACTCATCATCCACCATTAGATTTGTGATCAATGGAGGGAATTGAAGTCCCATGTTCACGGGACTTTCATTCTCACCATTGATCACAAAATCTAATGGTGGATGATGAGTACTACCTCAATTTGGCTTAACTGTAGGTGGTCCCCTCATGGATTCCAGTGGAATATGATTCCATGCAACTAAACACACCCTTAGAATAACAACTAAACAAATTCTTTTAACAATATCACTCACTTTGTACTTTAAGGCTTACTGTTCTACAACAGTTACGTGGAGAGAAAAAACACCTGCTATTACCAAACTTGACCCAGCAAACCTTTTCCAGACAACTGCAGTTCTTATAGTTCAGACTTATCAAACCTCTTCTACAAGACCCCCTAAAAATTTGGATTCATACGACAGAGCCCTCTGGCTTGGATCCATTAATTGTGTGGTACTCCAACACCGATCAATCGAAGCCATGGTAAATCCATTCGGGTATTGTTAAAACATATGCCGAGTTCTTTTAAAGATAGTTTTTCTTGCCTAAAAAATAATTATATATTTTTTCCAAAATTTTAAAACCTTGATGGAGCACGTCTATAGGAGGTGGAATATTTCTGAATAGTCTTTTTTCTTTCCTGAAATTCCCTTTTGGAAACATATCTGTGCTGTTTTCTTCTTCCTTTTTTTAGTGAATAGTTGTAAAGAGAGAGAGAGAGATCTATTTTCAATTTACTGAAATAAATTTTTTTTGTCAGTAAGCGGCTCTTAATTCCCATACACAGATGTAATATGTTGTTTGTATGACAAGATGACTCTTGTGAGATTATTTATGTAAGAGTTTAAAGTGCACTACTTGTAATGTTATTTTCAAAATTATAACTGAAAATTTCAACATTTTTTCACATACAACCAATTTTTTTTTCCGAAATATTTCTTTAAATCAAAAGGTTCCGAAATTATGCTGTTTCGCGAAATCACAATTCTTGGTTAAAATTATGGCTTTTGCTTTTGCAATTAAAATTAGGATTTCTATTTCGTATTGGAAATAGCTGCTTAGCGAGGCTAGTCATAAATAAAGGCCTTTGGCTGATGTGACAGTCATGTTTTAGGCTGAATTGAAGTAAAATAAGATGTAGTTTATTTATTTATTTTTGTGTAATTACTGTTTTGCCAATGAACCCTAGATTGTGAGAGATTTGTGTTTATTTGTTTGGTTATTCTGCTGCAATTTCCATCAGGAGGTGGTATTCTTCATATGGAAACTAATGTTCACATAAGTGTTATTTCACGTTTTGTAGATTTGAGAAGCTCGTAACGGAGCCAATAGAAGGAAATGCGTGGCATGCAGACCACATCACTGCGGTGCATAAAGGAGGAGGTTTGAAACTTGACAAACCATTGCATTTCTTTATAAATGGCCAAATGGGATGCTTGAAATTTGTATTCTTATTTCCGTATCTTTTACTCTTTTTCCCCTAAAAAGAAGAAATTGTATGGCATAGCCTGAACTTGTACTTGAGTACCAAGTACTGACAATTTTATATATTGCGAACATCAGGAGTGAAAATTGGAATCAGTAATCTATCAGGTCTAATAGCATGTCAACTATTTTAACAGGGGAATGCAGCCTCGATAACATGAGGACTCTCTGTGTGGCCTGTCATAAAGAAGTTACTGCAGCTCAGCGTGCTGAACAACGCATCACGAGGAAAAATGCAAAGAAACGGCTTGAAGGGATTTTGCGGAACCTTAAAAATGATGGCAAAACGGAACAACCTAACAACAAAGTAAAGGTAGATTCACACTATGGTAACAAAGAGATCGATTATTTTCTACTATTAGTATGATAACAAAAAGGTTGATTGTTTTCCTGGGTCTTGGACATCTATCCTGAGCCCTACTGGAATTTCTTGTATTACTAGTAAACTACGTATCTCTATTATTTGTGGCTAGGGCTTTGAAATGGCTATAATCATGCCTGATAGATGGCAGTTATGTTGTTTTAACATATGAATAACAGTCATGTAATGCAAGACATCTTGCTCCAGAAGACTTCCCATAATTTTCTGATGTAATGTAATCAAATATATAAGCTCAGGAAATCAACAATTAGTCAGTGTCAATATATGGAGTTGAACATCTATTTTAAGTTTTAAGACTTATAGTGTCCCACCATTTACACATCTCCTATGACTGATTCCTGTGTAGGCACATTCTGTATGTATTCATTTAATTACAATCTTATCTTTTTCGTGTTTCCATTGAAAGATCATGGTTTGCCATTTTTCCATCATGTATAGAATACATAAATGTTTCATATACTTTCAAGTGTCTAACTAAGTTAATATGCTGCCATTGCCATTATAGGCTGTCACTTCTAAGGCGAGTGAGAACTTGGAGATGGTGGTGAACCTAGCTGAAGACAAGTTATTATTCAATGTACCTGGCAGTGCGTATTGTGGAAGCAAAAGCAGTGTTTCTGAAAGAGGACCAGAGAACTCTTCGGATGCAGGTGAATTTTATGTCAAGGTGCCCGGTAGTGCATGTACCGAAGGCATAAGTATGGCGACTGAAAGTTATTCCAATGAGGAGAAATTATTGCTCAAGGAGTCTCGTAGTGTACACAGTGAATGCAAAAGTGTCGCTATTGAAAGACGAGGGCGAAGTTTATCTAATAACGATGAACTGGTATTCAAGGTGTCCAATTGTGTGTATACTGAGGGAAAAACCATGGCTAGTATTGAAAGCAAACAGAGGAATTCTACTAATGAGGATGAATCACTAATCAAGGGGCCCGAGTGTATGTGATGAAGACAAAAGCACAGCTGTTGAAAGTGAACCGAGGAGATCCCTTAACAACACTGTATTGCTATTCAAGGTGATAGAAGGCAGAAGTAAAACTGATGCAAGGAAACAAGAAGAGGATTCCAGTGGGTTGAGTTAGCTTGAGTGTGCTCTATGACAGGCTGAAGCATCAATAACGTCGACCAAATGTCTATCTTTATTATCGGGGTGTTGTTTGCTTTTGCAGTATTAAATTATTGGAATCCTGACGAGGAAAATGGTGTACAGTGAAACAGCATTGGCTCGTGATTTTCTGATATCACAGAAGTATCTTTTGACTCGGTCCTAAGCCATCTCTGGCATGAGTCAACAATTCAAAGTGCTTTTCTTTGCCTTTGATTTTGTATACTTATAGTTCATACATGAAAATTCAAAGACTAGATATTCAAGTATCGTTTTGTAAAACTAAAAGTTTATTTTTGGACTTGATAATTCAACTGCAGCATTCCAGCTTGGGATGATGTTTTGTACAGATTCCATTTTTAAAAAAAAAAAATAAAAAAAAAAAAAATCGCTGCAATGCAATAAAGACAAGATTAATGTTAGATCCCCAGATGAAATATACGTTTTACTTGAGAAAAAAGTGAATACTCTATTGTGAATCATATGCATTTATTTTTTATAAATATGTTTATAGCAATGCACGTTTGAGCTCATCTATGTATTATAATCAACTAGTTCTGATGTAGACCGGCTGAAGTGTTCATTTGACAATTTAGGCAAATAATACCTTTCAAATTACATATGATTAGACAATGAAGCAACTGTTTACATGTATTCGTACCTTTATTTTAGGCCTAAATTTATTCACATTTATAATATAAAATGTCTTCTTACTATATCACTATATGTATCTCACTTTGCAGAAAGATTCTTAGATTTTCAAATTACTAACTCCACTAATGGTGACATTGAACCGATGATAATTCTTTTAACTTGGGCAACACCATATCCATGCCATACATCATCACATGAGTTGAGTTTTGTGTAGATCACCAAGGTACCTCCGAATGCTGACGCATTTTTAATAGTACTTTTATTCTTTTGTTATTGATGATGGTGTTAGGGGGGTTGTGCTGGTGTTCCAATGGTATTTAAAGTGCGTTACGATCAAGGAGTGTGATTTTGTTTTTCAAGAGAATTTCGGTAAGTTGATTTTAAGAAATATTTCGTTGTATATAAAAAAACGTACAATTTTTGAAGCTATCAATATAATTTAAGCATTTTAAACTCTTACATACTACATAAGAGTCTTGTGTGACTCATAATGTCATACCAACTACATATTGCATAAGAATCACTTATATAACAAAATTTTATTATTAAACTAAGGTTATAATGGGTTAAAATGTACGAAAATTGGGAATGGTATAATGAAAAAAAAAAAATATATATATATATATATATATATATATATATATATATATATCGAATTTTTCAAAAGAAATTTCGAGAAATCACATTCCTTGGTTAAGAGGATATATATATTATTTTTTTTTGTTAGTAAAAATAAAGAAAATAATAATATCAATATAAATGACACATGGTATGTTGAGATGGAGTTTGGTTGTTGACCGGGACATATGAAACCAATATAAGGGTCACATGTGTAGACAGTGACAAATGGTGGTTCACGAAATGTATTCTAACAAAAGAGGTATATTTGGAAAATTGAAGTCTACAAAACAGTTTAGGCACTATTAGTTGAAAACTGTGTGGGGTTTACTCCAACATGCCCAACCCTCAGGCTTAGGGTATGTTTGGTTGTATGAAATCCTATTCCATGGGAATCAATGACGAGATATATAGATTTATGCTAGTTTGAGGTTCACTCACCAATCCACCATTAGATTTTGTGATGAATGATGAAAATAGAAGTTCCATGAACATAAGAATCACATACTTTGGGGGAGCAAGGAATGTGATTCTCATCTTCATTAGACTTCCATTCCTAGCATTGATCACAAATTTAATGGTGGATGATGAGTGCTATCCCAATTTAGCCTTAACTGTAAGGGTCCTCTCATGGAATATAATTTCATCCAACCAAACACCCTTAGGTCAGTCTATTTTAAACCTATTAATAAGTCTTCTTAGAGCATCTCAAACAGTCTACTTAGGGAGATTTTTTATTTTATTAAAAAAATTAAGGTTGTGTTTGGTTGCACGACATCCAATTTTATGAAATCCATAGGGAAGGAGAGGGGATTTGTTTTCAAAACAAGTTTGATCAAAATGTGGTGGATCACTTATCATGAATTCTAGATTGTGATTAAATGGAGATCGTTGAACTTCCATCGAATATGAGAATCCAATTCTTTGAGAGGAGTGAGGAGTTGGAAGTTTAATATTTTATGAGAGTTCAATTCATACTCTCAATTCATACCTTTGATAAAAATGTGGAAAATATGTTAAATGGTACACCATATTTTGATCAAATTTGCCTTAAATACAAATGGTCTCTTATAAATTCCATGTAATCAAACATGCCCTAATTTTTTTAATGAGCTATTATACAAATGGTCTCCCATAGATTCCATGTAACCAAACACACCCCGATTTTCGAGAAAATGAAATTCTTATATCCACGTAGGATTATCCGTTTTTCCCAAACTCGGGACGTGAAAATTCAACAACAGAACAAAAGTTAACAACGACAACAACTGTAACATTTATTACAAAGTTGAAATTAAAAAAAAAAAAAAAAACTATAACCATGAACTCTTTGAAGATGATTGCCCCACAAAATAAACCTTCAACCATGCCACCCAAAACTTTCTAAACCCGAGACAAAATTAGTTGGCTACATTCCCAAAGGAATGTACCCATGAAGCCAAAGCCTACTTGGGTAAGCAATTAAGTTAGTGTGAAGATTCTTTATTTTAAAATCAATAAATTAGCAAGTGATGACATAAAATTAAGTACAATCGAAAAACAATAGCTGAAACAAGTAGTTCCTCGATCAGCAAGGAAAACATTTCATTATAATAAGTTATTATCGTACTTAAAGTAGATATTTACTTTATCCGTACTTACTCTGTAGTGGTTGATCATGACAAGTCTGACTAATAAACTTATCATCTTGCACTGAATGGTTAGAAAACAAATGAATAGATGGAATACATCAATAGATCACAATTTTATAAACTAAAACAATTATTACGATATCTTATTTCTCTTAAACAAGTTATTCATTTGAGAGAATTGATCACTTAAACAATACAACATTTGCACTATCTCCGTGCCGAACATACATGCTCATATGTCTCTCTCTCATAAAAAGGAGAACTTCTTCGTCATCCATGTCTAAGTGGGACACATCACATATGGATATGCATCACCGGATATTCCTATCTATATGAATAACATAAAAGCCACTTTTGGGCTATCAATGCGTATAAGTCATGTCACATTTTTGACAGATAAATAATTAAGCCTATTTTAGGCATCAAAATCACCTGCTTTTCGCAAGACCAACCCCAAGGTTACTTAGTTTCTCTAAAAGAAGGAAATATCTTACTCCGCAAAACCCAACTTGAAGGTTACTTAGTTTCTCTATAAGAGAGACAAAAACATAAACAACGAGAGATGTGGTAGTTCCAAGGGATACAATTCAATGTAATCAAATTTTATAAACTCAACTTATGGATATTTTCTATTGTGTACACCGCAATTCTTTCACAATAACATTTATAGTCAATAAGTTTCAAGTTGTTTCAAATCCAACCCACCAAGTGCATAAGTTCAGTACTCGCAATAACACCAAAGCCACACTTTCACCATCCTATAATAACACATGGTTATTTTAATCATCAATTTACTAATTAGCATGTAGTTGAACCCACCAATTTCTACTACAATAACGACCACGATAACAAGAAGTTGTGATGTTCCTCTCTTTCAAGCATTTCTACAACCAATGTTTAGAAATCAAAAGTTGTAGCCCTTGCACCAGAAGAATATAGTGGTACAAATGTAAAACAATATGAAAATCTATTAGCACTATTCATTTCAAATCAAGTGCATATGCAACAACCATGATCAAATACACTTTATACAAATTCTAAGGATTATGCTTATGCTATTTACTATTCAACCATCATTTAAGCTTAATTTAAAAGTTCATAATAAACATCTTCATTGGTTCCCGAGCATTTATGTCTTCTGTAACGTAAAACAATAAATCCTTCCTTAAACGGGACAAAAAGAAGTTTATTAATTTGATTGCATTTATCAAGTCTACCATAAAAGGAAATGGAGTTGTAGATGCTTCATTGCTTAAAAGCCAGTAAAACTATTGAAACAAAGAACGTCACAGTGACATTATCTTTCTCCACAAGACTATTCATCTCGTCACCATGTGTGTCGAGGGACCTTATATGACAAACCTAAGAACAACTCACACCCCAAATCCCCCTAACTTTAATCCCATTTACCCACAAACTAAAACCCAAAAAAATCGCCCTCGCAACTGAATCAAAAGCCTTAAGTCTCAACTCTCAAGGGTCAGAGATCCACTATCTCAATCACTACAACTATTTACTTGGGCAGCACACCTGCCTTAAACGATATGAAAAAGAAAACCCAATTCAAATTGATGTGAGCCTTCTCATATTTATCTTGCAATTTAGAAATATTTGAAAGGAAATCTTTCTAGAAGACCTACCACACAAAATATTAGTAGAATTCCTCAAGGCATATATGGAAATACGAAGCTTTATCATCCATACACTAGCACATGATAAATGAACAATATGAAGGATACACTAACATAAAGCATCTAGCAACCAATGTGACACCCATTCTCAAATGCCCCAAGGAAATAAGCATCCGCAAATGATGCTTAAATGGCTTCACTCTATGCAGAAATGAAGATATCGCATCGCACATGATCAAGAAAATTTTGCAATCGTCACACTTAATAAACAACAAATTATCTGGTGCATTGCTCTCAATCAAAGTATAGTCGTGTCATCAGTTCAACCATTCAAGGCAAAGCTCTTGGCATCCTGTCTTAAAATTTTCCTTACGTTGATAAGAGTGAAGAAACTTCCACATCATTGAGAAACATACTTGTTTGGAGACCCAAATCGATTGGAATCGACATAATATAAGGAAGTGACAATACCTTGACATCAAGGAATGTAAGCTCACCTCTTGCTGAAGGCAAAGATAAGCACTCAAGTGCTTAGAACATCACACATTCACTTATTAGGATAATTATCTTTGTCAGGCAATTTTTTTTTCTCTGAATGAATAACATGACAGTAATCACTCAAGAAGAAAATGGTTGATAAAATTGTAGAATTTTTGAGGTAAAAGATATTATTCAAGAAAAGAAACTATGGGACCACCACATCTTTGAATGCCTTCACATCCCAATGTTTTCACTCTACTTGTGCACAAGGCACATATATCATTGATGAATAAAATCCCACAATGAAAGATAGCAAAACCTCAACTTAGAATGCCATAGAGGTAATTCATCCCAATATTTTCACTCTACTCATGCACAACATATTTCATTGAGAGAGAGGAGAGAACACTGAGAGAACAATGAAATCACACAAAGAAAGTTAACTTAGAACTCTACAAAGCATGGTGCGAGTACCGAGTAAAACACCTCCCCACAATCCTAATCGTAACAATCCACACACAAAAATCAAGTAAAATAGACTCACAGAAAGACAACCTTTACTCAAAAAGATTGTGAGACTCACAAAGCTCAAGTAGATCTAAATATGAAGAAAATCAAAGAAGAACAAAGAAAGAGTTCAAGAAGAGATTACGTACCAAAAATCTAACTATAATTCCTAGATTAATTTTAAACAAAAAATATAAAATAGTATGAAGAAAACTCACTCTGTGATCTTCTCCACCAAACACCTCCTTCCAAACCCCACAACCTCACGTTGCACGGGCTCCTCGCAAGCCTGCTAGCCGTCCAACATCGTCTTCCTCCCCATCTCCCTTGCATATATAGACACAACAACCTCTCTCTATCGCATCACCTCACACCGCCACCATCCAGTCTCTTTCCCCTGTGGTCTCACCCACGCCATCGATTACCAGTAGCCCAACCTCATCGCAACACATAGTCGATCGCATCCTCACCATCTCGACCTTCCTCTCTTCTTCATTCACACCTTCCTCCTTTCCATTTTTTGTGCACCATATCAAACCAGCCACACACAATCGCAACATACAGAGAGGAAGAGAAGAAATAATTTATCTCCTTTTTCATGGTATTCACCACAACAATTTTCTTTTTGCACCACCACAGTAACCCATGTATGATTTATGCACCAAATAATTTTTTTTGGTTAAAACAAATCATATGACATCAATAAATACAAATTTGTCGAATTTCAAACACGGAGGCAAATATAAATTTTAGTAGCTCTAGAAATTAGGGTCATTACATTTCAATTCAAACATTTGATAAAAAAAATGTAGAAAATATGATAAACGGTACACCATATTTTGATCAAATTTGCCTTAAATACAAATGGTCTCCCACAGATTCCATAACTTATGCAATAAAATAGGTAGTTAGTTTGGTTAAATTCTTTGTTTTTACTTTTACTTAGAAACAAGAGTTCTAAATCCATGGGCGAATTACCTTATAATCAAAACAACCCCACCTTATACCCTCAAAAGTTATTTTTTGTTAAGTTGTGGATTTCAGTAAAAGTTGGGGATTCTCAGTAAAGGTTGAGGTGCATTTAACAACACATTTGGCAATTAATCTATTAGGCTTATGGGAGTTGTTCATAAAAAATGGTCTGAGACTCTTTCTATCCATATTGATTAGGCGTTTGCAAAATGACACCACCATTTCCGCTGAAGGACGCTACTAACCCAATTTTTTTGAATCTACTGAAGGACACCACCACTATATACACAATTTTTTTTCTTTTCTCCCAAATCCAGTGAGCACAACCCTTCCACTCGCACGGATGACTCTTCCTCTCCCATCCTTCCTCTCCCAATCTCGCTGAAAAATGAACGATGGTTACCCATCTTCATCCTCTCTCTCCCTCTCTTACACGTCTTCATCCTCCTTGCCTTTCTTCTACTACTTCATTTTATCTCTCACGCTAGGAAACATCTTCATTATTCCTACTTCATTTTCTACTGCTCGTCTCCCAACCCAAGCTTGTCGGACGACCCCAACACCGATGTCTCTCCCTTTCTTCTACATCTTCGTCATTTCTCTATCTTCTACTTTTTCATCTTCTTTTGTTAGGGTTTGGGTGAAGTTTGTATCTAGAAATGGATGAGTTTAGTGAAAATGATTTTGGTAGGCTTGAAGATAATAACGCTAGAAATGAGAGTCAACATTGTGTTTCATTTATAGGAGTAAAGGAAGAAGATGAACATTTTTAATATGAAGAATAGCCCACTCCACTAGAGATAAACTTGTATGGGTATTTTTTGTTGTTGTTGTGATTATCGTAATATCATGTTTAATTTTATTTTTCGTTTATACATGACGTAACATTGTTATTCTTAGGATTAGTTGTTAATATTTGAATCCTAAAACTTGTTTATTTATATTTTAAAGGTTAGTTTGACCATTGTTGTTGTTGTTGTTGTTGATTGTTGTTATTTTGTGCATAGGATGACATCGTCGATCTAATAGATTTCAAGATACCTTCAAATAATCTTGACGATCCGGAGACATTCAAATGTATTTGAAAGATACCAACCTTCTAGAGGTAACATTTGCCTTAATGATTTTATTCATTACCTTTCTTAATATATGATTAGAATAAGTTTTTTATTTATTTACTTAATGTAGAAGGATGATGATGATGTTGACATGGATGATGAATGAGCACTGGAAGAGGTAGTCGATGATGGCAAATTATTTATTACAGTAGATGTAAGGTTAATTCTTGTAGGCATGATATTATTGTCTAATCTTGTCTCACAAGTTTATTAGTCTTCCTAACTTCAGTATGTATTATTTTTTATAGGTATTCCCATCGAAGTCGTCCTTGATAGCTTGGTGCCAAGGTGTAGTTAGGGATAATAACATAGTTATGATTATCACAAAATTGGAACCTGCAGATAGCATATGTGAAGGAATGATCCACTTAGGATATGAAAGAGGAAAGAAGCTCGAGAAAAATTAAAAGCAAAAATTGGAGGTTGGTCGATCGACCAGTACAAAGAAGTGTAGGTGCCCATCTTAGTTATTTGATGCAACTTGGAAAAACACATCTTCGTGCAAATGCGGATGTGATTATAGATCTAGTGGTAGACGTCGTTAAGCAAAAATTATTTGAATCCACTCTTGATCAACAGTTGGTGTTGAAGATGAAGTTGCTAGATTTGAGTTGTCCTGATTCAAGTGTCATGATTAAACCTATTGAACCTATAAAGGGCAAGACGAGACCTAAAAAGAACAAATTGTCTAAGCATGAGCAGTCTACGAAAAGTGGCCCCTCTTGTAATGAGTACGCGAAGACACAAGAAGAGTTTAAAAGTTAAGAAAGTGTTTCTAAGCCAAAACATATGCCGACGAAGTGGAAAACTACATTTATGAAGCAAATTCCTCGAGAGATTATGTTGAGGACATTTAGAATGTACTCGTCAATGGCCATTATGGATTCAGTTGCATAGGCAACTTCCTAGATTATGATGAGAATAGTGGTTGAAGGTAAGTGAGAAATGAACTACTAATGGAGCTAGAAAGTAACCATGACTTGTTGCTTCGAATGTGGAATGAGAGTGGGGTGAAGATTGTGAAAGATGCTTTGACAAGTCCTGAAGGCATTGTATGCATTACAAGGCGAAACTGGTTTATTCGACCTGATATGTTAGAGCTGGCAGCGAACCGTTATGGTTGTGTGTTTATGTGTTATGGGAACCAAAACATAAAATGTTTTCCATATGTTCCACCGCCGTCAAACTTAAACGACGTGTGGATATGTTTCATGGAAGACTTCATTCGATAGCCAACTACAGATAGGTGACGTGATGGTTAAGAAGTATAATGCATCCAATGCTAAGAAGAAGACTGAAGAGGTCGTTCACATTAATGATTCTTCCACATTTTGTAACTTTTTTTGCATATTTTATAAATGACATGTCTACATACGATGATCTAGTTGTAACAGAAGTCAACGTTTTTGTACTCTGTGATGACTTGTACCATTTTATCATTAAATGTCAACAAATTATATTTTATATTTCATGATGATTTTTATTGGTTTTGCAGTTTATGGATGACTATTTTTATGAATGATTTATATCATGAAATGGCTAAAAAGTTAATTGATAATCAATTAAACATGATAATTTTGGTTACTCAATCCGGAAAATTGAACACACAACTTCAAAAATCTATGACAAAAAATTTCAGACTGCAACCGCACAAGCCTCTGCGAAGGTAAGATAAGTGGTCGCAGTAGCGGCTGCGAACAAAATAATACCTATCGCAATACAATTTGCGCTAGAGACTTGAAACCCAAATGCAGGGAATACTGCAAGTACAAATTTTATAATCGCAACAACTCATGTGATTATGGTTATCCAATTCGCCTGAATCGCTGCGATGGGACAAATTCAGACTATGTCCATTTTTTTGTATTTTATTATATTTTTGGTTTTTGCAATAAATAAAATATTTTTGATTTTTTTGTATTTGATTATATTTTTGATTTTTTGTATTTGATTATATTTTTGGTTTTTGTATATCATCGAGGTTCAATTGGAGTGACATTCTTCTCATGCCTATTCTTCGTTTTGTATTCACTTCCTCCACCAACAATGAGTTATTCAGTGTCGTCAGCACTACCACCAACTCTTTCCCTACCTCTACCACTAGGACCACCACCACCATCACCCATTTCTTTACCACAAGGAACACTAGCACCAGCACCACCATCACCCCTTCTTTTACCACCATGAGCATCAGCAACACCACAACCGTCATCCCTTCCCCTACCACCACCTGCAACCCCACTACCATCACCAGTTGGACGGGTTTGTAGCTATTCCTCATTATCTTTGAAGGTGACATACGCAAACATTTATCTTAGCAGGTCACCTACTTTATTTTGCCTCATGAGAAACACAACCTTATCCACATTCTCGCCTTATTCAAGAAAGGTGTCCGCCAACTAAAGAGCCTCATCAACTAACTTGTTCTGCAAGGAAAACATTGATCTTAGTAAAAACAATTAAATTTTGTATTTTAAATGTTTGTGAATTTGTTAAAGTATAAATCAATTACCCGATTTTGAGATATGAACAACTGATTTCTTAAGGGATGTGTCTTCTTAGTTGTCAGTGGTTGGATGAACGGATGGATAATGTCATGAAACCACTCCAAGTACTCTTTGGTGCAATTCCATGGAACCTTCATTGCCGCACCTTGGTTTTCAATTAATACGAGATGATTATGCCAAGTTGCAGCAAACGAAGGTAGTATCTCGTGCTTCACCGAATAGTTATGGCTAGATCGACTTCTATTATTCATTTTGGCTTGAATGAGGGGGATTTGGAATGACGTACAATTCCCATCTGTCTCATCGCTCGATCTGGGTGATAGGATTTTTCAACGTCAGGGCATAAAAAATAGCTTTAAAACCATGTAATGCTGTGAAGTGGAGTTCTTCACTTGGATTTCGCATAAGGGTTCCAAATGACCTGACAATACAAACATGAACTTATTAAAGATGAAAATGAAAACAATTACCTAAGATGAAACATGAATTTAAATGACTAACTTTTATCTCTTCAAGAAATATGTCATGGATATGCTCCCTAAGAGTAAGGATTTCTTCAATCATGACCCCGCTAAGCTCGGGGCAGTCCCACTTAGCCATGGTAGGGAAATGATCATTCCACGAGACTCGGACCGTACCCCAAAGCCTAAAGTGATCGTATATCCAACACTAAAAAAAAATTAAACATACTAGTTCAATATCTGAAACAATAAAAAGATAATTCAATGAACAATTAATCAGAAATGGTACCTCCAAAAGCAGCAGATATCCAGATATTAGTTTGGTACCCATTCTGCTAGCACAACCAAGTTGATGATACAAGAACGTCAAAGTACCAACTTCCCATGCAAACTTTCCAACAACATCCACCTTATCAACATTAGCTCCAGTCTTATTAGCAAAGATAATCATGCTTATAAGAAATAACAAGTAAACCCTAGCAACTTGTTATTTTTTTTTGAAGAGAATCAATTCTGCTTACTTCATCACAATAATGCTCCTTAATAAATTTCATCTCCACGAAACTAAGATTCTTCTGGACATGCTTTTGTGTTTCACTCTTTTGAATCCTTAAACCATTCACCAATAGTTGCACACATTCTTCTGCCTTCATTTGAGTTTTTTTTCCCCATAATCGGCTTACCAACAATCGACAAATGAGTGATACGATAGACATCATCGATGGTGATAGTCATTTCTCCAAAAGGGAGTTGAAAAATGTTGGTCATAGGTTGCCAATGCTTGATAAAAGGAAATAGTCACCCTATCGACATGATCCTTACAATGGTCTATCAACCATCATAGACCACTCTTATAAACCACTCTTATAGACCATTGACATTACTTCTTTCGGCTCCTTATTCAACTTCCAAAATTTTAAAATTCTTATATTGATGCCGACATCTCAACTCGCTTTGTTCCTACATACAATAAACAATTAAAAAAAAACTAGTCAGTGTTCAAATAATATAAAAACAATAAGTACTGCATATTTTAAAAAATATGAAAATATTATAAGTACCTAGGGGTAGGCATGGGACGGGATGGGACAAGATAGACCCATCCCTATCCCATCCCGTTCATAAGGGATCAGGACGGGATCAACGTGCTCTGATTATATGCATTTCATTTTCCTTAATCAATCTACAATTTACTGACTAAATGCATGAGTTTGATTATTTAATTTGGGTCTTACTGGAAAAAATTGACAATCATCTTATTACTCACGTTGTTGTTAGCCTCTTACTAGTATGATTGCTTCCTTATTTTATACTTATAATGAACAAATCTGACTTGAAAGTTGAAACCATCATAATACCACTTTCTGTGTACATAGGTTGATCAACTTTGCACACAAACATGCTCTGTCATAGCAAAACAACTGCTGACTTAAGCCATCAAACTGTAAAGTTGGTACGGGTTCTTCCAACGGGCTCATACACCCCATAAGGCTATTCATATATTCCAAATGAACTGATTCTTCATAAGGAATATCAAATATTCATAGAATCTTCAAACATCCATAATGATGCAGGTTCTAATGTCCAAGTTTGGGTCCACGAGGTTAGTTCCAACATAAATACGGATAGACACAAGGTCTTCAAACACGTTCAACAACATGGTCAATTGGTAAGCATTAATATTACATGGTTGGACCCATATAGGAAGCCCATAGAAATCCACAATTCATTTCCTGGACCAAGAAAGTTGAGGAATGACTCAAAAGGCTTTATATGGGCATCCAAATATTGCAATCCTAAAATAAATAAATAAATAATAAATATTAATAATAAATATGAAAAATTAGCTCGGGACGGGATTGGCGGGATTGAAAATCTCCATCCCATCCCATCCCATTCTAGATCGGGATGGAATTATTCAATCCCATTAAGACCCGAAAAATCAGGACGAGACGGGATCGAGATCGCGGGATGGGATGCCCACCCCTATAAGTACCTCTTCACTAGCCCAAATGGACCAAGAAACATGACCATCATAATCCTCTAATATGGATGCATTTTTCGTACCACCAGGATAAGAAACTTTGTTAGGCTCTTCATCTTCATCGGAATCATGTTCGACAAAAATAATTGATTCCTCTTGATCTTGATTTTGAACCTCCTTATTTCCCTCACCCTATTCATTTTGACCCTCTGCATCCTCTTGACCCTCCTCATACCCCTAACATTTCCTTACCCTTCTCATCCCCTCAACCTTCTCCATTTCTTCAACCTCACCAACCACACCACATTGACTTTACGATAACAATAGGAGTGTCGCCGCTTCATCTACGTCAATCAAATCACTCCCCATTACATCTCATCTCCTCTTATTTGTTCTTCATTTCTTGCATTTTTTGTTTATTATCTTCTATCTTCTTTTATTGCAATGAATTTTCTCAAAAGCGTCGTCATTGATCGTCTTTGAGCTGGATGATCCCCACTACTACCCCCATCACCAACACCAACCACTAACTACCAAACCAACGTTTTTGTTTGTCTTTGACATACTAAACATTTAAAACAATGTGATACAATAAAAAATAAATAAAAATGAGGCTTGGAGATTTATAGTTTCGAAATGGAGATTTAGAGTTTACCTGACTTCGTGGGTTTGGTTGAATGCAAAGACGAATTCCCACAGCAACAATCGAACACAAATAAGCAAATAATATGACCACGCACCAAATCGGAGAGAATCGCACACCAACAAACCCCAAATCGCACCCAATTCACATACTAATCGCATCCAAAACCTCCAAGCTTTGTATCGCACAGTGACAATAGAGGGAAAAAGCTAAGAGTAGAGCAAGAGAGTAGATAGTAGATAGTAGAAGGAGAATGAAGGCGGGAAGAGGGTGCGAAGATTCAAATTTTGGGAGAGGGATAGGTCATTTTTTTTGGGAGAGAAAGGAAAAAAATTGATTTTGGGAGCGTTAAGAGTTTATATTGGTGATGTCCTTCAGTAGGTGATGGTGTTCTTTAGAAAGGTGGTTGTGTCATTTAGAAAGTAAAGGGGTTAGTGGCGTTCCTCAACAGAAATGATGGTGTGATTTAGTCACTTCTTATTGATTATGATGCCTAGATATTTGAGGAGCTAAAATAAACTTGTTCTCCTCATAGTGAGTGCGCTCAACCGAGTTGAGCAACAATTCAGTCTATCTTTCCAAGTCATTGTTGTTCCCTGCCCAGCAACCCCCATTTCTTCTTCATTCGCAGTGGTCGCCAACTGTTTGATAAAATTACTCAAAGAGTTCCCACCAAATTCTCCTCCCTCCCCTTACCTTTGCTTACGCCTTAATCACAAGAGATGTTGAATAGTGTAATAACACTTCAAGCTTCGCACCCCAATCCCCACTTCACCAATCTTGACAACAAACCAACTCCACAGCAGTTTCATGCCAGTTCAGTGAAAGCCATACCCAAGTCCTCCGTTGGACTAGTTCTGAGAACTCCAGATTCTGATGCAGTATCTGGCAGCTCTTCAAGAACAATGATGAATTATATGGTCAGCACTGCTGATTCTAAATGCCAACAGGAGGAAAAAGAAGACGATGTACGGATTGGTGTTCAAATAAATTATGACCAAAAGGTACCTCCTTGGGGTGATATAAAAGAAAGTCGCGAAGGGTACAAAACTGAAGCTTTGATGTTGAAGAAGTTGAACTGTAAATTGAAACCCAAACTTCATTTTTTGGAGGAGAATGACGAAGAGGTGTTGTCGAAGAGGATGCTAGCTCTTAGTAGATCGAACAAGATAAAGAGTGCATTAAGTTTGTATATGTCTATGGAGGCTTGGGGACTTCGACCGAATGCTCATGCTTGTAACTCTTTAATCTCGTCTCTTTTGAGGAATGATTTCTTTGATGACTGCTTGAAAGTGTTTGACATGATGATGAAGAGCAATAAGGATAAAGTTACGGGTCATACGTGTAGTTTGATCCTCAAGGCAGTTGGGACTAGGCAAGGTTTTGATTCGGCACTAGAAATGTTCGTGGCATTGGAAGATCAAGACATTTTAAGGAATGACCATTTTGATGTGATTGCTTACAACACGATGATTTCTATATGTGGGAAAGCCAATAACTGGTTTGAAGCAGAGAGAATGTGGAAGCTCATGAAACAAAGTGGTCACAAGGGAACTAGTGTCACCTATTCCCTATTAGTTAGTATTTTTGTTCGTTGTGATCAGAGTGAACTGGCTTTCGAGGCTTATAGTGAGATGGTTCGGAATGGTTTGGAACCATGTGAAGATGTGATGAAAGCTATTATACTTGCTTTTACAAAGGAGGAAAAGTCGGACTTAGCACTTGGTGTATTCCATAGTATGTTGAACAATGGGTTCAACCCAGACACATTTACTTACAACGGATTGATCAATTCACTTGGGAAGGCTGGAGAAGCTAAACTAGCATTCCAGGTTTTCAGTTTGATGAGGTATTCTGGTCATACACCTGATGAATACACATATAATGCACTGCTTTGTGCTTTGAACAGGGCAAACAGATATGGAGATGCTCTAAGCCTCTTTGAGAGCGTCAAACGAGAAAAAGGTTCCCAGCTAAATCCTCATATATACAACACTGCGTTAATATCTTGTCAAAGGCTGGGTCTATGGGACAGGGCTTTGCAGATTTTATGGCAGATGGAAGCTAGTGGAATGTCGATTTCAACTGCATCATTTAATCTTGTTCTTGGTGCCTGTGAGACTGCTAGGAAGCCAAAAGTTGCTTTGCAAATCTATGAACAAATGGTTCACAGGAAGTGCACCCCGGACACGTTCACTTATTTATCTTTGATTAGATCTTGTATCTGGGGATCCCTTTGGTCCGAAGTTAAGGAAATTCTTGAAGTAAGTTATTCTTTCTCTATTGAATCTTCCAGTTTATGTATATAATCATGGCTTTCATGTTTGGTCAACTTATGTTAAATTGAATAATGAGTCACAGACTAATTGTTATTCATGATTTGGTGATGTACTATGAAGAGGCAGTGCCAAGAAAATTCTCAGAAGATTAAGTTTTGGTGTTGATCTTTCTCTATCTTCTGATTTATTTTTCAGAGTTCCTGCAACTCACTGGTGTTGATTCTTCACTGATCGTCTTGATCTCTGACCTCTAATATGTATGTTAATTTTTGTTTTACAACAGCATGTCTCTCCCAGTGCGTCTCTTTACAACGCAGTCATACATGGAATGTGTCTGCAAGGGAAGATTGAATCAGCAAAGAAGCTTTACATGAAAATGCGTGAGATTGGTCTTCAACCTGATGGTAAAACGCGGTCATTGATGATTCAGAACTTGAAAAGAGATTCTGTAAGGCATAGGTACCTTTTCTCGTCTTCAACTCTGACCAGATAGAGAATACGTTTCCTACTTCCGAAATAATAAATTCTATAGTTACAGAATTTAACATCATTCTGTCTTTGAAAGGCATAGTTCCACACATGGTCAAGCAGTTTCAGTGAATTCTCAAATGTTGTCGAGTTGAATATGAAATATTGACTTCTTTATGGAAAGAAACCCATCTTCTTTAATGTAGACAAGAGATTCTTTTTGATAGATATAAACTACAACTAAACTAGAAATAAACTAAATCTATGATAAACCCTAATTCAAAAATAAATAAGAAAGCAAATATTCTTTTATTCAATCAAGCAAAGAACAATGATCAATGCTTTGCCTTGTTTATAACTCCCTAACTCATTTGGCAAGCTAACTAACATAACCCTACTTTGCTAATAATGCCCTAATTATTATGGGCTTTACTTAATAGGCCCAATTACAATATACTAAACTAACCCACTTACATCAACCTCCCTGGGTTGAAGAAGCATGTCCACAAGCTTCAAGAGTGCAAGTCATGCCTTCTGCCACCAAGGAGATAAGTTCGCCTTCACCATCAACTAGGGGTACCTGTTCAATGCATTCTTGTTCATCAATTTCATCTGTCAACCACATAGACTTTCCTTTATGATAATTACTCCGAACATAGCCAGGTTAACCACATCTAAAACACTTAAGAGGATCATCAGTAGTAGGTTGCGGTGGGTAACTAGTGAATGCATGTGGTAGAGTCGTCAAAGACTTCTTCTTGAAGCGTTCATGTAAGTGCATCTGCTTGTTTATTCATGTTCTTAGCTGCCAACATTGTATCAAATTCCTCTAATGCTAGACAAAACAGATCCTCGCATCCAAACCATGGTAAAAATGGAAAGCAGTTTGTCTTTCTGGTTCTTGGGGCTTGGCTCGCATACATAAAGTTCGGAAATCTGTAGCGTAGTTACTAATTGTGCGCCCGTTCTGTGTAACTCCCACAAGCGCCATAATAGATCTTGCTCATAATCCAAAGAGATAAAAGCAGTAGGCATCAACTCGCGCATGACAACCCCATTGTTTATAGGAGGTAAACGCTTAATTATTCGTCGTGCACATTCTTGTTTCTGCCAAATATTGGCAGTGCCCTTCAACTTAGTAGCCACCAACTTGGCTGCCTTCGGTTCGTGGATGTTCTTGGAATCAAGAATACGGTCAATCTCCATGGATCAATTCGTAAAAGCATCACCGAGCTTCATCATCATAAGAAGGCACTTCTAACTTCAATCCCGTGTCTATCCCTTCGTTCCATTACTCTTATCAATTGAGCCAACTGGTCGTTATCTACAAAACTACATCCTCCTAAGTTAGGAGGGCGAAAAGGAGGATTACCACCTCTTCCAAAACCTCTTTGTGACCTAAAGGAGATCGAAACCGTCATCTGTCCTGCGCAACACCGAACGTGGATTAGGATTTATCTGCTACTCTTCCACCCATTGTCTTACATGCTACTGTGGAAACTCATCGGGTCTGCAATAGATAATTGTTGGGACAATCCAAATCGCACAGGGACCTCATCATAGAATTCAATTTGGTTAATGTGAAGGGGATTAGGTTGCTGATACAAGTAACCAAGATAATTTGGAAGTTGGTATTGGGGAAGGAAGTTATGATTCAACCAATTGCCCGACGTGGGGGTAAAAACCTGCATGGCCAAGTGTTTGGTAGGGTTATTCAGATTGGGGACGATGTAGGAATTCATGGAAAGGGTTTAGGGCGAGGACAGAGTGAAGGAGGGGCGTGGAAAGGGGGTTGTTGAGGTTGGGCACCTTCCAATATGGCGAGAGGGCGGGAAGAGGGTGGGATGGGAGGGAGGGCGTGGGGTTGCATGGAGGGTGGTGGTGGCTGGACGACGAAGGTGGGTGGTGGTGTGGGTTGGGCAAGGACGCCAGATGGGGGAGAGAAGACGACGAAAGAAGGGAGGAGGCGAGCGGCTAGGTCGATCGACCCACCTGCTAGTACGCCGCCACCGACAATGCTGTTGGATGCACGGTGGTTGCCGTGTTGTCCATGGGGACTGACGGTGCTCTTGGATGCACGGTGGCTGTCATGCGGTCCGTGGAGGCTGACATGTACCCCTTGTGGTTACTCGTTGACCTTCTTGTTGGCTGATAGGAGTCTTGGAACAATTTCATCATTTTCATCTCCCTTTCCACAGTTTTTTGTACCGCCTTCTCTACCAACTTCCTAATCTCTGCCTAAATCCATTGTTACAACCCTGCGAGTTTGTTATCCCAATCTTTCTTTCTTGAGTCTCTGCAGAGTCTATCATGTTTTATCTCTGCATCCAAGAGATCTTTTGATCTTTTCCAGCCTTCCATGGCTTCAACTATTTTAGTTCTCTCTTCTTCAGTCATCTTCCGTGTTTTTTCTTTTGCGTACCTGTTAGATTTGGTCTGTTTCGACATACACTAGAAGAGCACTTTGGCTCTAATACAAATTGATAGATGTAAACTAGAACTAAACTAAATCTATGATAAACCCTAATTCAAAGATAAATAAGAAACAAATTCATTCATTCAATCAACCAAAGAACAATGATCAATACTTTGCTTTATTTATAATCTCTCTAACTTCTTTGGCAACTGATCTAACCCTAATTGGCTAATAATGCTCTAACTGTTATGGATTTTACTTAAATAGGCCCAATTACAATATTACTAAACTAGTATTACTAAATTAACCCGCTTACGTCACTTTTCTTCCCCTTCTCTTCTTATCTTTTACTAAATCTCTCATTTAGCTATTAATTCAAAGCTATGTAATTTGGATGCTAAATTTTGAAAAACAAAATCTTGTGCCACAAAATCTCGCGCCAGACAAATTGGAAAAAGTCTCGACACCCGGACATGCATTGGACATTCCAGATCATCAACTTTTTCACATATCTTTCAATGGTTTCACTACTTTATAAATGTTACAAGTATATTGTGGCAAGTTAATAATACATATACATGCATATTCATTTAAATGACTAATAAAAACAAATAATATTGTACTGTACAACTTGGGTAGTTTACATGTTACTCGGTCACGACTCCGTTGAGGTGCTACCAATTATATAGGGAGTAATCGAAAAAAAATTGGGCAATTCCTTCTAATATGAAACTATTTTTTGTATGCCCTCTTAGTATCATTATCATTTAATTAAGAAAAAGAATCTCAACAAATTCATCATACAATACATATCATAATTGCAAAGTGCATGGTAACAATGACTAGTGAAAGCATCCCCCTTCTCGCGTTCTCTCTCACCTTCTCTCGTGTTCTTTATCTTTTCTTGTGTTTTAGTGAAGGTAAGGGGCAAGAGGCAAAAAAGTAGAGAAAAAACAAAACAGGTAAAGAAAAGGGTAAAACAAATTTGACTGAGTAACAGGCCGAGCAGATCCAAATGACATATTTCGTGTAAATCACTTAATTCCAAGGCCTCAAGCATGTCGAAAGATATGGCAATCCATGAATTAGTAAGTAATCTTTTCAATCCTTGTGTGCCTTGTGCGAGGTCTTATACTAGTTTCTACAACCGTATAGTTCAGGAAAATGAAACTCAAAATGTTGAAGACATCTTGAGAAGGTAGAAATTATATAACATAAAAGAACATGGAAGGAGGCAATGAACAGTCAAATAGATCAACCTTATTGATCGCAGTAAACTAATTTCAATTTTCGATAGAACACCAATTAATATTTTAGCAGTTACCAGTACAGATCCACGGTGAGAATATTAGTATTGTCATTTTCCAGTAATCTTGGGACAAACTTGCAGGATTTGACTTCATACATGCAGTAATCTACACCTCACATCCTACTTATCAGACTTTCTGCTCAATGATGCAATTTTGTTGTTTATTTATTTCATAAATTGATTCCAAACAAAAATTAATAACTTTTTTTTACCAGGAGATGGAAGCCTTGAGAACACGATGTTTCAGTCCTGTTCAACCTAAGCAAACAGCTACTGAGTGAGGTGTTACCATAACATGTACATGAAACAGTTGATTGTATGGGTAAGTCATCAGAAAGCTCAATTTATACAAGAAATAAATCGACAGTTACCAACATTCTGCTATCAAGTGGAGCAAATATTGTTATTTGGGCAGAAGTATCCACACCATAAAAACTTCAACTATTTTAATTTTGAAGTACCATTATTTATATATATTTATTTTTAGTATTATGGTTTGGAGGTCCTCCCAAAAACTCAAAATTTTGCCTCCAACATTAGGCATTTGAGTTTGAGGGTGAGACTGATGCTCTAAGTTGACCGAATCTATCATATTTCTTGTAGAAGTCCGACTGGCACACCTATTGACCACTGACAATGGACATTATATCCAAATGAAGTCACAGTTTCTCAATGAACAGTGAAAACTAAACCACATATGACAACATAACTTTTTCTGTACAACAAGAAACAAATTTGCTGTAAAAACCAAGGTCAGATAAGAAATCAACTGGTTGCTCGTCAGCACTGCACTTATGGTTGGACAGGGAAAAGCATATTTAGTATACATCATCAGTTTTCATTGATAGTCAATGAAGTTTACCTCCTATGTTTAGTATACACTATGCATGTACACTTTGATTATATAACAAAATCAGAATTCATTAATGGCTTCATCTACAACCATGATTCCAGCCTCCTATTCTTGTTTGTCAAGATCAACATTGATGGCTTCTCTTCCAGAGCATTTCAACTGAGCAGATGAAAAGGTAGGAGAGATTCGGACGGATGAAAGCCAAACCTTAAATGATGAATCAAATCGCCATCGCCATCGCAGTCCAATATTCAGTATTCTGCCTGAGAACCTATAGGTTACAATCTAAGAAGAGAGAAAAGACTTGATCATGTCGAGGCTTTGCTTCTTAAGATTGAAAGAAGAAGCACTCCACCTCAATGCTTCCATTTACTTCCACTTGTACATAAAGACCACAAAGTGCCCTCTAACCGAACCTGTCTTACAAGTAACATGGCATACAAACTTGTCCAATAGGGCACAGCGTTTGAAGTTGCTGAATTCCACAAATTAAGCCAAAACCATTATGCCTGGAGCAGAATACTCTCAAATCATTCTATGAGGCATTAGGGATACCTGCTGAGAAGAACTCCTCCGCACTACTAATAAAACTGCTAGGGAATCTACAATGTAGCATGAAAGAAGACGAAGCTTCTGAAACTGGAAGGTTATGCTTGAGAGCCCAGTCCTCACAGGTTCTCATCGCTTTATTATCCCTTAGGTTTCTCACCTTGCCGAGTTTTGTTTTGCTTCCTGAAGCAACCCCCTTACTCAAGGAATTCCTACTGCCTCTTGAATTAAGACGCCCAGACTTTACTGGGAAATCAATTTGACACTTTTTAGATTCAGAACCCGATTTATTACCTTCACATGGATCACCACTCATACTTTCTGAAGGTGATGGATTGGCCTGAACAACAGGTGACCCATTTCTGCATGATCCAAGCAACGAAAGTAGCATCTCCATACTGAGTTCTTTTTGAACCACGTCCCTATTTTGCTCACACCCATAACATGCAGCCATGAGTGTGCTAGCCAAGATCAGCGTTAACTCTGGATCACTGAAGAAGACGAAAGGTCAGATCTGTGTTCGCCAATTTAAATTTATTATTAGAACTAATTATTTTAAAAAAAAAAAAAAAAAGTAAACCATAAAGCACAAATATAACTAACCTTGTGAAGGATGGTAGGGCTCTTGCCCCATCGAAGGACTGCTTGATTTCCAGGATGAAACAAAGCAAAATAGCCCAGAAGCAACAAACATGGGCGGACCTACTAAGGGGCGAGGGGGGGGGGGGGGCAACTCCCCCCCCCCCTCAACTTTTAAAATATTTTTAGTATATATACTTTAGTTTTAGATAAGTCGATTATATAATGTAAAATACAATATAAAAATTGTTTATACATATATTTGAATATATCCTTGTCGGTGTAGTAGTCGGAGGTTGATCATTTTTTGTAAAAGACCTGAGTTCGATACTCTTCGAGTGCATTTTTATTTTATTTTCAATGCAATTTTATTAGTAATTAGTAATTGCAAACATTAAAAAATGTTTAGTTTAATAAAAACTTATTAACATTAAAGAAATGAATTGTTTTTCACAAGTGGTATAAAACCTTCAACAAAAATATTTAAAATTAATATCTAAAATAAAAACTATAGAATTCAATGAAAATATATACCATTAGCTAACTCGTACAAAATTTGAGCCTCATATAAACTATTGTTTCTATGAAATTGTATTATGATCATATTAGGTTCACAAATTTCAAAAAAAAATTAGCTTCACCTAGATACGTATCCTAATGTGATTTTATATATTCTAGTTATTATGCTCGTTTGCTCTTTGCTAAGGTTATCGATAATGACCTTATTTTGGCTTAAAATTGATTTACACTGAATTCAATTTGGTATATGCAATGTATTTTTGATAATTGTATTTTTTTTATTAGTTACTAGCTCAGGTAGAAAAACAAATTGGCTTTACCATTGATAACTACTATTATCAATTAATAAGTATTTTTCAATTCGACCCCCCCCCCCCCCCCGACTAAAATCCTGGGTCCGCCCCTGGCAACAAAGATTCAACCAAAAGCAAACCCACCTGAGACAAATGGAAAAATGCCGACAATTAATCCACAAACTTACACTTGAGAGCTCAAACCTACATATTAAATCATCAGCTCAGTCCCAGGGTTATGATTAAACAAGTTCAGTGGTGGTTTAGATAATCACGAGATTGTCAAGATATCACCTATCCAACAATCACATACTGTGTATAACATGCTAGGGGCATGCCATACATAATGTGCGAAAAACCGCTAAGTGGATCAAAATGTCAAAAGGTATGCTAGGTGATGCACGAGATTAAAAAAATCAGTATTTTTATTATTTTCAGAAGATGAGTCTAGGGACAGGTTCCACAGACTGACATGCCTAAGGAGCATTGGCATATTTTTTGGCACATATGAAATTGTGGGAGTGCCTTAGGAAAACATATCGTGGATATCGAATTTTTTTTTTTTTGGAATATGACTAAATATCGTGGACATATCAAATATATCAACTAACTTTCTACCAAATATTGAATCTTTTAATAAATAAAAAATCAAATTTAATCCAATTCAGAAATTTTTTCTAAAAATTAAACTATGATATAATTTATTAAACATTACCTTGTGCAAGTAATAGTGAAAATTAATGAAATGAGATTTAAAACCCCATAGGTTGTGTTGTGTCGTTTCAAACTAAAATCCCATGTCAAACACCGAAATCTGACATGGTTGTTAATCATGTCAAGTTTTTTTAACTAACAAAATTTCCTTGTCAAACACTGAAATCCTACATGGTTGTTAATCATGTCAAGTTTTTTGAACTCAATCGTGACACCACTTAAGGTGAATCGTGTCAACACGACCCGTCTTGACATGGTTGACTCAAGACTAAAACATGAGCCACACTCGATTAGGCTCAAGGCATGTTTATTTTAATAGAGTCCTTGATAACTCACACTCTTTTTATTGTCAATGTGGGAATACAATTTCCTATGGCTACATAATACAAGTAAAAATATATTTTTATAGAAGAATCCTTGAAAACCTCAAAGTCGATGTGTGACTAAAGTTTCTTAAGGCTACCACATGAGGCACTTGTGTAATGAAAATTTATAGTTTTACACTAAGAACAAGGTAACATTTTAATAGATTCAACGTCATTGATGAATCCAAGACTTTTTGTGGATTGTATTATAATAGAGTTTTAATATTCACACGAGTTAGTGGTGGTCAATGCATCTAAAATCTCCATAACTTAGGTTAATATTACTTCATGTCAAAATGAGTGTTAGATTAGGTGAGTTCCGCAATGAGTCGAAGACAGAGCACAAGTCGATAAGTCAGAATGGAGCTCATCAATCACAACGAGAATACAAATTACAACTATGAAAATGAGTTGAAAGGATTTCAATTACAAAATCATTTCAAAATAATTCAATTGAAAATCCTTGAAGAAATGGTGTTGGAACTTTACATGTTGAGATTCACCATTAAATAGGTCATGGATAGAGCTTGATCCATTAAGCAAACAAGTTAGGATGGGAGCTCGGCCTATCAAGCATCAGTCAAGGAATTCGGAGCAAATTTTCTAGTATGGAAAATTGATTTACTAAATTGGACAATCGATCAAATGGATTAGCCTGGGAAACCTATTTAATGGATTACAAACCAATGTTGTTAATCTTACTACACAAATTGCAAACTTAGCAACTTTTGTTCAACAATTAGTGCAAAAACCTCAACCTCCACAACAACCTCAAGGTGTCGCTCAAAATTAGCAAATTCAACAATAATTACCACCACATCCCCAACATGTTGGTGGTAACAAGGACTTGCCGACATAGTCGATTATTTAGGGTAGGACCCTTCACATTGATTTTCCGAATTCAATGGTAGTGATCTTGAGGGATAGTTGTTCAAGATGAGCTATATCAGGAACTTAATAAATTAACAATGCGCAAGATGGTGGTTCCCTTGGTTGTTGTACACCTTCAAGGTGATATTATTTCATGGTATTGTTTTTCCCATTTTTTGTTATCAATAAAACATAGCGATTTATTAAACAAGGGGAAAACAAATACACCAGCTAGTGAGTTAGAACGACCATTAGTTGGGGAAAAAAAAAAGGCATCAATGGCAAAAATAAAAATAAAAATAAAAAAAGGCTATCGGAATTGAAAATACAAGGGTTGAACAATAATGACCTCCAAGTTAACCCCCATTGCCAAACTAGGGATTTGATTGCTCTGGTTCGATGAGGGATATCTCTAGCTACCCTTTGAAAATTCTCTGAATTCTCTCTTTCCATATGATCCAGATATTATTTCATTGTATCACTGGATTAAACATTATCTTGGATTGCTAAACTGGCCACAATTGTCAAAAGCAAATTGTGCTAATTTTGGATCTCACAAACACATTGATGCATGTAGTTCCATGACCAAACTAACTTAAATGGGTAATTTTTGTGAGTTAAATACCAAGTTTGAGAAATTGGTTAATTTGGTTTCAGGTATGCTTGAATCACATCAAGTTAGTTTTTCTTCCGGTCTATGAGCTGGTACAAGGGCTGGTGTTCGTTTGTTGCATCTGAGTTTCACTGAAGCTTTTGAATTAACACGTTGTCAAGAACATGCCATCTATGCAATTACTACGTATAATGCATCTTCGACCGTACCATCTTTGTTGAAGCCTAACACTCCTAATCCTCCATTGCTACCTGGCATGGAGTGTTTCTCATGAGCTGAATAAAATGAATGACGTGACAAAGGCATTGGATGATGAAAGGCATTCTCATGATAAGAGTTCGATTAATTTGGCTCAAGGACAAGCAAATTTTGAAGGGCGATGGATGTTAGGAAACTGATGTTAGGAAAATATTCCTTTGAAAGTGATATCTTAATTAAGAGTCTAGTTTATTTTAAAAGTCTATTTTATTTAGGTAGTATTATTGAGTAAAAAGTCTTTGTTTAGGAAGTTTTTCGTATGAAAGATTTATCGGCGGTTGATCTCCAATCAAAAGATCAAGGTACCTAGTAGGAGCACTCACGCATTGTGGAACTAGTAAGTGGTTTGACCTCGTAATCTTGTTTTGTTTTATAGAGGATATTTTCTCTGTAGATGTAGCTTATAGAATTGGTGTTTCAAACTCTATATGTGAACCACGTTATATGGTGTGTTGTTTATTTTTCTTGCAATTTGTTATTGTGTGATTGTTGAAACATGAGTTTGAATTTTAAAACAAAAATGGTTTCTTAATTTTGAAACTCTCTCTCTATTGTTTAGTCTCATATCTTCTATGTAACTCACTGTGGAGGAGTTAATAAGGATAGTGTTTGGACTTGGGCTTAGACCCCAAGGGGTACCCACTTTAGTGAAGGAGGGAAGAGTTAGACCAATGTTGGTCCACTCCACACGCGCGCCGCCGCCGCCCGTCCGGTCGGGTCGGATAGAGATGAAACCTTTCTTTTTGCTGAAATTTTATTTGAAAAATAAAATAAAATATCTTTATTTGTTGCAAAGAACAAGACTGAGTCAGAGGAGACCCAATCTTTTCTCCCAACGTTCCCCAAGTTTTTCCCTGATTCTCTCCGTGATTTCCGCCGCCTTTTAAGGCACATTTTCTCTATAAAAAGATTTCCTACGAGTCTATAAATACTTGCTATTCTCTGAGTTAAAAGAATAAATTTAAAGAATTTGTTCTCTTCCATTCTCAGAGAGTTTTAGTTTTGTAAAAACAACAATAGTTTCCTGAGTTTTGATTTTTGTAAACAGTTCATATTTTAGAGTGTTTTTATTCTTTGTTTTTCGTGATTCTGAGCAAAAGACAATAAAGGGTGAATAGATTTTCGTTCGTCAACAGTGCATGTGATTGAACGAGACAAATACTGAATTCTGGGTTGTTTTATCCTAGGGACGACGAGGCTATCAGACTACTTGCACAATCTTGGGCAGAGTCGCGAAATGTCTTTAAAGAGAGCGACTTAGTCCGCGACTCAACCCAAGAAAATCGGTAACTTCGTTCCTGTTTTAATTTGCAGCACTTATATTTCCAACAATTTTAAGACGCTACATATCTGCCATGTCTACTACTACTGAACTTGCTGCTAAGGACATAAACAGACCCTTTCGTTTTGAGGGTCAACACTTTAAAAGATGGAGACAAAAAATGTTGTTTTTCTTAACTACGCAAAAAGTCGCTTATATCTATAATGCTGAAAAACCCGAATTGCCTGCTGAACCTTATGAAACCCGCACTAAGGAACTAGATTGTTGGATTGAAAATGACTTCTTGTATAAGAATTTTATTCTGAATGGTTTGTCTGATGAATTGTATGATTATTACTGTTCTAAAAAACTGCTAAGGATATTTAGGAAGCCCTTAGGAAAAAATATGACACTGAGGAGGTTGGCACAAAAAAATATGACGTTAGTCGTTATCTGAAATACCAAATGACTGATGACAAGTCTGTGGAAACCCAATCTCACGAGCTACAGAAAATTGCTCATGAAATCATATCTGAAGGCATGACCTTAGATGAGCAATTTCAAGTAGCCGTTATGATAAATAAATTGCCCCCTAGCTGGAAAGACTTTAAGAATGCACTTAGGCATAAAATCAAAGAGTTCTCTCTAGAAAGTCTGATTACCCAACTTTGGATTGAGAAGGAAGCCCGGAAACAAGATCAGAAAGATGAAATTCTGATTATCTCTAACCCGAAGAAATTCACCCCTGTGGCTCTGAAACCCAGTGGAAAGATTATGAAAAGTCAGAGTCACAATAAAAACCAAAACAATCAGAATCGAAATTATCAAAATCGGAACAACCAGAACCGCAACCAACAGAATCAGAATCCTCTGCGAAATCAGAATGGAAAAAAACACCCCTCAAGAAATGAATCAGCACAATTCCTATGTTATACCTGCAACAAGCCAGGGCATATGGCCAGGAACTGCCTGAATGGGTCTCGTTATGCACCGCAGGCGAACCTAACCGATGGCCAACTTATTGCCATGGTCTCTGAGATCAACTTTGTTGGTGGATCCAAGGGATGGTAGGTTGACACTGGTGCTTCTCAACATGTCTGCTATGATCGAGAAATGTTCAAGTCATATTCTGAAGCTGAGGACAAGAAATTGTTGTTGGGTGATTCCCATTCCACTATCGTTGCTAGAACTAGCGAAGTAGAGTTGAAGTTTTCCTCTAGAAAGACCATCATCCTGAAGGATGTCCTGCATACTCCGGAGATGAGGAAGAACTTAGTTTCTGATTACCTTCTGAACAAGGCTGGGTTTACTCAAATAATAGGGGCTGATTTGTATACAATCACTAAGAACAATGTATTTGTGGGGAAAGGGTATGCCACTGATGATATGTTTAAATTGAATGTTGATGCTAATAAAATTTCTAGTTTTGCTTACATGTTGTGTTCTTTTAATACTTGGCATGCTAGACTCTGACATGTTAATAAACGAATAATTAAAAACATGAGTAACTTAGGACTAATTCCAAAATTGTCCTTAAATGACTTTGAAAAAAGCAACTATTGTAGCCAAGCTAAAATAACAAAAACACCACATAAATCTGTTGTTAGATAATCGGAACCCTTAGATTTAATACATTCAAATATATGTAAACTTGATGGTGTTTTGACTAGAAATGGAAAACGTTATTTTATTACGTTTATTGATGATTGCTCCGATTATACCTTCGTCTGCCTGATGAAAATAAGAGTGAACATTTGACATGTTCAAAATATTTTTAACGAAAGTTGAAAATCGGTTTAATAGAAAGATAAAGAGGCTTAGGAGTGATAAATGCACTGAATATGACACCAGTAATTTCATAGAGTTTTATAATTCTCATGGAATTATTCATGAAAAAACTGCACTGCACTCTCCTGAGATGAATGGAAAAGTTGAAAGGAAAAATAGAACTCTTACTGAGTCAATAGTTGTCATTCTACTTAACTCCGGTGTTGCATCACACTGGTGGGGAGAGATTATTTTGACAGTCTGTTATGTGCTAAACAGAGTACCTAAATCGAAAAGTAAAACTTCTCTTTATGAGATTTTGAAAAATAGACAACCAAACTTGTCATACTTCAAAACTTGGGTTTTTTTTAGCTTATGTTAGAATTCTTGATCCTAAAAGAATTAAGCTTGCCAGTAGGGCTTATGAGTGTGTATTCATAGGCAGTGTTCTATATGTGAACCACGTTATATGGCGTGTTCTTAATTTTAAAACTCTCTCTATTGTTTAGTCTCATATCTTCTATGTAACTCACTGTGGAGGAGTTAATAAGGATAGTGTTTGGACTTGGGCTTGGACCCCAAGGGTTACCCACTTTAGTGAATGAGGGAAGAGTTAGACCAATGTTGGTCCACTCCACACGCGCGCGCCGCCGTCGCCGTCCGATCGGCCGAGCCGAGTCGGATCGGATAGAGATGAAACCTTTTTTTTTGCTGAAATTTTATTTGAAAAATAAAATAAAATATCTTTATTTGCTACAGAGAACAAGACTGAGTCAGAGGAGACCTAGTCTTTTTTCCCAACTTCCCCACGTTTTTTTCCCTGATTCTCTCTGTGATTTTCGCCGCCTTTAAGGCACGTTTTTTCTCTGAAAAGATTTCCTACGAGCCTATAAATACTTGCTATTCTCTGAGTTAAAAAACAAATTAAAAGGATTTTGTTCTCTTCAATTCTCAGAAAGTTTTAGTTTTGTAAAAACAGCAATAGTTTCCAGTGTTTCTATTTCAGAGTTTTGATTTTTGTAAACAGTTCATATTTCAAAGAGTGTTTTATTCTTTGTTTTTCGTGATTCCGAGCAAAAGACAGTAAAGGGTGAATAGATTTTCGTTCGTCAACAGTGCATGTGATTGAACGAGACAGATACAGAATTTTGGGTTGTTTTATCCTGGGGACGACGGGGCTGTCATACTGCTTGCACAATCTTGGGCAGAGCCTCGAAACGTCTTAAAGAGAGCGACCTGGTCCGCGACTCAACCCAAGAAAATCGGTAACTTCATTCCTATTTTAATTTGCAGCACTTATATTTCCAATAGTGATTGTGCAAAACATTGTTAAAGATCAAAATAAATCTAAACTTTAAATCTCTTGGACTGAAAATTGATTCAAAGATTTGTTGGGTGTATAACTTGTATAAGATCTTAGATTTGTGAAGCCCTTGATCAAATCAATCGAAAACTTCACATTTTTCAGTATCGACTTCCCAAACCCAACATAGTTAATTAGTGGGCCATGTTGAGTTGACATAGTTATTAATAGGGGTGGGCATTTAGGACTGAAAACCCGGACCGAACCGACAATTGGACCGATCGGGTCTTTTCGGATCGGTTTTAATTAATTAAAAAAGTTTCGGTTGTAAAAGCCCGGCCCGGCCTGAAGTTTCTGGTCCGGGCCTCGGTTTCCATTTCTAAAGCCCGTCGGGTAACCGGCCCGGCCCGACTCCTCGACTCCCTATAAACAAACTATAAATTAGATAATGGAGAGACTCCCTATAAACAAAGTTTGTTGATGTTGACAGAGAGCAGGGAGAGACTCACTTTTTCATTACGGTTCTTCTTTGCCATTCTTCTTCGAACCAAGGGACAAATAGCAGGGCGAGAGCTGAGAGGCGAGAGGGACAGAGATGGAGAGAACAGGGAGACGAGAGGGACAAAGATGGACGAGAGGGACAAAACGGTGTTCGATGGTGTTGTTGTGCGGTGTTTGGCGATTGATGGTGATGTTGACATCAATAGAGAGGTATTGACGGTTCTTCTTTGCCATTCTTCTTCGAACCAAGGGACAGAGAGCAGGGCGAGAGCTGGGAGACGAGAGGGACAGAGATGGAGAGAGCAGGGAGACGAGAGCTTCGAGGTGCACAGTTATGGTGGAATCTCAGCTGGATTCACATTGGTCGAAGCTTCGATTGAACCAAATTCGTGCCTCACACTGGCCGAAGCTTCGATTGAACCAACATAGTTGATCTTGTTGGAATCTCAGTCAGATCGAAAGGGAGGATAAGGGAGAGGGGAGATTTGTTCTTCTCTGATGGAGAGGGAGGAAAAGTTTTCTTGTCTGATGGAGAGGGAGGAAAAGGGAGAGGGAGATTTGAGGGAAGAGATGGTGACTGAATTTTGGGCTGAATTTCAATTTGGGCTTTATAAAGTGATAATGTGGGATTTGAGGGAAGAGCTTTATAAAATTCAATTTGGGCTGAAATTTGGACTTTAAAAATTCAATTTGAATGTTGCTCTTAGGACCGAGACTGACCCGAAACTGGCCCGTAATTCGGTTAACCGGGACCTCGGTTACCCGATCAACTCGGTTTGGTTTCGGGTCTTATAAACACGGACCCAAAATTTTCAGGCCGGTTTTTTATTTTTAGATTTTGAGCCGGTTACCCGTGCTTGCCCAGCCCTAGTTATTAACAGTGCCAAATTTTGGCCGACCCAACCCACTAATTAGTGGGTCTTGTTGGGTCACAAATTGTCACCCATATCCAGAGGTAAGTTACACGAAAAGAATACAAGGACAAGATAAGGAGGAAGTACCACTTATATATCAACTCTATTCTAATTTACAAGAAAATTCTCAAAGAATGATCCTTAAAGAGGCGGCCATGCAGAACCCCAATGCCATACGAACCAAGCATCTCCATAATAGATATTTTATTTTCCTAAATCCAGCTACATTTGAAGACCCTTTGATTCCCCTTATTTTCCTATATGCAGCTACATTTGACAGCCTTTCCGTTCCTTTTGAACCAAATGTTTCAACTGATAGTGAATATAACGATTTTAAATAATGTGGTCGGCATTAATAAGAGGGATATCGTACACAATTTGAGTCAGCAACTCCACTCTATAGATAGTGATGTCGAATTTCACTACCCCAATATTTTCAGACTACAATGTCTTTAGAATGTCATCCCAACTATAGAATGGAGTATCTTTGAAAACACCCAAATCCCTGATTTTGATTACAACACCCAACTGCTGTATCGATGTAACTCTTGTCTTCAAAATTCTTTTGTTCCTTTCTTGCCACATCTTCAAACAATTATTTTGTTCATTCTTTCCTTTGCCGATACCACCATATCAAGCCTGTCTCTTTCCTCCACTCTTGAAATACACTTGTGTTAGCATAAATAAAGTCACCCAAGTCCATGCCAAACTTTGACCCATATTTCTTAGGTTATGTTTTATTTACAGAAAATAGGATCAACTGCCACTCCATTGGTGTTAAAATAGCTCTTCAGAGTTACAAAGAAGGAGACCTGCTTAATTTGTAGATTATCAACTGTCAACACTCTCCCACCCCAAATGGACCAAAGAAGAAACTCAATCTGGGAGACGGTTGTTTTAGCCATTCAAACTTTGTTTTTGTTTTTGTTTTTGATTTATTGGTTTTTTTTTTTTTTTTTTTTGGAGACAAACACAAACCAGATTTTATTGATCAACACAAGTACAAGCAAATGTGAGTGAGAAACTCACACAACAGGAGATAAAATGAAAACAAAATTTCGCAGCGAGTAATATCCAACTGAACAATATTCCTTTAATAGAAGCATTCTTCAACTATGAGTAATTCCCCTTCAAATATCCTCCTGTTTCTTTCCTTCCAAATTAATTCCCCTGACGAAATCAATTTTTAGCACCCAATGGAAGATCCCAATATATTGTTGGTAGAATCCACCTGACACCCCAACACTTCAGCTCCCCCCTACTGCTATTAACTCTTTCACCAATGTCATATACTACACTCTTAACAAAGTTCATCTTTAGTCTTAACCAAGCTTGAAACATCGGTATCACTAAGGGTGTGTTTGGTTGCATGGAATCTTAAGGTGAAAATTGGAATCTCATTCCATGACATCTCATGTCATAGACTTTTTTTTTTGTAAGCACAATTTTTTTTGTACCCAAGCTAGTAAAACAAGAAAAATACAACTATAAAAATACATTGCATATACCAAATTGAATCGATTGTAATCCAATTTTAAGCCAAAATAAGGTCACAATATTAATAACCTTTAGCAAGGGGCAAACCAGCGAAATAACTGGAATATATAACTAAAATAACAAAATAATTAGGATAAGTATCTAATTGAAATTAATTTTTTTTTGGAAATTTACAAACATAATAAGATCTTAATACAATTTCATTGAAAAATGGTTTATATGAGTCTCAAATTTTGTATGAGTTGGCTAATGGCATATATTTTCATTGAATTCTATAGGTCTTATTTTATATATTAATTTCAAATATTTTTTTGGTTGAAGATTTTACACCCCTTGTGAACATGTAATTCATTTCTTTAATATTTGTGATTACATATAAAATTGCATTAAAAACAAAAAAGTAGAGAAATGTCATAGTGACAAAATTTAATGTTTGCAAAAATAATGCGCACAAAGAGTATTGAACTCGGGTTGTTTACAAAAATTATAAACTTCCAACCACTGCACCAATAGAAAAATGTAAAAATATATGAATGAATAATTTTGATATTGTATTATACATTATAAATTGATTTATTGAAAGGCTAAGTCTATAATAAAATTATTTTAAAAGTTGAGGGGGGCAGCCCCTTAATAGGTCCGCCCCTGCCTCTGAGAGGACTGAGGAGTGATATAACTACATGCAAGAACTTCCACTAACAACTTACGAAAATGAATCAGACTCACCTGATGACTGGTTATTTTCCACTTGCTTGTGCAATGAGAGAGAAGGAAACTGATAAAGTGGAAAAACTCCATTTTCAGGTCTGGCCTAGCTGCTCATAGATCAAGCGGAAAAGTGTATTTGTTTGTTAAGGAATATCTGGGCTAAAATTGAGTAAGAAAATAGCTACCAAATTCAATTCAAGACCCAAAAATATTATGTGAAAGAAATACTTCTTACTAGCATCGTTTGCATAAGAGTAAGATCCAAAAGAGGCAGGTTATTCAAGACCTTCAACACACCAATTGCAACTTCTTCAAAATTTGATGGGAGGACGTAGGAAGCCTGCAATTCAGGTTATTAAACATGTTTACTAAACCGGTTTGCCTAGCCCGACTCATACTGATATACCAGAACTTGCATTAAAATTGCAACTGCTAAAACAGGCACAACTAAAGTATGCAAATAATGAGCGGTTACACCCCCGGTACAGAACATTAAATACATTCCTGCAACCCAAAAATTTAGTGAGAATGGGTTCTGCAAGTAATTAATCTTTCTCTGACTCCTTGTTAATGATTAACAAGAGCATTATCTATTAAGGATAATGTAAGACATATCAGGAAATGGGTGCACTTCTATGCCAAAGAGATCAAGCAGAGTCTTCACCTACTAATGACACCAATAATTTAAAGGTAGATTCTCTGTAAAGAAACCTATAAGCGTCATTAACCTAATTCATTATGAGAAACTTTCATGCATTCACAATAAGGTGTGAGAATTTGGAGTCATTAATCAAGTAAATCACATCTTATAACTATTTGACAAATGAAACCCTAAGCTCAACTGCTAACGTGCCACAACAATTAGAAAGCAATTGTCATTGAGAAAAAAAAAAACAAAACAAAGATGGACCAGTTCTCACTAGAGGAAAGGGAAAGATACATAGGACTTATAGTCCAATCTCAAGTTGTTTCTTCTTTATTTTCCTCTTCTTTTCCAGGGTGGCCTTCTTTGATATCAGTGTTGTTCATCATAAAGTCATACAAAGCTTTCGGTTGACTTTATATGTGCAGAGTAACCAACCATTTAGTAACTGTAAGGTATTTGGACCATTATTTTGAAGCCTAGTAGGTCTATTGGTTGTCCATACAATTTTCCAATGTTCCCTACTTCTATATCCTCTAAAATCTATCCAAATGGAGGACCCTACATTAGCAATCCACCTGGTCTTTTTGGTATAGAGAATGTTTCTTTGAAGGAGTAACTTTACAGGGTTCTTAACATCAAAGAATTGGCTTGGGGTCAAAGGTTTTGGCTGGTGCAGATTGTGATTCCAGAGTGCCATGTGGCTCTTGATCATCATCATCATCATCAAAGCTCATTCCCGAGATTTTCGGGGTCGGCTACATGAATTTTGGTTCTCCAAGCAATGCGATCTTCCCACATTTCCTCACCTAATCCAAGCTCAATGATATCTTCATTCACCGTCTTCATCCAAGTTTTTAACGGTCGTCCCCTCCGTCTACACCCTCCATTAACTTGCCAATCTAAACATTTTCTAATTGGCGCCGTGCTTGGTCTCCTCCGCACATGACCAAACCAAGTTAAACGTTGCCATGTGGCTCTTGATACATAAAAATAATAGAATTAAATTATATAGGGCCATGTAATTGCCTGAGATTAAACTTACCTGCTCAGCAGACAACCCAGCTGTTAATAGCGAAGGAAGGCTGACAAGACCAGTTTCAACTATCACAGAAAGAAGAAATGCTACAGGCTGCTTCAAATCCCCAATGTTAATGTTCTTTTGACCTGCAAAAGAATTTTTAAGCTATTCATACCCTGCTGAGGAAGAAAATATAATAATTACAATCATGCTTTTCAAGAATCACCTGAGGCATCAGTTATTTGCATCGACAGAGCTGAAGACACGTTATTGAACTCGACAGAAATATAGCTAGACCTATCTCAGGATCCTTGGCACTTTGTGATGAATACTCATGTCTTCTCATTCTAGATTCATCCAATGGTTTGTCCTCTGGAACATCAGACAAAGGCCGATCTGCCAAAACATTTGGTGCAGATAATGGAGATCTGTTATCTCCATCAGTGACAGTAAAAGTACCAGCAGTATCTATAGACTCCACATCTTTTATTTCTTTACTTCCATTTGCTGATAATGTTTTAGATGGAAAACGTATCCAATCAATGGAAGAAAAGGTCCCTAGTCTTGATGTTAAAAACTGCAAGCAAATCCAAGCTCAAAATAATAGATGACGGGGAAGGAGACCCATCCACTTGGGGCCTATCATGGAGAGTAAATAGAATTACTTGATAAGAAATCACAAGCTCTAGAAAACCTTCCTTCATGTGGAGTTGCCTTTCATCTGAACAGATATGACAAATAATTGACGTAACAGTCCATAGCAACACTTCAGAGACTGACTCAAAATTCTCTACAGATGTTCTGCTTGACAATGAGCTGGAGATTCCAGAGATATTCAAAGATGCTGCAATCTTTATATAGTTCTCAATAGCTGCAGAGAGCATGGGGATAATTGGAGGCAAGAGATTCGTGCAAGAAAATAACTTCTGTTTGCAGGCAAAGACAGCACCACCTTCAGAAGCCTTACGAGATATATTGTAACCTGACAAGCTTCAGGCTTTGGTGTGTGAGAAGCTGGTAGTGCAGAAGCAATAAAATCAAGTAAACCAGCTTGGCGAGATGCATGTAGCTCAGGTTCTTTTCCTTTCAGGAACTATTACACAAGAGATCGGGGAAAAAAAGGTTACTTATTTGATCATGACAACTGAATCAAAGTGACAGATGTAGAAGAAAAGAACTGCCATCTCACTCACTGTAATATTAGTTCAAAGAGATTGGTTTCCCCTATTGAACAATGATACCAATACCATCGTGTCTTGGGTATCCAATGTGGGTATAAAGTGTCGGATGCAATGACTTCAAATCAGAAAAGAAGGGGGTGGGGGTGCTAGTACGGTACAATCTTTATTTTTAAAAAAATTTAGACTTAATTTGTTATTATATCTACAACTAATTCTAAATATAGCATTTCTACATATAACTTGGCATAATATCCTCATGCTCCGGACACTTTATATTGACAAAGTCTACAAATATTATAAGTGCATATGTTCAAACTTAGGATAAAGCATAAGTCAACCATAGATTGGATTAAAAAAAGTGGAGATTTGCAAATTGGTGACAATGAAAATGTTGATAACAACTTACTAGGAGTGATTCGCATGACTAAGGAATTAGAACCTTCAAAAATGTGTAAAAGGTGATGAACAAAGCACAAAGTAGCCTTCTCCAAGAGTAAGGACAGATTTATTAGTGGATGATCGCGTACACAGTAATAGTTTGAAAGTGTTGTGATGCAGCACACTGCACAGGTGAGGCTTAGAGGCCAAGAAGAACCAGGACGCACTTCATTGTAGGGTTTACATTTAAACCCCTATAATGTAAAGTCAGTGTTATTGTAAGCAGGTGTTCTTGAAATCCTCATTTATCTGACCCCATAGCTCAGTAGAGTTGGAGTGAAGTGCACCAGCTGCCAGGTCCCTTCACTAGAAGAAACAACACCCTGATATGGTGACCAAGCGCCAAAGGTCATATACATGCAGCTCAGATCAAATCAAGCTCTCAGGTGAGAAGACCCAAGATTTACATGGCAAAAACCCATTCCTCCTAGGATAAAATTTTGTATGTGGCTTGCCACGAGGGAATGTCTGAAAATTCAAAACCCACAATTTGCTGATAAGAAGAGGCATAATTGACTTCTGAATGAATTCTATACTGGAACTCTGGACAAGTGTGGACCATTTATAATATGAATGCCCTTTTCCTCAATTTGCGTAAAGTGGTTTGAACAGGTTAGTTCTTCCTAGGGACCAGGAGTTGCCATTTAGTTCAAGGGGAGTAAGACTACAAAAATGTTTGTGCAAACTGCAGTAGCCTACACAATTCAAAGGGTATGAATGCTAGATTTTGCAATTATATAAGAAAGAACCAAAGTGATCTGATATTGAAAAGTTTCAGAGTAGTTTGAGAAGTCTCTGGTATAGCATAGTAGAGTAGCAATAAGGCAACCATAGTGATGTGTAAGAAATGGGGTATCAGTTTATCTACTGCTACTATTTCCGGGAAGCTATGTAGATGGGATCTCCCAACAGATGAATAGTCGGCTCTAATCTGTGATGGATCTCTGTGTCAATCTTATGTTGATTATTGGGGTCTAATTAGGAAAAAAAAAAAAACAGAGGGAACTCAGCTCATACACTGTGCAAGATCCCCATTGCAGAATATATTTCAGGTTGAGCTTCAAGCTATCTATGAAGGCATGATGGAACTGAGATTATTAATGCTCAACAGCTTCAGGTCTAATAAGTCGCATTCTAAATAAATTTTATCTTTCAAAAAAATAATAATTTGCATGAATAATTGCCAACAAATATTTTCTTATTTTTATGATATCATCTTTATGCAAGGCCAAGATGCATTCAAAAGGGGAATGCTTACTCACATTAGGATGGCTTTGGCCAATATTCAGGTCTATGATATTGTATCTTTTCCATATATGATGCCCAAGTGGGTCTCCAAAAGCTTGACAGCCAGATTAATAAGGAACTTTCTTTGGTGTGGTGGAAAGGATGAATGCCTTCATCCCTTGAATTGGGAGCTTGCTTGCATGCCCAAGAATGTTGGAATTTCAGGCATCCTGCTGTTTCAAATTATAAACGAAATTCTTTATGTATGTGGTTGTGGAGGTATGGATGGAAGGAGATTGCTTGTCAAAAGATAAATTTTTTTTTTTTGAAGGCGTGTAAGAAGATAGTTATTAGAGAAGAATGATCCGCATGGCACTTTTTGGCTTCCTAAACATAGAAAAGCTCTTATAGCGTGGGCATCTAGATAAGTATTTCCATCTCCAAAGATAAATGTTTCTCCAAGGTGTGGAGGTAGTTATGGGAAAAGGGGTAAGTTGAAGTTCTGGCACAATGTTTGGATTTGTGGTGTGGCTTTGAAAGATCGATTTCCCACGACTCTATCCCTTGCCTTATTTGAAGATGGGGAGGCGATGGGTTTGGAAGTTACGTCAATGGCATTTTAGTAAATGTCTTTGAGTAAAAAAAAAATGATTGTACGTATGAAAAGAGTGACGACTATCAAGGGACCTAGTGGCCTAAATTTTTGTGCATCAAAGTGCACTAACATTTTAGATGCCCAAATTTAAAATAATCAATATTCAATGGTTCATGATAAATACAATCATGTAACATTATAATTTGGACTATGAAGCTCCGTTGGGTATCCCTTTTGGAGAGAGAATTAGCTAAATTTAAAATCATAGATGGTGTTCCAACGAGGGTGATAGATGAGTACAAAAAGGGGACATGGAGAAAGGATACTCAATTTGCTCGTATTTTTCTAAATTGGCTATGTCACAGGTTGCAATTGGTGCTTTCTAAGATTTTTTTAGTTAAGTTGATATGAAAAAAAGAGTCCCACTGGGAATTTCTTTCTTATGTGAAGAGTGTGGAATTCATAGGCGAATGAATGTAAACGAAGCATGTTTGTTTTGTGACGAGCATTGGAAAGCAAGACTCATCTTCTTCATTTTGAGTGGGTGCATAGGTTGTGAATATATTTTGTTGGATTGTTTGGATTATATTAGATAATGCTAGCGCTTCCGCACAGATTTTGTTGAGTGGTTGGAGTACTCCAGACACCTATCATCTAAAGGGAAGATATTATATAATATGTTGTCTTTCACTTTGTAATAACCGGATTTTCACCTAACCTTGATTCAATGATTATGGAGGTTTTGATTACTATTTGGACGTATGTTGCACATTATCCTGATTTTAATAAGATTTTCTTTGATTAGGTGTATGCTAGTTGGTATATAGTGATTTTGGAGCCTTGATTCTTTTAAGGCCTAGTTGTACTCTTCTTTTAGTTGAGTTAATAAAATTTTAGCTTGTGAAAAAAAAAAAAAAAAAAATCAAACAACCATTCAAGACTCGTACCAAGCCATGTATTTGATAAATCCCAAAATTAAAACTGAGGACATAATAGTGAGAAGTCATCGACCACGACAGTCACAAGTAGAAGCACTGAACATCCATATTATACCATTAGTCTAGGTTAATCATTCATCTCCAAATTAAAAAACAAAAATAAATTTTGAGGATACCCCAATAACATAATTCAAAGAAATACTAAATAAAAATTTCACCTTTTTGACTTCCAACCACTCGAAGGCCTGATCATCTCCATTTGTTTCTTCCATTACAAGCGCTCGCTCGTAAATCCTTCAAACCCTTGCAATTTTTTTACATTCCAGGGATCCATTGGTGGATACCCAATGTAGTTACAGTGCCAACCAACCAAGCTAAAACAAGATAAAGGGTTGGTAGAAAACACAGTGAATTAAACAAAAAAATTAGTCTGTGGAAAGTTTAGAAACCAAATGGTGACAATGGGTGGGTGGGCAGAACGATATGGAATGGAGTCGAAGAATTTGTATTGGCCGATACACAAAAGCAATGTTACGCGCGGAAGCGTTATAAATGCCAAAATGCGAACTTAGCAAACAAATACAACAAATATCGGAGACAAACAAATTTACGTGGTTCGGCAAACTCGCCTACATCCACGACAAATAACAGCTTTACTAGTGAGATCGGAAAAATACAACTAGAGAGAGCACAATACAAGTGTCTAAACGACACCATACAAATATACGTAATTGCGTATATAACAAACACTCAAACAAAACAAACTTCTCTCTCATCTGACCTCCCTTTCTTCCTTCTCTCACACATACACACAAAGGGATAAACACTAACAAAGAAACACAAACACGGAGATCAAATTTGGAGGATTGGATTTCTCAAGTAAGGGGTCGTCCCCTTTTATAGCCAATGGAGGCGGTTAAGGAGTGGCGGTGGAAACCCTTCCACCGCCTTCTTCTCCCTTCTACTTCCACCTAATTTCCAGCAGATTTCAGGTTGTTCTTCTTCAATTTTCAAAGAAATCAACTACCGACTTCATCAATTTGCAAATTTCAGCAGATGCCAGTTTCTTCTGGGTTGTTATTGACCAATTTCTACCTCCAATTTGTTGCCGACAAGTCTCACCGACTTCACAGATTCTTCTTCAACTCTCTGTTTCAGATCTGTTTTTCAACAATTCTCCACCTCGGTGAAGATTTCACAAAATTTGAGCCAACCACAACAAACACGTATAAAAACAAGCAACTGATTTTCAATGAACATAATCAACCCAATACTGATTGAGGGTCTCACCTCTCCAAACGCGCTCATAGGCGCCATACACCCGAAGGTGCCATACACCAAAACATGCTCAAACTAACAAATCAACTCCACCTTGACAAGGATGGAATCTCAAACCAGAATTTCCAAAAACGCAGTGTTCACAAACATCCATGTTGCAAATCTTCATATCTTCAACCAAACGTTTCTTCATCAACTTGTGTAGAACTTTCTCACCTTTACTACCTGCACGCAAATGCCAAGCCCTCGAGGTATTCAAACAAACATCCTTGGAACTATCAATAACTCCACCAACACAAGTTGTTTTACCAAATTCAACTTTTCGATTACATGTAACCGTATTCCACTGCAAAAAGTACAAGTTACCATTCCGAACTGCTTTTAGAACCACCAATGCACCAGAAACAACCTTTAGAGCTCTACCATTTACCAAAACCTTGTGACCTTTGAACTCTAAAACATTAACAGAGATGAGATTCTTCTTCAAATCGGGTACATACCAAACATCATTAAAGACCCGAACAAGTCCATTATGCAACTTCAACTTGATTTTACATAACCCAACAATTTTGCATTCATCATTGTTGCTCACATGGACAACACCACCATCCATCTCTCTAAAGTTAGAGATTCAATCCCTACGGGGACACATGTGATAGGTAGAACCCAAATCAAGCAGCCACTCATCAGAATGACTCACCATTACTGAAGTTGTAGTCAACGAATACGCATCATCCTGATTTTCATCTAAAATTTGCACCACATTCGCGTCTGACTTTTTATTTTCTTTTTCTATTGCGGTTTTCAATGCCTCACAATCAATCTTCCAATGACTCTTCTTATGACAGTAGACACATTCATCATTCGGCAAAAACCTTCTATCTACAGATTTTTCTCTTGACTGTGATCTTCCTCTATCGCCAACATTTCTCTTTTCAGATCTTCTCCTCGCTACCAAGACTTATGACGTTGCATCCCTATGGACATTGAGATCCTTCTTCCTGAATTCATAATTTAGCAACACGGTAGCCACCTCATCATAATCTATTCTTCTTTTCCCGTTAACAAAGTCGTAACGAGATGTTCATTTTCTTTTGGAAGGGAATTAAAAATGCACAAAGCCTTGTAATTTTATGGAACATCTTCTTCCAAATTCAATAGGTCAGCAATAAGCCTATTGAACTCATCGAAATGCTCAGACAACACGATCTCGAGTCCCATATTCATCCGAAAAAGTTGTTTTGTGAGGAAAAACTTATTCTGGATGTTCTTCGTTATGTACTTGTCTTCCAACTTTTTTCATAACACCTTAGCGGAGGTTTCCTTCATAATGAAATATTTTTGCTCATTCGCTAAACACAATCTGATTGACCCGCATGCTTGTCGATTCAACTTATTCCATTCTTCTTCTTTCATGTTCTCCGGCTTGTCTCTTAAAGCATCCTCCAAATTCTCCTTTGCCAATACATCCAAAACTTCGCATTGCCACATTCCAAAGTTATTCTTTCCATTGAATTTCTCGACATCAAATTTACCGACTGTAGCAGTAACCATCTTTGATCCAGAGGTTGATGGATTTGACATACTTTTCACCAATCATTGGTTCACACAACTCCAAATGAACTCAAAGAACTAACCTTTGACTCTAATATCAATTTGTTACGCACATAAGCGTTACAAATGCAAAAATGTGAAGTTAACAAACAAATACCGGAGACAAACAAATTCTAACAGATTTCAAGTTGTTCTTCTTCAATTTTCAACGAAATCGGCTAACAACTTCATCAACTTGCAAATTACAGCAGGTGCCAGCTTCTTGTGTGTTGTTGTTGACCAATTTCTGCATCCAATTTGTTGCCGACAAGTCTCACCAACTTCACAGGTTCTTCTTATTCAACTCTCTGTTTTAGATCTGTTTTTCAACAAGTAGTGCAAAGGAGCAAGCAGCGGGGGGACTCACCCGCCTTTATGTATAAAGAAGAGGAGAGATGAGAACATTCAGTTAGGACCCACCCACTGCTTAAGATTGTATGTCGCAAATCATAGACATTGCTAAAATCTCATTGAGATGCGTTCAATCTCTCTCTCATTTTTTTTTTTTTTTTTACATTGCCTAAAAACATTTTAACAAAGAAAATAGTGTATGTGCATAAGTAGAAGCATCATTAGGATCCTCTTCAGGAAAAAAAAAAGTTATGATATGGATAAGTTTTCTTGAAAATCAGGTTGATCAATATCCACCAACTTGACTATCTGCGATAATAACCAATAGACACAATCCTCCTAATTGAAAATCATGCACAAAAGACTCGTACCAAATTAATTTTTTTTCCTCATTAATTAATATATCAAATAAAAGTATATGAATTAAAGTAGAGAGGCACAATGTTTCCAAAATATATAGAACTTTCCATTTTATCTCAAAATTACTTCGCATAAGAACAAAAGATAATAAAATGTGTGAATAGATAATCTAATAATATGGAGAGTCTATCTTTGATGGCCTCCAAGTAGACTCTTGATACAATCTTATCGCCCCTAATCTCGTACGGCCGAAGTTAAGGAGAAATTGGATGACTAGATAGTAAGTAGTCCAAACGCCCTTCAAGGTGTGCATTTAGCCTCTTCCCGATATAACATTGTACGATGCCGGAGAATGAAGAACATGAATAACCTTTATCCTCGCTTCTTTTCTTTCTTTCTTTTTTTGCCCAAAATTGTCGAATTGTGTTTGCAAAGTCTTTTCTCAAAACATATAGTCATCTTCAACCTGAAAGGGAACATTTTCTCTCCCATCATTCTTTTTTATTTTCCTTCAAAAACAAATTGAATCCTATGTTTCAAAAACAAATTAGAGAGTGAAGATCTTTTTTCTCTTCAAAAACAAATTAGAGAGTAAAGATCTTTCTTAATATTTTTCGTGATGGGATAATCATTTCTCTTTCATTTTTGTAATTTTTAGTTGGATATTTTCGATGTACTAGTGTTCGGTCTATAAGGAACTTCGAGGTTCTATTTCCACCTCCTGCTCAAGGGAGTAATAATTTTATCCCTACTTGCTCAGCAAGTCTGGTTAAAAAAGTCAGTCAACTAATAGTCTCGAAATGGTTTTCCACTCAAGTCGGGCTTAGTTCAACAAGGTATGCTTGATCTCTTGAAATGCCAATCTTGTTGGCTTCGCGACTTTTATTCACTATTAGCTGCAAAAAATCTTCTTTTAAACCAATCTTTTTTAATTTTTAGTGTTAAGTATACATCTGATTGAAGGGTCCAACTTATCATACCATCAACAAGAGGCTCTAATAGGAGTGCCAGTTTAAGCTCTAATTAAAACCTCTAACTAGAGGACAACAAAAGTAAGGGACATGAGTTGTCTCGTAAATCTCTAAAGTTAGAAGTGAAAGCAAGATCAAGCGAACCTCTAGTAGTTAGACCTCCAAGGCAAACCAGAAGTGAAATCCGCATGTTATTCAAATGGTCCAAACAAACAACAAATTAGAGAAAATTCCGGCATTTTGTAATAGTTGTAATGGCTTTTTATAAGAAACTATTACAACTCTGCTCTGGTTTATCGTAACTCTGAACAAGAGATGGATGGACTCGTGGACCTAGAAAAGGCATCTGAAACAAAATGCTAGCAGTGATCCTAGAAAAGACAACCTACTGCCTACTAACTGTTTGCTGAAGTTTATTTAATAGAACTATTAATACATAACATAAAAGACACTTATTACCGACAAATACTAATTATACAATCATCTCTCTACTCTTTTGTCAAAAAGAAGACCTACAGAGTCCTCACAAAGGAGATCATGGCCTTTGACACATTCCGTTCTCACTACAAAAAAAAGCTTTAATAGCTATGGAAATTAGCGACGATTTTTTGATACCGTCGCTAATTATACACTTAGCGTCGGCAAATAACCGTCGCTAATGCTTTCGACACTATTTCAACCCAAAATTATAAAAATCCGTCGCAAAATATTTAGCGACGGCTTAAAACTGTCGTTAATTATTGTATTAGCGACGGTAACTTAGTCGTCGCTAAGATTTACAAATAAAAATAATTAGCTACTAATGGATTTTTTTTAAAAAAACATATATATAAAAAAACATTTAGCGACGGCAAAAAAATCGTCGCTAGGTTTTACAAATAAAATTAGTTATATATATATATATTAAAAACAATTAGCGACGGCAAAAAACCGTGGCTAATTGGTTTTGAAATTTTTTATTAGCCACGGCAAACAACCGTGGCTAATTGGTTGAAATTTTTTTAATTAGCCACGGCAAACAACCGTGGCTAATTGGTTTTGAAAATTTTTTTATTAGCCACGACAAAAAATCGTGGCTAATTGGTTTTGAAATTTTTTTATTAGCCACGGCATTTGGCCGTGGCTAATTGGTTTTTAAAAAAAAATTAAACACTAAAGAATTTAGCTACGGCAATGTACCGTGGCTAATTGGTTTTTAGATTTTTTATTAGCAACGACAATAAACCGTCGCTAATTGATTTTTTTTTTAAATAACATTATTTTTATACTACTTACTATATAAAAATAACATTACTATACCTTAGTTACGATATAATAATTCTATGATATAGTCATTTTGATTAATTTAATGAATTATTTTAATAATTCTATGAAATAATAATGCTTGATGATAAAGAAACCCCATTGTACGAGTATTGGAGAAGGAATCCTAAGCTCTTAAAATATTCCTTATAAAAATAAACAAAAACTACTATGCACACAACATTCATAGTATGGTAATTGCCTTGCCTGAACTAGGGGTGGGCACGGGATGGGATGGGACGAGATAGACCCATCCCTATCTCATCCCGTTCATAGAAGATCAAAGAATATCAAATCAAAGAAGATCATATCAGATCAGATAAAATAAGATCAGATCAAATCAAAGAAGATCAAAAAATATAAAAAAAAATATCAAAGAAGATCAGATCAAAGAAGATAAAAGAAAATCAAAGAATATCATATCAAAGACGATCGGATTAGATCAAAGAAGATCAAAAAGGATAAAAAAAGATCAAAGAATATCAGATCAAAGAAGATAAAATCAGATCAAAGAAGATCATATCAAAGAAGACCAAATCAAAGAAGATCAGATCAGATCAAAGAAGATCAAAGAAGATAAGATCAGATCAGATAAAAGAATATCAAAAGGAATAAAAAAGATTAAAGAAGATCAGAGAAGATCAAATCAGATCAAAGAAAATCAGATCAAAGAATATCAAAGAAGAACAGATCAGATCAAAGAAGATAAAAAAGGATAAAAAAAAAGATAAAAGAAGATCGAATAAGATAAAATCAGATCAAAGAAGATCATATCAAAGAAGATCATATCATATCAAAGAAGATCTAAAAGGATAAAAAAAGATCAAAGAAGATAAAATAAGATCAAAGAAGATCAGATCTGAGATCAGATCAGTTCGAAGAAGAAGATATGAAATATATATATTTAAAAACATTTAGCGACGGCAAAATAGTTGTCGCTAAGTTTTACAAATAAAACTCCTTAGCTACGGTTTTCTACCGTCGCTAATTGTTTTAAATATATATATAAATATATATAAAACATTTAGCGATGGCAAAATATATATAAAACATTTAGCGACGGCAAAATGGCCGTTGCTAAGTTTTACAAATAAAACTCTTTAGCTACGGTTTTCTACTGTCGCTAATGTTTTTAAAAAAATAAATTATATATATAAACATTTAGCGACGGCAAAATAGCCGTAGTTAAGTTTTACAAATAAAACTCATTAGACCGTAGCTAATGAATTTAAAAAAAAAAAAATAAAAAAAAAAAAAAAAATATATATATATATATATATATATATATATATATATATATATATATATAAACATTTAGTGCCGTCGCGGAGCTTTGCAAATAAAAATAGGAAAATTCTAGGGGTCAAGGGAGGGGTCGAGGGAAAGGGAGCGAGGGATGGGTGTAATCACCCATCCTCCTCGCGATAAGCGTCTGCGTGCATCTCCAACACGATGCGCTCATCCCGAGAAGGATGGGTGGTTACACCCATCCCTCGCCCCTTTCCCTCGCTCCCTCCCTACGGGATAAGAGCCGTCGCTAATTTGAGAGGGTATTTGGCGCGTGAAACCCAGGTTTTGGCTCCAACTTTGGGCTCCAAATTTGAGCATCGCCTCCTCTGCTCCTCAGATCTCGCCTCCTCTGCTCATCCTTCTCACAGAGAGATAGAGAGAGCGGCAATGGTGACTCTAAGGAAGAGAAGTAGAACCCAAGAGACCCCAGCGAACCCGAAGCAAACCCAAGACCATGGAAGCACTCCTGCTGATGAGGTTTCTGGGTATGAGGAGGCAATAGAGAAGAGGATCAGAGAGATCATGGAAACAATGCAGAAGCTTGGGATTCTCGATCTCTCTCGCAAACTCAAGTCTGAACTCATCCCTCTCAAGAGACCTGGTGGTGGGAACTCTTCGTATCAGCGGAAGACTCCCAAGTCATCTCCTTTATGCCCTTCTCTGCCTCCCAGACGATCTTCCAAGGTAAAAATACCCTTTTTAGTTTTTTGTTGTTTGAATCAAAGGTGGTTCCTTTTTGTTGTTGGATTAGATGGGTTTGTAAGATGGTTCTCTGGTTAAATGGTGGGGTTTGATTGGTTTTTGTTGGAAAAATGTGGGGTTTTGCATTTTAGGTTTTAGAAAGCTACAAGAACTGAAATCGCATTTCATGGTTCATTTGTTGTGAAATCAATATGGTATCTTTACAATGGGTTTATTCAGATTTTTGTTAAAGCATTCTAGTGGGGGATTCAGTTGGTTTTGTTAAAAAATCAACTAAGGGTTATGGGGTTTGTGTGTTTTATTTAGGTTTCAGAGCATTTACTCATGTGCAATGCTATTTCTTCATACTCTTTGCTTTGGTTATCCAAAATGTTTTTTGTTTCCTTTAATTTGGTTTATTTTCACAATGGAGTTTCCTGAGGTTTCTTTTGTTGATATTTGTTGCTAAGCCACTGTTAATTCATCACAAAATCACTGTTTTCCATCTTCTATGATCGATTTGGTGATAAAAATCAAGTCTTTATTTTCTTCTCCTTCGGTTTTAGCTTGGGTCTTATTGCTTGAGTATGATAAAAAGCAAACAATGAAAGGGGTATTAGGGTTGAACCCAACTGGATCATTAGACTTGAGCAAGCTCACGTACTCCTTGGCTCTGGTGTCATGAGCCTCAAAATGTGTCATCCCATTCTGCTCCGAAAGTCCTTGTTTCGCAACATTCTCCCTCTGGAAGCTGAAGAACACAAACCTTCCCAAGAAAAGAGAGAGCCATGTGCTCAAGCTGATCACTAGTGATGGGTTCAACTCTGCCTTTACAACGAGTGATGATCCTCGGCTTTTGGCGACGCCTTTGTTTCTCGTTGCTGAGATGTTGGCTTTGATGGTGAGGGTGGAATCTGTTGGCTAGCCACTAGGGGTGGGCACGGGACGGGATGGGACGAGATAGACCCATCCCTATCCCATCCCGTTCATACGGGATCGGGACGGGACGGGATGAGATAAACCCATCCCGACCTCGTCCCATCCCAAACGGGTTCGGGACGGGACGGGATAGGATCAGCGTGTTTCAAATTGACCATGCAATTTCAATAACTAAAATAGATCTTCAGCAAATTACATGTTCACACATAACCATGCTAAAAATGAAATAATAAACCAAAATGCAATCAACTAAACATAATGTAACCTATGCCATAATAAGCACATGAAGCAGTCATTGGAATCTCTCACAGAGTTTAATTTTCATGCATATCTATCCTTGCAAATGAGATGATACTAAGAACCCATTAAATTGTATTATAGGTTGAGTATCCAAAGTTTTCAATGAAATCGAATGTACCTTAGTTAAATACAATTAAACAAATTGGTCTTCAAATATGAGTTGATAGCCTAACGACATTGAGAATTTTAGATGCTAAAATGTTATATGCATCAAGGAATTTATATGGGCATCCAAATATTGCAATCCTAAAATAAATAAATAAATAATAAATATTAATAATAAATATTAATAATAAATATTGAAAAATTAGTTCGGGACGGGACAGGATTGGCGAGATTGAAAATCTTCATCCCATCCCATCCCATTCTAGATCAGGACGGGACGGGATCGGGATGAAATTATTCAATCCCATTAAGACCCGAAAAAATCGGGACGGGACGGGACGGAACGGGATCGGGATAGAAACGGGATCGCGGGATGGGATGCCCACCCCTACTAGCCACAACCTTTGTTGGTTGTTCGGGAGTCTTTTTTTTTAAACAACTTGATCTTCTTGCACCTTGCAAATGCATCTCATCTTTTAAATGATTTCATTGAACATATAAAGCATTGGCAACATTAGTTCTACTTTCCCTAGACTAACAAAAGTTTATTATGAAAAGATGAATATAAATCAAAATTAGTCTCTTCGATCTTCATCTCTTATTGACTTGGTTTTGCATAAAATTCTTGTTATGTGTTATAGTTGTGTCATAGTTTATTAAATGTTTTTTTTTTTTTGGAAGGCATAGTTTATTAAATGTTATTGTAGTTACATACACTCAATGCTTTCATCTTGCACCCTCTTTCTCATATATGTGAACTGTTTATGGGTGGTCCAGGTGGCTAAGGTTATTGAAGTTGCTCCTAATCGTGTTTATGAAGTTGCAACATTTTATTCAATGTTCAACCGTACGAAGGTATCAGTTAGAAATTTATGTATATGCCATACTTCATACTTGTTGAACAATTCAATTTATTCTTCTATTTGATTTACATTTTAGTGGGATGGTGATTGGTGTATAACTCTTTTTTCCTCTAATGAATAGGTTGGTAAATACCACCTATTGGTTTGTGGTACAGCACCTTGTATGATACGTGGTTCACGGGAAATAGAAGAGGCATTACTGAAACATCTTGGTGTGAAGCGCAATGGTGAGTCAGTGTATGTCATTGTTGCTATTATTGTTCCGTAATACCTTTTTTCTAATCTGAAGTTGCAGATTTCAGTAACCTGGTCAAACCAACTCCATTTCTTTTGTTGCAGAAATAACAAAGGATGGTCTGTTCTCTGTTGGAGAAATGGAATGCATGGTGAGTACCTGCTGCCTTTTTAAATGCCTGTCCCACAGCTTTCATCACAGGTGCCTCAACCTCTGCTAGTGGTTGTGTGGATTCACCTACTTATGCCTGAGGCTCAAGCCCTTATGGAGAAATAGGTTTTCATGAATCAACGGGCTCTGCTACTTTTACAGTTTTACTTAGCAGTTTTCTCCTGCCTTTGTATCTGCTAAGAGTGAATCTTGGAAGACAGGGAAAATGCTAGTTTTTTTTTTTTTTTTTTTTTTTTTTTTCTTTTCTTCAATATACCTGAGAGTAAATAACTTAAATGAGACTGCCAGTGACACTACTTGTTTAGAATTTAGACATTACGTACCTGCACTTGAGTGAAGTTTGTCTTTGCTGCATTGGCAGGCTTATCTCTTTTATCCATCGTCATTTCTCTTGTTAGTCAAAAACCACCTCTTGTAGTAGACTTTAATTGTTAGATACCTGGATTCAGTAGCAGTGCATCTTCACTGTTTGAGCTATGTATCCAAAATTGAATGAAGGTCAATTCTTTTTTATATAGTAAACTTCTTATGAGGTGGACAGTATTGTCGTCGGACATTCTTATCTTTTTCCCGGCTGCAATCTATTTCCTCATCGCCTATTGTGCTAAGCTTGACAACAGTCACAAGGAAGATATGGCATGGCATCTTACCATCATTTTGCTCAACCCATGCCTGATACTAATTGACCATGGCCATTTTCAGGTGCAATTCTAGTTCTTTTATTTTATCTGGTTGTAATTTTTTTAGTTGATTAATCCTAAGCATATGTCCAGTGCTCTTATTTTTTGTTAGTACAACTGCATCAGCTTGGGCCTTACCCTTGGAGCAATTGCTGCAATCTTCTCCAAGAATGACTTGGTTGCTTGCTTTTAATTAGTTTCTGAAGTTTCCATTATTTCAATTTTAATTTTTTTTGAAAAAAATTTATTGTTGGGAATATCTTACAGTTCATACGAGCTTTTGTTTCTACTGTATGAATTTGTGATACATACAATTATTAGTCATGTTTGCATTTCACAATGTTTCACCAAGCCTGTGTAAGCAGTTGAACACCAAGGCTCTCTTATTTTCTGTAATGGTCCTTAAAGTTCAGATCGTGTTGTGCAATTTCATGTGGTGAAGTCATGGATTTTGGATTGCATTTTGTTTTTGTTCAGTTGCAGTCTTTCTACTGTTACAACTATTAATATCCCCAAATCATGTAACATATATACCATTAGTAGGTATTCTACATGTCAGGTGAGGATATTGATGCCGATCAAAGAATATCCCATGATGTGGAAAAGTTGACAACTGACTTGTCAGGCCTTGTCACAGGAATGGTGAAACCATCTGTTGATATACTATGGTGACTTGGTGAGTATATGTGTAAATTCTTATATCGAGCATACATCTGTTATTGGGTTTGGTGTTGCATCCTTTTACTTGCTTCCATTGTTTTATTCTTGTCACTACTCGCATTAAAGCCTTATTGACCATCTGCAGGTTCACTCGGAGAATGAAATTATTAACAGCCAACAGAGGAGTTGCCATATTGTATGCTTATATATATATGTTATTAGGGTTGGGTTTTCTGCGGAGTGTGACACCTGATTTTGATCTTGCAAGTCATGAACAACAGCTAGAAGGAACATTTAGGTTAGTTAAGTTGTGCTTGCATAACTGCAAATGCTTGGATCTATATCTCAGTGCTGCCACCAAAAATTATTTCTACCTTCAGCTTGATGGAACTTGTATCATTAGATAATTTAAGCTAAATTTTAATATTACTTTATTCTAGGTTCATGCATGCAAGACTCCGTACTCATGCTGAATCTGTTACTTTCTTTGGGGGTGGTGCCAGAGAAAAATCTCTAAGTTATATAGTGATCTTTGTCTCTACACTTCACATGATCAATACTCGTAGCTTATTAGTTCTTAGGGTATTTTATCATGGTCCAGACTTTCATTGTAAATTATCTCGGTTGATATGCGGCAACTGGTGTACTATACATTTTTCCAATTTACACGAGAAATTTTCACAATCAGTCTACTATTTGGTTCCACTTTGCAAGATATTGAAGGCAACTTCCACACAATGTGACTTGGGGGCTCAGTCTGTTGTATGCTATGGAACACAAGGGAGATAGGGCACAAGTATCTACTCAAGGTTAACAAGCACGTGAAATTTATAGGTTTTGTTTCATACTTCAGAATGTTGTTTCCTCCTTTTTATATTTTTTTATGTTTCAGGTGAGCTGGCCCATGCTCGACGTTTCTTAGCATCTGCAGACCTAGGAGCTTCCTCGCTTTTGGTGACATTCTTGAGCTGCATAAAAAATTTGTCGAACTTCCTGGTGGTATCAATCGCGTTCTCGAGCTGGAAGAACTTCTTGAAGCTGCTCAAAACGGTATCTCCACCAAAAACCTTATTTGGTTCTCTTTCAAGCATTGATAATTTGAACACTGACCTTTATTGTTCTCATTTTTTTTGTCGATTGATCTCTATGTAATATTTATTAGTATGCTAATTTGTATGCTTGAATGCTGAAATGCTGAAATGTATGCTTGAATGCTGAATGCTAATTTGAAACGCTGCTAATTTGAATGCTTGAATGCTGAAATGCCAGTTATGTTGTTTGAATTTATTTTAGCGTTTTAGCATTTATTTCAGCGTTTCAACATATATTTCAGCATTTCAGCGTTTAAATTTCAGCATTGTAACGTTTAAATTTCTTTATTTCACCTTGTGAATATGTTCCGCTTACCTTAGTCGATCCTACAAATGCACCAACTCAAAATAAAAAAGAATATTTTATTCTATCTAATAAGATGTTCATTAGTAATGTAAAAAAACATTTTAGTTGTAACTTAGGGTCTCCATTTGAATGTGAAACTTTATGAGATTTGTATTACATAGTTTAAGCATTCAATATGTTTCTCATGCACTGCTCCTTCAAATTTTACAGGTTTAGGTGTTGCTGAATTGATATTGGTTTTGAAGTAGAAGATGATAAATTTTGAAGTAGAAGACATTTTGTGGGATGATCTATATTATGTGCAAGATCACTTGAATTGTTATATGTATAATTTTTTTGTATGTCCCATAGACGATTATTATGATTTATGTAGTTATTTAAGTTTAAGTGAGTTATATCTCAATTTGAGGTTGACAGAGTATTTGGAATTGTATTTTTTTGTGATGGACAATTTATTGATTATACGAAAATTAATATAATTTTGTTCAGGTTGAAGATGTTTATTCTGAATGACAAAAAAAAGGATATGCCAAATCTGAAAATTAATATAATATTATTATAAAAAAATAATTTTCAATTTTATTTTTTTAGCGACAGCAACAACCGTCACAGTTTTGTCAAATTGATTTGAAGATTAGCCACGGCAAACTGTCGTCGCTAATGGTTATTTGGATTTGGAACTTAGCGACGGCACGAAGTCGTCGCTAACTAGCCACGGTAAAATGCCATCGCTAATATTTTGAAATAATTTTAGCGACGACACTTTTCGAATTAGCGACGGTTTTTAGCCGTCGCAAATTAGCCACGGCTAGTTTGCCGTTGCTGATTCAAATAGTGACGATTGTAATAGTTACGGTATTGCGACAGTTGTTAGGCCGTCGCTGATTCCTTTTAGCTACGGTTTTGGGACAATTAGCAACGGTTTTTAGCCGTTGCTAATTTCAATTTTTTTTGTAGTGTCTGAAACCTCCCCTTTGACTGGATATACTACTACTGGATAATAAGAAAAAGAGAGAACCTTCTAGTATGCTTTACAGGACATACGGAATGAAACACTGTCAGACAGTCTGTGAAAATGATTTCTCATCTGCAGCTGCTGATGAACTCGAGTCGCCATCTAGTCTCCTGAACACTAGCTTCTGTTGGGGCAGCTGACCATCAGAGAAGGCACTCACCTCTGTGTCTATTAAGATTGTGTCCTCATCCCTAAACTCCCCTCTCAAGATACCCTTGGCCAGCTCATTTTCCACATTCTGCTGAATTACCCGCTTGACTGGTCTTGCTCCGTAATTGGGATCGTATCCAAGACTTCCTAGAAGCTGCACAGCTGTATCAGTTACCTGAACTTTCATCTTGCGGTCCGCAATTCTCTTCTGCACTCGCTCCAACTAAAGAGAGGACATGAGCATTACGTCAGATAAAAGCATTTCCTTGAGAAAAGAAACCGATAAATTTAAGAGCGCATATTCTCATCTGCGTGATAGATATGCATGTTTCCATTAAAATATCTAAATCAATCAACACCAACTAAAGGAGGCATTTTCATAATAGCATGTGAGATAAAAGAGACATTACTACAATCCATGATAACTTAAAGACAAATAAAGCAGAATGTAGATAAAAGATGCACAAAACAGAGTACACTTGAAACTTGCAAATAAGAATGGAGGAGCTTCGTACCTGTAACCTCACTATACAATTTATCTGGTCACGATCTAGAGGCTGGAAGACTATATACTCATCTACTCTGTTCATGAACTCAGGGCGGAAGATTGACCTTGCAGCTTCCATCACCCTATGCTTAATGGTCTCATAAGCTGAGATGGTTGAGGAATCTTCATCATCGGCATTGAGTATGTATTGTGACCCCACATTGGAAGTCATAATAATTACCGTGTTGGTAAAGCTCACAGTGCGGCCCTGTGAATCAGTTACCCTTCCATCATCCAGAATTTGAAGGAACACATTGAAAACATCGGAATGGGCCTTTTCAATCTCATCGAATAAAATTACAGAATATGGCCTCCTGCGCACTATCTCAGTGAGTTGTCCGCCTTCCTCGTACCCAACATAACCTGGTGGAGCCCCTATCAATCTGGAGACAGCATGCTTCTCCATGTATTCACTCATGTCAATTCGTACAAGGGCTTCCTCAGTGTTGAACAAGTAAGAAGCAAGAGCCTTGGCTAGTTCTGTCTTACCAACCCCTGTGGGGCCCAAGAACATGAAACTCGCAATGGGGCGATGAGGATCAGACAGTCCTGCACGAGATCGTTGGATTGCTTCGGCTACAGATTTAACAGCTGGGTCTTGACCAACTACACGCTTATGCAATTCTTCTTCCAAATGTAACAGCTTTTCTCTCTCCGACTGCTGCAGCTTGGAAACAGGGATACCAGTCCATTTGCTGACTATTTCAGCAATGTCACTTCCTGCAACCTCTTCTCTGAGCATGGACTTCCCTGATTTAAAATACTCATCTAACTCCTTTTCTGCACCTTCAAGTTGGCGTTGCAAAGTATTAAGGCTTCCATACTTCAGTTCAGCGGCACGGTTAAGGTCATACTCCCTTTCTGCCTGCTGAATCTCAAGATTTACCCTGTCTATCTGCATTTACAAATCCATAACCAGAGTGTTAATAAAATATTATGAACCTCAATTGTGATTTTTTTTTTAATCTATTTGGTTAAATAAAGCAAAACAGACTGCAAAAGCTACTAAAGTTTTGCATGTTAATCACTGTTAATTTTACACCCAAGAAGACGTGAATGCATTGTGGGATAGATGTATTGTAGGGATAAACAAGAATTATCAATAGATTCATCCCTAAATCCAATCCATGCACCAATGCATTGTAAAGAAAAATGTGGCAAGTCCATTTTAGTTTCTTTGAATATTTCTTTTTGTTGTAGATACTTTCAGCAGAACCACGAAAATGTGACTAAGTTCATTATTTTCTCTGTAGATTTCATTTTGACTTGTGTACTTTCAGCAGATCTACGAAGTTCTTATCAAGGAATCAGTTAACGGATCATTTCCAAAAGATCATCTGCAATTTTCAAAATAACAAACAGTTAATGTAGGTTTGACTAAATAAAATCAAGATAATCAAAGAGATGAACGAGGTACACACCTCTTCTTTGATGGACTGAATGCGTGTCATTACAGACTTCTCATGCTCCCACTGTTCCGTTAGCTCCTTCTGCTTTTCCTTTAAGAGAGAAAGCTCTGCCTCAAGGCGACTGAGCCTATCTCTGGAAGCTTTGTCTGTATCATTTGTAAGAGAAAGACGTTCCATCTCGAGCTTCAAAACTGTGCGGTTAATCTCATCCAGAGCAGTTGGTTTTGAAGTGATTTCCATTTTCAGTTTGGCAGCTGCCTCATCAACTAGATCAATAGCTGGAAAGGAAAGAAACTAAATATTAGCATCTGATCACTGTGACCACAACAAAAGCTGAAAGCGAAAACTAGTCCAGATAACTCCAGCAACATTCACTGGATAGCGAACCTATCCCAAGAAACCTAGTGACTATATCTATATTAGACACATTACCTTTGTCTGGCAAGAAGCGCCCACTAATGTATCGATCTGAAAGTACTGCGGCTTCCACAAGTGCACTATCAGAAATGCGAACTCCATGATGCAACTCATATCTTTCACGCAATCCACGTAATATAGAAATGGTATCTTCCACTGTCGGTTGATCTACATAAACTTGTTGGAATCGACGCTCCAAGGCAGGATCTTTTTCTATATATTTCCGGTATTCATCAAGTGTTGTTGCACCAATACACCGCAATTCTCCACGACCAAGCATTGGTTTCAACAAGTTACCAGCATCCATGGCACCATTCGTGGCACCTGAAATAAAAATGCGAATACATGAATGGTAACCATTCTAAATCTTGAACTAAAATGTGGATCCAAAGAACAAAAGATATAACCCAAATCAACTCAGCCTCTCAATATTCCTAGATAGTTTGTATAAACTATAACAAGTTGAACAAATACTCAAAGCTAAAGAGACAAAATTAAACTTTTACTAGTCAAAAACAAAATTTTGCATCTCGAATTGACCCATACACTACCTATATCAGTGGTATGGAGCTCCTTGGAGGTAGCCCATCAGATAGATTTATGGCTTAATAGATTATGAAATGTCAAAAGGAATGACTTATGACAAACTTTTCAAGAATATAGCGACCAGATACATCGAAAAACTAGTGTTAAGAATTTGAATGACTTACCTGCTCCTACAACAGTATGGATCTCATCAATGAAAAGGATTGTCTGCCCATCTGATTCTGTTACTTCCCTAAGAACAGCTTTCAATCTATCCTCAAATTCTCCCCGGTATTTTGCTCCAGCAATGAGGGCCCCCATGTCAAGGGATATTAACTGCATAAACACACATCGAGGTTCAGAGACAAAGACATTTGCACAAGTATTAGCTGCAACCACGAGAAAATAAAAGTATTAATCAATGGAATGAAACTTGAATCAATTCATGAGGAGAAAATACAATCACTGAAGTCAACATTGCAAATGAACCTTAACTTTCACTGCAACGACTTGTTTCTTTCTATTACACAAAAATCCCAATACCATAATTGGTGCATTGTCTTGGTATGTACAATAAGACCAAAAAACTAAATGACAATGAATAGGCAATATATCCTTATTTTAAAGACAATATATCCTTATTTTAAAATGGTCGGTTCACAAATAGAAAAATGCATGGTAAGAGGGGGTGGAATGAGGAGATAGTAGAGGAGTTGTTTATACCTTAAGTTAAAGAAGCAATTCTTAGGACCTCTATAAAGAATTCTAACCAGGAAGACACTCTGGTGTGGACATCTCATAAGAAAGGCCTCAACTACATGAGGGAACAGATAGGATACCTAAGGTATGCTCTTTGTATATCTTATTACCACTCCCAGTCTCATCACTTCTTTTTTCTCCTCTAGCCTTGAGTCACAAATCGCTCCTTTGCAAGTGACAAATAAAAAATGGAGTCGCACCACATCTTACATGTTGGAATATCTGTAAGTGAAAAATAAAACATGGAATGGGCTGAAGAACTGTTAGACGAATTGAAAAGCTCAGGGAGGAACTGTATCAGGTACATTGAACTGTAAAGAAAGGAGGATGTTCCCTCCTCCAATTGGTAGTCATCCTCATAGAGGATAGCACTGTTAGAAGACATAAGAGCATGTGCAACAACCCAATCTAAATAGTACAATATTGTCCACTTTGGGCTTCGTACAACTTTAAAACACGTTGTATCAAGGGAATCCCCTTCCTGCCTGCCTCAGAGCTCGCCCACACAAGAGTGTTACAATCCACCCCCTTAGGGAGCCCAACATCCTCATTGACACACTTCTTGCTAGGTCCAACTTTGATACCATTATGTACCGAACCGATCCACATAGTACAATATTTTCCGCTTTGAGCTCAAGGCAAGCACGGCTTTAAAACGTGTAGTATCAAGAGAATCCAACCTCACACATAAGTAGCACATCCCTTTCCCTCACCCAGGCGATGTGGAACTACAGTTCCTCTTTGGTAGCCTACCAACCTCGGAGCTGGCCCACACAAGATAGCCTCCCAACCTCAGAGCCCGCTCACACAAGGGTGTTACAATCCACCCCCTTCGATAAAATTCCAATTTATTATTTTGTGTTATTAATATAGATATATTCTCATGTAGTGGCCTCGTGTTTATGCATGTTTGGTATGTTGTTGTGTATGATGTGAAATTTCTCCGCGAGTATAAGAGCTGAATAACTTTTCATCTAAAATTATATTTAAAATCTTATTTTATTTGTCAAGTTGTATTTTTCAGAATACACCTAATTCTCTAGCCTTTCGAATCTCAGAACGAGATTCCTTTTGAGATATTGACTATTCGATTAAAGTTGCGAGTATTTCTCACTCTTTAGTGGTTTATAAATAAGATCTATTTGTTATTATTGCAGTATCCTTGAATTGTGTGATATATATGTATGACATTTTATTTCACTTTTAACATTTCATTGTACAAGCATAGATACAGTTCAACTTGAGGATCTTAATTGAATGTGATATTAAGGATCTTAATTGAAAGTGATAAGTATATTGATACTATTGGTTGGTATTATGTATTATATATTATCGTTGTTAGTATATGTTATATTATTGTTACTATTCTTATTATTAAAGAACTAGGTTAGGTGACGAATGAATGATGATGATCCATTGTCATTCTAATGGTGGTGAATGATGATGATGACGACCCATGATGTTGATTATTATGTACTCTTTGGAAAGCAAATAACAAATAAACTATGTTCATGAGTTAGAAATATGTGGATTATCGAATTTTAGAAGATTAATTATTTTATGATTATTGCGTGGCTTTTAATAGTATAATTGAAAATATTATTCTTTTCGAATCAAAGTTGATATGAATGAAAGATATATGTTATTATATTATTATTAGTGGTATTATATGTTATTATATTATTACTATTAGTATTACATGTTATTATATTTTTACTATTGGTATTATATGTTATAATATGTTTTTTGTTAAATCTATTATATAGTTACTATTGTTATTATATATTATCATATTGCTACTATTATATGGTCATGAGATTACTACTCCTATTGTTATGACTATGTCGTGGTCAAGTAGAAGTCATTGGGCATGTTTATTAGTTGCATATGAATATACGCATTCATGGATTTATTGATTTACTATCAACACTTACTACTGAGCACCCCCTTTGGATTTTTTTTTTTTTTTTTTTGAACTAATTCGAATATAGAACCTATGCTATGGAATGCAAGTTAGATTTCGGTGACTTGAGAAAAATAAAGAGTATGAATCTTTATATTGAATGGGTTTGATCCCTGCTTAGTTACATTAAATTTATTTATGAAAATGCTAGTTCAAAATTTTGCGATATCACAATAAATGATATTGATAAACTTTGATTCCTGAAACTTTAATCGTTGGAATTGTATCATTTAGAACTATCATGCCTCTTGTTTTTTATGATTTCCCCTATTTTATAGAGAAACTAAGTAACCTTCAAGTTGAGTCTTGCAGATATGAGGCACCCCTTTCTTATAGAGAAACTAAGTAACATTCGGGTTGAATCTTGCGGAAAAAAAAGTGATTTTAATATGCCTAAAAGAGGCTTCATTATTTATGTCAAAATTGTGACGTGACTTATGCGCATTGTTAGCCCAAGATGGTTATGCATGCGTGTATGTCATGTTCCCACTTAAGCATGGATGACGGAAAAATTCTCCTTTATATGAGAAAGGCATACAAACATGTATGATCGGCACAAAGGTGGTGCGAATGTGGTATAATCTAAAGTTATCAACTCGTTATAAATGAATATCTTGTTTAAGACAAATAATTTATGGGTTGATAAATTCTAATTAATTGAGATACTACCTCTATTTGTTTTCTAACCATTTCGTGCAGGATGACAAGTCTACTAATTTTTCTGCAGGTCAAACTTGCCATTATCAACCCTCTATAGGTTAAGTATAGGTAATATAAATATCTATTAAAGTATGATCAAAGTTTCATAAGCTTAAGACCTTTGCCTCATTAAGGAACTCTGGATTCGGTTGTATTTAATTTCATTTCATCATATAATAAATTATTGATTTTAGAATGAAGATTACTCATACCAGCTTAATTGCTGACCCAAGTGAGCCTTTGCTTCTTGAGTACATTCTCATTGGAACGTAACCAATTAGTCTTTCTAAGGTTAGAGTTTGGGCGGCATTGTTGGCAGTTTATATTGGTGGGGCAATCATCTTCAAAGAGTTTCCGGGTAGGAGTCTTGGTTTGTTTCAACTTTGTAAATAACGTTTCAGTTGTTGTTGAATTTTTTTTTTCTTGTTGAATTTCACTCCCGAATTTGGGGAAGCGGATAATCTTACGTGGATATAAGGATTTCGTTTTTTCGAAAACCAGGGCATGACAGTATGGGTTACATTAAAGGGATCTACAACTAGTGAAGTTGCGCCTTCATTTTAATGTCATTCCTCTAGTCTTTCGGGGCTATCACTCAGCAATGTTGTCACCAAGTTCTTCGGGCATGAACCCAATGTGATATCTTTTTAGTATGAGAGCATCGATCATAAGAGCTAGCGAGTCTTATGGAGTGCAAAGTTGAAGAATTTCCTATCTGTTGATTCAACTGTGATCCTAGCCAATCCAAAGAGATATGTAGCCTTGAGTCGGATATATTTAGGAAGATGTCAGGGGAAAGCTAAAATCAACTAATAGGAAACTATTGTCCAAAAGGTGATTAGAAGCACATCGAATTTTCCATGTAATACTTGAACCCTTATCTATAGGATTGTGCACAGTTCGGCTCAATGTGAATTTAAGGGAAAATCGTAATCATATCAATGCCATTGGGTTTGAGTTTAACTTTGAACTGAGCTGATTGCTTTCTAAGCCAAGCGAGTCGGACTGATCGACCAAATTGGTTTCTTTGGCTTTAGCGGGTTTTTCCTTTGGTTTTGCCCATTGGTCTAATCAGGTCTTTTCTAGGTAATATTCCATTGCAATCCTAAAACATATAATAAATCCAAGTTAGTCTGACCCACTTTAAAAGTAAAACAAAAATTACATTATAGCCCGAGAGCCCTCCCCCAAGCTCTATATATCTCACGGTCAAATAACCTATCTCCATTCTCAGAGATAATCCATGTGTTGAGGATCTAAACCAAGCCACGATTCGAATAGTAATCTTCACTATCTCTGTATGGGCTAGTGAATTTGAACTAGTCTTGATGCCTAAGAAACCAATCACGATGGAGTTCAAATGAGGAAATGCACAGAAGTTGATCAACAAATCCAAAGAGGAAGGCCTATGGAGGGGTTTTATGGTCTCACTGGTTTGTATCAGTAGTGGTGCAACGGTGTTTATGGGAGATCATCATGGTGAGAATGTACATGAAGAAGAAGATTAATGTTCAAGCAATTGGATCTGTGGCTATGCAATCCAGAGAAGTGGAAGATGGCAGAGTCCATCGAAATATGCAAGTGGTGCTGAAAACTAACAGATTTCGATGACAGTATTTAAAGCTGCCTGTCAATCATGAGAATAGAGTTCCTTCTGTCGAATCAAAAGGAGTAAAGTACTGATATGTCATGTCATACAGCTGTGAATGGGGTGATGTTGTGGATGTGGTGCTTAGCTTAAAAGGGGGATGGGATATGTTACTTGGAACTCCGGGACGTATACACTTTCAAGCCCAAAGCCCCATGTGCAGCAGGCCACAACCTATAGAGAAAACCTAACTGAGTTGGGAGTTGGGATCCTACCAACATAGAAGACAGGTTTCGGCTAAAATACACACACAAAAAAAACACCCTAAAATGATTAGAGATGCCTGGCCTTAAGAAGACATTGTTGTAATGGACATTGGTGGATAAAGACAGAAAAACACAAGCAGTTGGGATTGGGCATCACCATCGACATTGTTGTCTCGCCATTATGCAAGTACAATTCACTGAAGCCCATGAAAGCCAGATTTACTAGCTGCAATGCAACTAACTGAAAACAAACCTAACCACCAGACCTTAGGAAACACTTTTCTCCAAATAATCGCATAAAAAAAGATGCAGCTCTTCAAAACAAATGATATGCATTCTGGGTTGCTCAGATATGGGTATGCATGTAGACTCAGGCAGGGGGTGGACTGTCTGACGAAACAAATCGTAAATTAAAAGATTCAGGGACACGAAAATACATGCTAATATTTTATACTAACACTCTAATTATAACAATTGTGAGGTAAATTGATGGAATTAGCATATTTATTAATACTAGGAATGGGAGTATTTAAGCAATATTAGGCATTTTAGTATTCTTGTAATAGGGATTCCAATTAGGATTCTCATATTAAGCATTCTATTATTCTTGTAATAGGGATTCCAAATATTAGGCATTCTATTATTCTATAATTCTTGTAATAGAGATTCTAATTAGGATTCTCATATTGATAAATATGGGAGTAGATTGCCCATTAATATTTGGTTGATTGAATAAAGGTTATTTCGATATTAGTTTATTTAGTTTTTCATTATTTCTGTTTATTGCACTTTATTTATTTTCATCCCAATTTTGTTTATTTTCTAGTCCGAATCTATGCCGAACGATTCTAATTAGTTTGATTTATGCTAAAAAAAAAAAAAAAAAAACTGAGAAGTTGTACTTTCACAGAATTCGGGGCAGCAAAGAGAGCAGAATTAGCTGAAAAGTTGTACCTAATCTTTGCCAAGGACAAGACCCAAGCAACACCACCGTCACAAGCAGCACACCACTGACTAAGGCGCATAAGTAAACTAGTCCTCCGACAATCCAAAAACCGGTCATCCTCACCACCACAGCTCGTTCGCAAAACACAATCGCCTCGACGTCCATCTTTTTATCTAGCCTGCCATCGCCCTCCATCTCCATATGCACATAACCATCACCGCCACAACTCCTTCCACCAACTTCTTCCTCATTTATCTGACACAAGCCACAACCACCAATACACAAGATCGCAACCATCATAGTCCCAACTCGATCGCCCCTCACACAGTCATCGATCCACAGTGTTCGGCCCAAACTCCTCCAACCCCATTTGCACCCCCTTGACGCTTCCACTCGTCCACCATTTGAACCACCCCCTTCTATCTCCTCGTCAGTCGATCCACCACTTCCGACTGCCCAATTGATCGCACAGGTCAATTAGTTTCAACCTTCACCGACTGACCACCTTCCCCTCGCGCTTGTTGAACGCCACCTGCTAGTCCAACTCGTTTAATTTCATCCATCAAAGCTCAATCTCTTCGATCGACTCCCCACCTCTGGTCCTTTGTCAAAACCGCTTCCGTCCTCACCGAATTCCTCCATTGACGCTCCCTCTTTCTCAGTTGATCTACTTCCCACAAACCTTCTCCTGATTTTTCTAACCTTGGGGAAGAAGAATACCCCTTTTCACCAAGTCCCTACATTTTTATTCCAGTCCCTGCCCATAAATTTGTATTTAAGTCCCTAGGTTTTTTTGGCCACTTACACCCCATACACTTGTCAATACCACCAGATGCAAGGATCAGCTATTTACAGTCAGCTTAATGGACTTCTACCGCCGCAAAACAATCTTGATCCAATTTGGGTTACTTTTCTGGCATATTTTGTGGAAAAGTTTGCGAACAAAATTCAAATCAAGCAGTGGATCTACTTTGAACTCCGTATTCATATTGGATTTTGTGCCAAGTTATCTAGGGTGCCAACAATTAAGCAAGTACAACAGAGGTCTTCTGCTAGGACACTTCATCGTGTACTCTCTCTTGCTGCTTGTGCTCCTCTAACTTCCTAGTTCCTAGGCTTCAAGCTCGACGAGCTTCAACCCGAGGAGGTTGATGAAATTAGCATATTTACTAATATTAGGAATAGAAGTACTTTAGCAATACTAGGCATTCTATTATTCTTGTAATAGGGATTCTAATTAGGATTCTCATATCTGTTTCGAATTAGGTTTAGGGTTTATTTTAGAAGGTAGGTTAGTTATAAATATGGAATAGATTGCACACTTGAATAAAAATTATTTTGTTATTAGTTTATTTGGTTTATCGCTTATTTCGTTATTTTCGTTTACTACACTTCGTTTATTTTCATTGCAATTTCGTTTATTTTCTAGTCTGAATCTATCATAAATGCAATTTGATAGAACAAGATAAATGGCTCTACAATTTTTATTTAAAATATATATATATATATATATTTCAAATAGGAAATTATCAGCTTTTCCCTACATTATAACTTATACTCGTGATGTCAAAAATTAGTTGTGTCCTTATTGTAACCGTATGCTGGGGCTAAGCCAGGAATTTGAGATGACCCGAGATGTAAAATAAAATTCATTTTATTGGTGATAAATTATCGTAAATATAGACTATATATCGTAAAACTTTAAATTAAGATAAAAGATTTATTATATGTTTTATAAGAAAATAAATGATCTAATAATATAGTGCTACAAAATCCTCGATCAGGGTGTCAAATCTCGAGCCTTAAAAATATCAAAAAGAAAAATGAGGTTGAGGCTCGAACCCTGGTTTTATTAGAAAAGGAAAGTAAAGATATTATCATTGAACCACAAACCACAATGCAATCTTTCATTACAAAATTATCAACCTTTTTTTAATATATGTATTTGTCTTCTTAAAATTTCATCAGCCCATTAATGGTCTACCCCTGACCGTCTGAATCTGTGTCCATACAAGTGGAGACGTGATTTGTCTGAAAATCTGAACGCACAAGGTGTAGTGGAACCTAATACATAGGAAAGACGCCAACCATCAAGATCAATACCCCAGGGTGACAGTTGACATGAGACAATACAACACGAAACAACAAAATTAACATTCTTAAAATTAGATCACTTTAATCTTAAGTTCAAATTATCAGTATGTCTGACAAACACTCACTTATTTTCATCTGATAACAACGTTTCATTGTTGGAAAATTTTGGATTTTACCTTAATATCAACAATTAGAAATGTGGGGGGAAAAATATTTAACTTTAAACGATACACTCACCTTGCGATTCATCAAAGCTTGAGGAACATCTCCTTCGACTATTCTCTGAGCAAGCCTGTTGTAAAGATAAATAGAATTAAGAGCAACCTTATAATCAATGTGTTAAAAGTTAAAATGCATAAACAGGCAAAGCTAGCCCCAAGGCTGAGCCTATCACATACTAACCAAACTAAAATATTTAACTATTCCATGACAAATAGAAGCTCTGCCTAGCCTACACTCTTGATATTCGTGGCAAGGCATGCTTTAATAAAAGTGCCTGCATACCAAATGACTCACCAAGAACTTTACTCAGATTAGAGTTTTGCAGTTGCATAAATCAGTAAATACACTTACCCTTCTGAAATTGCAGTTTTCCCAACTCCTGGCTCCCCTATTAGTACTGGATTGTTCTTTGTCCTTCTTGAAAGAATTTGTATGCATCTGCGTATTTCATCATCTCTACCTATGACTGGATCAAGCTTTCCAGCCCGTGCCATAGCAGTTAAATCTTTTCCATACTTTTCTAAGGCTTCATACTTCCCCTCAGGATCTGTAATTAAAATTTAAGGCGTAATTATAGTTTAAAGCATAGCCTCAGAGCTAAGTACCCCCAAATTTGACAATTGAATACAATTAAATATATCCAAAAAACACAGCCACACAATTAAATGACAAGTGCATAAAGTAATATTGTTTTGTTTGATTAGGTCCAAGAAACGCTCAATACAAAGGTCTTGAAGCTTAAAGCAAAGGGAAAGGCAATAAAAAAACTCACAGTAGTTGATGAAAATGAACTCGGGTCAGATGATGACTAGAAATATTTAACATATGAGAATGAGGGAGACAACGACGTAAGTGGTGGAACCTATGAACGCCACTCTATTTCTACAAAAAGAAGCATGTCGATACGTATCGTATACTCGTGTCAACATTTATGGATACTCCCACCGGACATTCCATGCTTATATCATCAACTTTTTCACATATATTTGAAAAGTTTCAATTCTTTATTGATGTTACAAGCATATTACAGCACATTAGGAATGCATGAGTAACAATATTGATCTACAAGTGAATGAATGACTAAAATTATTCTGAAAAGTAAATAATACTAAAATGTACAAGTGTGTCCCCTAGCGTATCTCGTGTTGTATTTTTTTGGCCCACGTGTCCGACACTTTATCCATAGGGTGGAACCAATGCACAAGGAAATGATGAAGATGCAAGGAGGATAAGGGAAAGGAGGATGACAATGATTGACTGAAGAATAAAGATATGCACTTCTTTGTTAATTTTAGGAGTATATGCTACAGGAAGTCCTATATTGTTGATATTTTCATTGACTCACAAATAAACTTAGTACAATAGTACATACTTGGGAATCAGGGCATACAAATAAATCATCCACGTGCTTGTTAAGGGCATGGATGAGCTTTAATTCATGATTTCAGCTTATTTTGTGAGTGATACGGTAATAGTTGATACATTTAGAATGTGAGACACATAAGGAATGATAGAATTAAAATTTAAGAATCTTAGATGTGTGTTTATTTTAATAAAATTACATACCATGACAACACCCCAAATTGGGATCATAGAGCCTTTAACTATTTTGACTTTCAAAATTACAGTTTGACAACATTAACTGAGCTATACCTCATCATCATCATTAAAGCCCATTCCCGATACTCTCGGGGTTGGCTACATGTATTTTGGTTATCCAAGCAATGCGGTCTTCCCACATCCTTGCTTAATCTAAGCTCAATGATGTCTTCTTTCACCACCTTCATCCAAGTTTTCAACGGTTGTCCCATCTCTCTACACCCTCCACTAACTTGCCAATCTAGACATTTTTTAATTGGCGCCGTGCTTGGTCTCCTCTGCACATGACCAAATCATGTTAAAAGTCTTTCTCTAATTTAGTCCTCTATGGGCACTACACTTTAGTATCTCCTAATTCTTTCATTCCTAATTTTATTCTTACAGGTTTTACTCCATATCCATCTTAACATACTCATTTCTGCTACCGCCATCTTATGCGTATGTTGTCCCGTAGTAGCCCAACATTCTGAACTGTAGATCATGGTTGGTCGAACAATTGTTTATAGCATTTCCTTTTTAACCTTGCAGGCATCCTTCTATCGCATAATACTCCTAACGTCATTCTGCATTTCGTCCAACCAACTTTAATTCTTTGGTCTACATCTTCTCCAACAGCCTCATTCTTTTGAATTATAGATCCTAGATATCGAAAAACCTCACACTTTGGAACCTCCCCGCCTTCGATCTCAATTGAATTACTCTTCCCTCTTGATTCACAACCAAAGTTGCACACTAGATATTTTGTCTTCGAACGATTAATTCTAAAACCCTTACCTTCTAATACCTCCCGCCACCTATCTAATTTCCGACCTAAACCTTTACTAGTCACATCAATTAAGACAATATCATCTGCAAACAACATGCACCAAGGTAAATCTTCTTGAAGATGTCTCGTCAACTCATCCATGACCAAAGCAAAGAGGTATGGACTTAAAGGCCAACCCATGACAAAATCCCCAACTAGGATATGCACTTTGATGCACAATCAAGGGACAACTTAGGCATCAAATTCGGAACCTTTAAATGATGCTCTCTATCCTCAAATATTAGTGCATCATCAACACATTGATGTAAAGGAAATGAATCCCTTCCCCCTCTTCAATCAAATCCTAGCTTTACAGATCAAGGCTGACAATGCTCGTGAAAAATTATAAGTAAGACAGAGGACAATAGGTCAACCCCTCCAACCCTCCAACGCTAATTTTGAGTGAAAAGGGACAAAAGTAGGTATGAATCTATGATCAATCTTCTTCATTTTTATTATCAAAACCCATCCTACCCATCATGCAAGTCCATAAACCCTCAGTTGAAGCTGTGAAGCTGTCAAAGACCCTAGCAAAGTCAATGTTAGGTCAAGAATTGTGAGAATGAATTCCTTCTCTCTTCAAACCTGAACAATTACAATGAAGGTTTGAACAATTACAATGAATCCCAAGAGGTCCTCTTAAACATAAGAAGTGCACTTGCATATTGTTCTAGTTCTGAAAACCCCCATACATTGTGCTCTAATGTGAAATCTTCAAAAACAACATTTTCGTTATCTCAAATCTCTGTTTGAAGGTCAAAACCAACAAAACCCAAGACCTCCTTCAACGAGCATACTATATTTTGCACATCCCCAACCAAGTTTAAAGAGATTCGACACATGGCACCCTTGGCACACAAGAGTCCATCACCCACCAGCCTTGCCAATTCCAAAATACCATACTTTGATTGTGGAAAAAAGTTAGCTCAAAACTCATTATCAATGATTTGCTTTCCAAACTCGGACCTATTAAAAACAGTCAACGTATTTTTTTTGTTCTAAAAAGGTCAAGGTAATTCTTACCTTTGAATTGTTTGTTGACGTGAAAAAAAATTAGGATAAACCTCTTCCAGAAGTTCTTTTTCATTCCAACCTCAGGCTCTTGCCAAACCCTTCACTCCTCAATGGTGATTGGATGTATGCTTATTCCAAAAGGAAATGCTGAAATATTATTTCTCCAATGAGCATACATATATAGTATTTTTTCGATGAAATAGAAGACGGGACAACTTTATGTTGGTGAAATGGGGACTTATGATTCATTGATAGAAACGACATCAGAGTCGACAGCTTCCTCAATCTAATCTACTTATACCAAATCCATGTTGCTTATGTTTTGGGCTTGGCTCGAACTTACCCCTTGGGTTAGGGGGAACTAAATATATATATACGCACGATACAATTACGAGGTTGAGGTTGCCTTAATAAAAACGTCTAGCTTCTACTGGACCATGAAATCATCAAAGTGCACCCCCATCTTCTATCCCATACACATTTGAAAGAGTCCAACTAAATACCCAAAGTAGCAACTCCTTTGAGGGAAATGGTGAAAATAAGAGACCCCTCACTTTCAATGGCATGAGTAAGCAACCCCCGACTCACTTAGAAAGAAAGTTCAAATTGAACAAGATAAAGGTGATCCACAATTTCCAGCAAGAGGTATGATAGAGGCAAATAGGGCTTACAATAACAATGATTAGTATCTGTTTCTAAAGTTATCCCAATATTTTTTTTGTTGTTGAGATCAAACACACCAAAATTTTATTATATTATTGATCACAAAAAAGAGGGCGAGTGAGAAGTTTACCATACAAAGTAATAAAAACCGGAAATATTACATTGATCCCAACCAAGCATAAACTTATAAATGAACCATTATCAATGATCTTATGAGCTAACCCTTGCAGCCAGGTCTCTTCCTTCACCGAAGAAATCTTCAGGATAAGACTTTTTCCCTTAAAAAAAATATTTTGTTTCTATGCATAGAAGCCCATGAGACCATGAATGCATCTTCTCCGTAATCCATATCCACTTTCCTACTTAATATGCTTCCATTCCTTTACCCACACAAAAACACACCTTCCTCTTATCATTAAATCGTTCACCAAAATGCTTCCATTCCTTTCTCATGTCCAATTATCCAAGATTATAATTTCAATTTTTATTAATAATTTAAAAATCATAATCCACACAAAGAAACACACCCTAGTCAAATGATGAGGCTCCCCAAATAGATTTAGGATCACAATGCAGTGCAATGGTACAAATTTTGGGGCTATTTATAAAAACAATGATAATCTTAGCAGATTTATTGCCAATCCATATACGAGAATTTCATTTGGAAGAGTCGAGGCATGTATCCAATAATGTCCAAAGGACTATTAAACTCATAATCCCTCCTAATCTTCTGAGTTCATTCTCATGTCCAAGTAAAGTTACTAGGAATCTAATTCTTCTAGAAGATGGTAGAATATTGAGGAAACAACTCTTTGAGTTGGTTTCCCAATCAACTCCAATTACTTGTGCAATCCAAGTAATGATGCCACAAAGCTACCTCCCATAGTGACATCTTAAAACATCCATAAATTTAGGAAAATTTCTTAGAAAGTTTTCGAAAGCATCCCTTGTGTGATTAGTAGGAAAAAAAGTTATTTTGAGTTGAAGGATATTGTTCTAAGTCCTTTCTTTCGTGATGAACTATTGGCACCAGTCCATTTTTCTCTGGGGATCGAGGAGAAGGGGGCTCAAAGGGTAGAGGATTGTACCGTGAGAGAAGCACGGAGGTCAACTTCTTTCAAATATAAATCGATTCTAGCAATACAATGTACTTGGACCCTCATGTTGATCCTAACGAATCAATCTTTCCACGGAGGTAAATCTTGGCTTGGCCTACTAGGCAAGAGGATAATGTCCGTAAACAAATTGTAGTTGGGAATGTCAAAGCAGCAAAAGCCATTGGAATTTGTACTAGTTGAAAATCCTCTTGTTGAAGAGAGTATTTAACATGTTCGCTGTGTGTAGGAACAAACAAAAGGTTGCTCCATTGATGTACTATTATGGTGAAACTTATCTTATTTGCTCAGTGGATGTTCACTTCTATTTGCTTGGTGGATGTCGACAATCTTGGCGAACCATGTTGCATATTTTATTCTTCTACTTGACATTAGTTTGTTTGAATAGGTTAATTTTCATTCCAAGAATGATCGGTGCAATAAGCCCTTGAGCATGACAATATGGAAATATCAAATGTTGGCCATGGGCCATAAAGTTTTGGTTATGTCTGGGTTGGTCTACCAATTACACCCCTCGGTCATTCACTTCTACAAACAATTAAAATAAAAATCAACCCAGCGAAGAGCTCGAGATCTCAAGCGGCTAAGCCAAGCCCAAGCCAAATTTTGATTGGGTTCAATTTCCTCAACTCGTGAGTTTAGTAGTTCAAGGTTCATTTGACCATTGACCAAAATTTTCATCTTGGCTCATCCATGTTGCACCCTCTTGTGTATTTTTCTAGGGGTTCCCTCTTGAGTGTAATGTTTCTCTTCCTTTTCCTCATCCTTTTTTATTTTAATAAATTGTGCCTTTCCAAAAAAAAAATAATAATAAACAATAAATCTCAATATCAATATAGTATGACCAATGTTCCTGAACACTTATTTGAATTAAGAGGGAGGGGGGTCATTTCACGTGATCAGATATAAGAGCTTCCGTTGCTATTCAAGGTCTTGACAAATTTATGGTTTCAAATTGATGGGTTCGCAACTTCAATAACTAGTGTGCCTTTGTGATTTTCTTTTAGACAAGGGTGGGATCACAACGTTGTTCTCCTCGAAGTTTTTACCCACCATAGTACTCCAAAACTTTTGGTCTACCATGCAAGATAATGGCAAACCAGGTTTTGTCTTTTGGAACAAATTAAGGAACCTAAAGGCACACCTTAAAGCTTGGATTACTGAAGTTGATGGAAAAGCTGAAGTGCTGATCTCTGATTGTGAAAACAAATTCCGAAAGCTTGATGAAATTGAAGTCTCTCGTGAATCGTGATCTAGAGGAGTCTGAATAGGATCAACGAGTTAAATTTTAAGTTCAACTAGTTGATTAAACGGGACCATATTAGTTGGAAGAGAAAAGTTGGGTTAAAAGTGAGCGAAAAATTGGGGATTTTTTTACACAATTTTTTCATAACTTGTCCAATCATCAAAGAATCTCCAACTCAATTGGCATTATTCATCACAATGGGAACATCTTCATTCATCGACCAGGTATTGCTAAAGCAATCACTGAGTTCTTCCTTCAATCATTTTGGTCTTTGGTCAAGTAAGGCCTTCTCAATATCATCTTTTTCTTATGAGATAAGCACGACGACTGAACCAGAACCCTGGCAACCAACTTTGGGTGGTTCCCTTTTCAACTCGATATCAACCTCTTACACCGACAACTTAGATGCTGAGATAACCAAAGCGGAAGTCATTGCAGTTATCAACAATCTCATCCAGGATGTTTCTCCAGGGATCAATGGGTACCGTTCTCTTTGGTCACTACTGACATAGTGTCACTGATTTTAACAATCATTGATTGCTGTGTTCTTTGGTCACTACTGACATAGTGTCACTGATTTTAACAATCCTTGATTGGAGACTGAATTTAACCACTCTCTCTCTCAGCTTATCTAACTACGAGCCTAATCTATGGTACAACTAGGCTGTTTTTGTTTCTTACTTGCCTCTTCACTCTTCCCTTTACTATTGGACTCTACTTGCTTTGCTTGCAGCCTCACTGACACAACCCTCGATATACTCTGACAACTGGCATGCAGAACTTCAAGGTTCTTGCGCAAGGTGAGGCAACAGCTTCAAAGTCACCACAGGCCAGTTTCCTTGGCATGCATTACACTCAATTTTTTCCTAGTTGTAAACTTCATTTTGTGAGTTATAAACTTAATGGTATGTCCATTTTTTTTTAATTGATAACTATAGCTTAACAAAAACAGTGGCATAAAGTTTTTAAACGAATGCATATTTTTTAAACGAGTGACGCATAAGGCAATATTACCTTGGTCAATAACTGTTTGGCGTCCCCTTATGGCCTTAATAGCAGATTTTAAGCTCTTCAAAGATACTTGGAAATCCTTAAACACCTGCTTCCCAAAACGTTGATCTTGGGCGAAACCAAGTACTAAATGTTCAACTGACACAAAGGAATCACCATACTCTTTCTTGTAGTCCCTTGCTCGTTGAATCAAACCTTCCAAATCCCGGCCCAACATGGAACCAGCGGACTCACCGAGAACCTGTTAAGATATCAAATTATACAGATCATAAGATATCAATAAAGACTTGGAGCAAGAAGAAACAAAACAAACAGGTTTGACAAAGTGCAAGCAGAGAACCCGCTAATAAAATATACACAAGCTACAAACAAACGAGTGGCACCCAGAAAGTATTGGTTATGGGTTATGGGAAAACATTCAACCAGAACTAGAATTGGCGCTAAGAAGCCCGGTTATGTATCCAACATTTCCTACCTTAATGCACAAGAACCAAAACTCTAAGAACACAAGGCAGAACCAACATATTCTTAGGTTATGTATCCAACTTATTCTTATATCTCATTAATCATTTTTAAGTAAAGCACCGCCCTTTATGCATAGAGGTTCTATCATTCGCTCACCTCTTAGTTTATGCCTTTACAAGGAGTATGTTCCTTTTGGAGCTTAGTTATGTTTGAAGCGCAAGGGGAAAAAAAGTGGACAGAGAAAAGGTTGCAGAACTGCTTCTAGATCTCATGGAATAAGACAGAATTTGGAACAACACTTTCCATCTCTTGCTTTTATAGAAAATCCAAGGGCAGCTCCTTCTGAACTTTCCTAAGCGCTTAGTAGGATAAGTTTCTTATTTAGATGTCCTTGATCAGGAAAATCCTTATAAATATAGGCTTTGTACTGCAGCGTATATTCATTAAATTGTTAAGCACCCTGTCTCGAGATATTGTTCTTGAAAGATGATCATTGTTCTCACAATATAGTAGCAAGAGGTTGGAATTTTTTTTGATTTGTGTCTACTTCTATCATCTCTGAGTTGTTATGTATCACTCTTATGTATATATGCCAGAGTATACGACTTTGACTAAAATAATCTCTATATATTCTTCAACCGCCCCATATCTATCCTTTCTTTGTGCGTAAATTTCTTTATTTTTTATTCACGACCCCCACCCCCCGCCCCCCCCCCACATAGTCATGTTATGTGTAAGCTTGATACATAAGGGGAAAAATGTACTGTGCAAGTCCGTGTAAGAATTTTGGGCTTTATTCAATAACATGCGTTAATTCTTGGTATGTGTTTAATTTGGTTCCTGGCCTGCTTTCACCTTATTGTGGTTTAACAAAAGGATCACAATAAATTTTTGCATTCAACAATAACCGATGAATGCCAACAACTTTCAACAGTTTTAGTTCAACGATTTAAAATATTTCACACCAGAATCGCTTTAGGAAGCACAAACCATGATTTTTGTATCAGAACCTCTAAGCCAATTGAGCCAATCTAGAATGGACTATTGACACTCCTTATATGTACAGCATCCACAAAGATGAACAGGTTATCTACATCAAGTAAGCAACATTTCAAATGAGTTGAATTTTGGATCATAATGTTCGTGATAGCGATGCGTCCAAATCCGTCCCTAGTGATTCCTCACTTGCAAAAATGAACAGCTGTGAACTAACGACCACGGTTGTGGCAGCCAAAGGCATTCCAATGGTAAAGTCAGGCACTGAATAAGGATGAAAATAGACTGATAAAATTATAGTTGCATGTGTGTACCTTTCTCATCCGTTTTGTTCACCTTATACAGTGAGTGTTTCACTCCTTTACTGACTCTACCGTTGAGGGCGTGATGGAGGAAGGAGTTTACAATCTTACTCGTCCATGACTAAGTCTTCTTTAGCACTTGGCTCTATATGGGACCCAATACTTGATTGGACCAAGAGTTGCGCAAATGGGCCCTAGGCTTGCTATAGCTTAGATATCTATGTTCGGGTCTTATTGTCCTAGGCCAAACTCCAAAATTCATGCCACATTGGGCTTGCATAATCTGGCCCTGGGCTTCTGACTTACGGACTGAACAGTAATTAGCCTAGGCCTCGACCTGTCCTAACTTGGGCCTATTAGTGATTAGACTAGGACTTTTTTGTATTGGGGCTGATCTACGCCACGTGTCTGGTTGTTGTTGGGTGACTGTGACTATTTGATGTATCATCAGTAACTCCCCTAGTTCGTGGGGGTGCGCATAGGCCACTAACTTGTGTGTGGGGCTTGTGCGATGCCATGATGGAATATTTCGGCGCCTTTTCGGTTTTTGCGCTTCAGTTAATGCTTATGCAGCGGATAGGTGAATACTTCTCCCACACATCGAGCCTATATAAGCCTGTTTTGGAGGGGTTTGATTTTTTTTACCTTCCAGAGCTTTCCATGTTCTCTGTTTTGAAGTATCCAATCAGATCAAGTGCAAACCTTCGTCTTCTCTAATTATGTTTGTGCGACTTCATTTTTCACATGAGCGCCATGCCTTGCCTTGACTTCTTTAGGGAGCCACTAACAACGGAGGATGATGTATCGATCATCACATCATCTGATGATCCGAGGTTGTCGCTTTTTGCAAAAAGCGAGTCTCGAACCGTTCCAAGGGAGGGGTATGTTTAACTGTACAATGTCATGTTTAAGGTTGGCATGGCGCTTCCCCGTCCATGACGCCATTTGGAAACTTTTGTCATACTAGGGTACTACCCCGGCCCAGATGGCGCCAAATGAGTGGAGGATGTTGATCGCCACTCTGATTAGGGCAAAGGATGTGAGGCTCTATCTGTCGACTACGCTGCTTCATTCAATGACTTCTATCTAGATGAATCGGCATGGTGGCTGCTAAAACCCTCGTCTGAATGGTCTTCTAGACGATACAAATAACTGGCAGAAGTAATGCTTTTTGCTTATTTGAAGTCCGACTACTTCACTTATGGTCGTCAGTTGATCATCCGTAGCTTCAGGAATCTCAATAAGTTCCTTGCGCACCTTTCTCTTTTTTACTTTTAATATAGGTGTCACTTGTCTCCAATTAGGGGGCATGACGTTGTTATTCTTTCTTCTGAGGATAAAGTGGAAGTTGACTTCCTGCTTACAAATACATGGTTTTTGCCCACTTTGAATAAGCGGATGAATCCTCCTCTTCTCTACAAGGTGGCCTTGAAGCCGACTCAGGTATCATAGAGTTGGCCTCCAATCCTGATGCTCTAGAGATTATCGTTGACCCTGGTGTTCCAAAGACTACCACGGACCCTGAGGTTCCATAGACCGCCGTCTGATCTTGCCTTATGAGCAAAGTTTTGTAAAACCAGCTTTAATCAATGAGTTGCATTTCCCTGTCTTATGTTTGTGTTGTCTTCCTTGCACTTGCCATTTTGATTTGTATTATATTTTGATAATAATGTCAAACTTAATCTTTAGGAAGACTTAGGCATGGAAGTTGCGTTCATCTGTACGGGCTAGGCTCTCGTAGTAATGCAAGCTTAATCCTGAAGAGGAGTTAAGTTACGCAAATATCGTCTTGGTCCGAAAGGAATTAAGCTTTGGAGAAGTGGTTTCTGCCTAATCAAACTAGACTTCTAATCAAACTAGACTTCTATACTGAACCTAATCCTGAACAAAAGTTAGGTTGTGGAGAAATTGTCCATATACAAACGAACTAAGTTTAACTGTTTATGTAACATGTGAACTCAATCCTGAAGAGGAGTTGAGTTGTGAGGAAGTCGCCTTTGCGCAGTTGAACTAGACTTACATAATAAACCTAATCTTGAATAGGAGTCAGCCTACGGAGAAATTGTTTTTGCTCGAACGGACTAGATTTCTATAATATGTGAGCTCGATCTTGAAGAAGAATAAGAGCGGTGAGAAAGTCATATCTGCACAGTCGGACTAGACTTCTATAATGGACCTAATCATGAACAAGAGTTCAAGCTGTGGAGAAATCATGTGAACTCGATCCTGAAGATTTGAGCTGTGAATAAGTCGTTTTTGCCAAGTCAGACTAGACTTCTATAGTGGACCTAATCCTAAACAGGAGTTAGGCTGTGGAAAAAATCGTTTGTCCAAACGGGCTAGGTTTCTGTAACATTTGACCTCAATCCTGAAGAGGAGTTGACCTGTAAGGAAATCGTCTCTGCTTAGTCAGACTAGACTTCCATAATGAACCTAATCTTGAATAGGAGTTAGGCTATGGAGAACATCTTTGCCCGAATGGACTACGTTTCTATAACATGTGAATTCAATCCTAAAGAAGAGTTGACTTGTGAGGAAGTCGTCTCTTAGTCGGACTAGACTTCTATAGTGGAGCTAATCCTGAATAGGAGTTGGGCTATGGAGAAATAGTCCCTGTCCGAACGGACTAGGTTTTTGTAACATGTGAACTCAATCCTGAAGAATAAGAGTTGAGCTGTGAGGAAGCCTCTGCCCAGTCAAACTAGACTTCTATAGTGAACCTAATCCAGAATAGAAGTTGGGGTGACGGATTAGGTCACTTATCCGAAGAGTTTTCATCCTGAATGGGACTAGAATCGGCCGGTCCTTTAGACGGAATAGGTCTCTTATGCAGCGAGTTGTCGTCGTCTTGAATAAGACTAGACTAGGCTACTTATGCGTTAAGTTGTCGTCGTCCTGAATAGGACTAGAGTAGGTTGTTGTGTGCCATTTTGGTCCTATGCGGCGAGTTGTCGTCGTCCTGAATAGGACTAGACTCGGCTGTTGTGCGTCATTTTGCTCTAGACGGACTAGATCACTTATGCGGCGAGTTGTTGTCCTGAATAGGACTAGACTCGACATCCATGCACCATTTTGGTCCTTTAGGCGGACTAGGTCACTTATGCGGCGAGTTGTTGTCGCCCTAAATAGGACTAAACTCGATCTCCATGTGCCATTTTGGTCCTTTCAGCGGACTAGCAAGTCGTCCTGAATAGGACTAGACTCGGCCATTGTGCACCATTTTGGTCCTTTAGTTAGACTAGGTTTGCCCTTGTATGCAGAGTTGAATATGAAATGGAATCGTTTTTAAAGAACACATTTATTAATAATTCTTTTTAAACATTCTACATGATACTCTCCACTCAGGCTCTCCGAACAGTAAGCTCTTGGTCCGTTGGTCTTTCTTTAGGGGGCTCGGGCCATAATGGCTATTTGCCTGATTGTTACAGTGTCGTGTAATGGCATTCTCGTTGTCGACTGATCTCCTCTAATAGTCCTCGCCTTATTATCGATGGGATATTTAAGAAATTGGTGTCGAGTGGAGACCACTGTTGCCATTTGATGGAGTCAAGGCCTACCTTGTATGTAGAGGGGGCGTCTACAACGATGAACTCTTTTGACATTCCATTTTGATATCCCGATTATTATAACCAAGGCATCATTATGCAGAGAGTGGACTCTTGCATGTCTTGCTTCGCGAATGTCAGATCCAGGATCAGAGGCACTATTCGAGCATGCTGGATAGGGCGAACTTCATAGTTAAAACTTGTCTGCAGTTTTCTTTCTTGACCGGTTTTATCGTTTCAGTTCATCATGCGCACTGTGTAAGACGTAGATAACGTCCGCAGTTTTTTCCTCTGCCTCCGGTGCGACTCTTCTTTTTTGTTTTCTGGGGACTGCTTCTCGTCAAAGCTCACAAATTTTTTGAGCATCCCTTTTTGGACTCAGTATTCAATCTCATTCTTGAGGCTTTGACAGTCCTAAGTAATATGATCATGGTTGCTTGTCATGTTTTGATGAGTCGTTCTTAAGTTTAGAGGGTCATTGATATCCTCCCAACACTTCAAGGTGGAGAAGATTTTGAACAGGCTGGTGTTTAGTAGGGTGTAAGCATGGTACCTTGAGTTGACGTAGTTGGTTACCTTGTTAGGTGTTGCTTTATTAGAAGCCCTGATGTCACCTCGTCTCCTCTTGGATGTCATCCTCACGCCTCTTCTCATCTCCCATGTCCCGAATCTTGAAGGATTGTTTGGTTTCATTATCCTTCCTTTTTTAACCGCTAACATCTCCTCAAGAATGATGTATTTATACGCGTTTTTTAGCAAGTCCACATGTCTTTCGGAGGCTCCAAAGTGAGAAAGTTATAAAATTAACCTCCTCAGAGGCCGAAAGTGAAAACGGTAACAAAAGTGTCATCGCTGCAACCACCGATCAGAGTCAGTTCAACGATGAACTGAGTCACACTCTGAGGATTTTTCCATGCTATTGCTTGAGGTTGAGCAGATAATGGGACCATTTTCCTGATCCATTGGTTTTCCACAAATCAGATGATAAACGCCTTTGCCAGAACCTTGAATGAATCGATGGACCTTGGATGAAGGCTGTGAAACCAGGTCAGTGCAGCCTTCTTTAGGCTAGTAGGGAAAGCTCGGCACAAAATTACCTCTGTAATTTCCTTTAGTGCCATCACATGGTGATAATGGTGGAGGTGGTTCGACGAATCTGACATTCCGCCGTAGAACTCGAGCTTCAGGGGATGAACTTCTTTTGGTAAAGGCGTGTTCATGATCTGTTACATAGAATGGAGGGACTGTAAGATTGTACAAGACGTCTGGATTGGTCGCCCCCAACCGAAGTGGGTTTTTTACTACAGTCATGTTTGTCTTAGGGGCATGGTCTCCATGACTTCCCTCATCCCTTAGGTTCCCTTCTAGCCAATTCTCTGGTTCTCAATAGGGACATTGTTGCTCTCATGAACGCATTCCTTGGTGTCCTTTTAGGTCATAGATCTGTCCAAATTTTCGAGATTCTCTAACGGTAGTTGTCGATCCTGGGTAAGTCTCTCAACCACCCACGTGAGATGACTCATGTGAAGCAAAATCTGATCTATGGGGGTCTTTCATGACTGCCTTAGTGGTTAGGCCTTGGGGTTGTTCTACAGTTCTACTTCCATTATTGGATCAATTTAGCCTTGTGATTGGGCTTCTTCCGTCACAACGCTGGTGGGCTCGGCGTTGTTGTTAGCTCATGGTCTAGTTCTAGTAACCATGTTTCACAACTCTACTAGGTTGACAGAATTTATGATTTTGTTCTAAGAAAACCTTTGTTCCCCACGGACGGCGCCAAATTGATGTGTCCAAATCCGTCCATATTAATTTTTGACCTGCAAAATTGAACAGTAGTGAACCAGAGACCACTGTTGTGACGGCCAAAGGCATTCCGACAGTAAAGTCGGCACTAAACAAGGATGAAAATAAACTGATAAAATTAGTGTTGTATGTGTACCTTTCTCATCTGTTTTGTTCATTTATATAGTAATTCACTCATTTACTGACTCTGCTATTGAGGGCGTGATGGTGGAAGGAGATCTTGTTTAAAATCTTACCCATCCATGACAGAGTTTCCTTTGGCACTTGGCTTTATTTGAGACCCAATAATTAATTGGACCAAGAGTTAGGGCTGAAAACCGAACCGATGGTTCGGTTTTTCACCTAAACCATCGGTTCGGTTTTTCACCTAAACCATGAACCGAACCGACCTAGGTCGGTTTTAAAATTTTCAAACCGAAACCGAACCGACCATTAACAAAACCGATCCGAAACCGAACCGATTCTAATTTATGCAAACCGTAACCGAACCGACTAAAATCGAACCAAAACCGAAATAAAACCGAACCGACCGACTATTTTAAACATATTATATTATTTATATATAAAATATATAATTTATTATATATCTTCGGTCGGTTCGGTTTGGTCGGTTAAAATCACATAGAAACCGAAAACCGAACCGACCACTTCGGTTTTGAATTTTTTAAAACCGAAACCGATCCGAACCGAATTTAAACCGAACCAATCGATTCGGTTTTGATCGGTTCGGTCGGTTTAGTCGGTTTGATCGGTTTTTTGTTCAGCCCTACCAAGAGTTGCTCAAATGAACCCTAAGATTTGTATTCGAGCCTTATTATCCTAGGCCAAACTCCAAGATCGAGTCACATTTGACTTGGGTAATCTGGGCCTGAGCGCCTAACTTTAGTGCTAGACAGTAATTAGCCTTAGCCTGGGCCTGGACTTGTCCTGGCTTGGGCTGTTAGTGATTAAACTAGGGCCTTTTTGTATTAGGTCTGACCTGCGCCACGTGTCAGGTTTGGTGACTGTTTACCAATTAGGAAAAATATACCTATACAACACCTCCATAAAAACAAATTACCTTTGGTTGTCTTTGAATGTATTTATCGGTGGCGTCTAGAAGGCGGGTGTTATCAACTCCTGCCTTTGAAAAGATGCGGCGAGCAAGCCCGTTCTTCTGCTCAAGCAACGCCTTCATAAGATGCTCGGTCTCAACAATCTGATGCTTATTCTCTTTTGCCACTTCTGGGGATGAAACTATTGCTTGCCAAGCCATATCTGTAAACTCTTGCTGAGTTATCTACACGAAACCATGACTCAAAATTTAGACCACAAATCATCAGTCAGTCACTCCACTAACACTAATGACTAAACTAAGCATGAAACGAAATTTGTATTGAGAATTACTGCTTTCAATGAAAAAGGGTGAAACAGAAACTATGAATTTGAATCAGAAACAATTACTCGGCCATCGTTTTGAGCTTGGCATCGAATGTCAATCGAACGTGAGGACTTGTTGTAGCGGAGTCTCTCAAGAGCTCTTGTTGTTCTTGTTGTGAAGAAGACATGAGAGTTGTTGAAGGATTTAGGGTTTAAAGATAAGCTTAAAGAGACGGGAGGAGGAGAGAAGAGAATTCTATTGCTCCTACTGTTGGAGAAGGTTGGCAAATGAATATTTACGGTTGAAGAGATAGTCTCCATTGCTGAATTCCAGTCAGAGCAGCAACTGTAAAGTGATGTGAGAAGAAGAATAAGAGGAAGAGATTTTGATTGTTTTGTTTGTTCAAAAAAATGATGGAGAAAGAGAGGCAGGGATTTTAGCTTTGCGTGAAGAAGAAAAAGTAGCAGCAAGCGAGGGAGGATGGTTCGTTTGATAAAATGACGAGTAGAATAGAACAAGGAAGAAGGTAGTAGAGTGTTCAAGAGAACACCACACCTTGGTGGTGGATTTTAGGGGGAAACAGAGGTGCAAATTTTATTTATACGTGTTACTAATTCCTTCCACGTACCTAATAAGTAATCTATTCCACTTGGGATGATGCGATGCGATGAACCGTCATGTCATGTGGGAGTGGGACCTATATATAAGCATTTTATTCGCTGAGGCTGACCACTCCCATTGAGATGAACAAGAGTGAATATTCTTGAAATTTTTCTAGGGCTCTCTAGAAAATTTGTTATTCTTGACAATGTTTTTTTACTACTTTTTGTTTTGGAAGTTGAAAACAAGGTAATACAATCAGTCTAGAGAGCTAGGCCTCAGTGCCAGGTAAGCGTTAGGCCGTGCTCGTATTTAGGAGAGAGAGTGATAAATAAAAAGTCAAAATAAACTGTATTTTTCCTTTCTCAAAAACAAAAATGGATTTATCTCCCCTCCCCCATTGGAAGGGAAGATGAAGCTAGGTAGCAAGGTTTTCATCTGAATTGAGCGAAATCGATGGATTGGAAAGAGGATTCGAAGTGGGTAAGAGCTGAAACTCTAGATTATAATGTTGATCATTCATTCTTATTGTTGTTGAACAAAACATTCTCAATGGAATGGTTCATTGGCATTCTCAAACCAGGCTAAGGAGTTGTAATGATGAAGCAGTGAAGGGCAAAGAATGTGCAATTTGTCTTGATGATATTGAAATTGGCCAAGTTGTACATTTCCTTCCTGATTGCCATCATGGGTTGTCTAAAAATCTTGGGACCCCAAATGAGAAAAAGATATCATGTCCACCTTTTTCACCACCTGCTCCTCTTCCATGGAGCCACCCATTGCTGTTCCAGTTCTTGATGATATTTGTTAGATTTTTTATTTTAGGATGATTAGAGAAAATGTGGGGGAGTATGTGATAGATTTACAATAGTATCACTTGATGTTTGGTGATAAAATAATTCTAGGGAGCCTGCTCATGTAGCCCGCCTGGCTGTCCGGACCCTCCCAGGCACGTGCCAGAAGGAGGGTGTTTGCCACGTGAACCCATCAGTCTCTCTGCAAGTCAGCCATGGCGTCTCTGCAGATCACATCGCTACTTCTACTACTTCTCTTCTTCATGAGCTCAGTCTCTTCATGGAAGAAAGAGGAATTCAGAAACTGTAACCAAACCCCATTTTGCAAACGAGCTCGATCGCGAAAGCCTAGATCTTGTTCACTTATCGCAACTAATGTCGCCATCGAAGGTGGTGATCTCACTGCTAAGCTCGTCCCAAAGCACACTGAGCAAGAACAAGAAGAACCAATCATCAAACCCCTTATTCTTCGCTTATCAGCTTATCAAGATGGGCTTTTGAGGTTCAAAATAGATGAAGATCCATCTTTGGATCCGCCCAAGAAGCGGTTTGAAGTGACCGATGTGATTGTCCCATAGTTTCTCAGCAAAAAGCTTTGGCTTTCAAGGATTTCAACGGAGAGAATTGCAGGTGATTTGACCCCTTCTTCTATTGTTTATTTATCTGATGATTATGAAGGTGTTCTTAGACATGATCCATTTGAGGTTTATGTGAGGGATAAGAATGGTGATAGAGTAGTTTCAGTGAGGCTGGGATTGTGGATGCCTTCTTCTTCGTGGGTCCGAAACCAAAGGATGTAGTTAAGCAATACACTAGTGTTACAGGGAAACCTTTTATGCCTTAGCATTTTGCCACTGCATACCACCAATGTAGGTGGAACTATAGGGATGAGGTGGATGTTGCTAATGTGGATTCAGAGTTTGATGAGTATGATATCCCCTATGATGTCCTCTGGCTTGACATTGAACATACAGATGGGAAGAGGTATTTTACTTGGGATAGAATGCTCTTTCCCCATCCTGAAGAGATGCAGAATAAACTGGCTGCTAAGGGTAGGCACATGGTTACAATTGTGGATCCTCACATCAAGAGGGATGAGTCATACTTTTTGCATAAAGAGGCCTATGAGAAGGGGCATTATGTGAAGGATTCCTCTGGAAAGGATTATGATGGGTTCACGTGGCAAACACCCTCCTTCTGACACGTGCCTGGGAGGGTCCGGACAGCCAGGCGGGCTACATGAGCGGGCTCCCTAGAATTATTCTTGGTGATAATAGAGTAGTAGTTGATATATCAGTTGATGATAGAGTGATAGTTTCATACATCATTTCAATAAAGTGAATTTTGATAGATCATTCTTGTTGGTAGTTGTGGATTGTTTTTTTTATGTGGGTGGGTGTGGGTTGATTTTGAAGAAAACGATCAGGGTTCTTTTAGATCCTGATTTGATGTATGATCAAGACATAGGATTTTTTTTTAATCAACTTCTTCATATATTTAACAGGATTACTATTAGGGTTTCTTGAGTTGTAAATGAAGATGCGGGACTACTCATGAACTGTAGATGAAGATGTCATGAACCAACCAACTCTCCCAAAAGCCCGAGTTGTCCAGGAGGGGAAGGTCCATGACTAGGATCGTAACATTGCCCCACGCTTCCAAAGTCAACGTCCTCGTCGGCCTACTCTATCGACACTGGCCCGATGAGTTTCTCTCACTTACCAGTATTCAACAACTTAGCACTATGCTCATACATAATTCTAAATTATTTTAATCCAGCCTATAGGTCGCCCCTGCCGGGAATCGAACCTTGGATGTGGGGTTTGGCTCTGATACCAATTGTCATGAACCAACCAACTCTCCCAAAAGCCCGAGTTGTTCAGAAGGGGAAGGTCCATGACTAGGAACGTAACACTGGTAGGTGAGACAAGCTCATCGGGCCAGTGTCGATAGAGTAGGCCGACGAGGACGTCGACTTTGGAAGCATGGGGCAATGTTACGATCCTAGTCATGGACCTTCCCTTTCTGGACAGCTCGGGCTTTTGGAAGAATTGGTTGGTTCATGACAAAGGATCAACATTTTCTTGTTTTGGTGGACCCATAATCGTGTTGGTTTGCTAGCACCCGTGAGTCATGGTTTTGAAAAATTTCTTGTTTTGAAGGACACTTGGTTGTGTTGGTTTACTATCACCAATGAGCCATGTTTTTTAATGGTGGGATTGATAAATTATGGTGGTGCATTTAATTTGTGTCACTCAATCAATTCATTTATGATGGCAAGGTTGAGAGGTTACACGTGCTAGAGAACACGGCCTAGCGCTCTCCTGACACTAGGGCCTGACTCTCTAGACTGATTGCCACAATCATGTTTAAGGTGACATGCTACTAAGAGCATCCACACTAAGCATGTCTTTTGCCGGAAAAAAAAATACAAATTTGCACACCAGAACTATCTGCAGTAAGCTCTTTTAGACATGCAAGTATGGTGTGGAAAACTCAGTCATTCAACAATACATGGTAAGTCTGACCACTTATACAAATTTAATCTAAATCAGGCTTGCCATGCTATCTCAGTGGCATGGCAACATTAGTTATTGGGGGTGTGAAAGTTCTCATGTGTATTGTGGATGATCTAAGAGCAACACCAAAAGGTTGTAAAGTAAGAAAATTGGTTTGTTCTTAGGTACAATACTGTTTGTTATAAGTGTGAATGATTTTCATCATATATTGCGGCCAATGACTAATATATTGTGCATACAGATGCAATATGGTATGGTTAGTGAATAATATGCATCTCAAAATGCATATATTGTGATTAGTAAATGATATACATCTCAGTGGCATAGTGGACTATCATGCTTGCCAGTATGGATTCCATTGGTTTGACAACGTGGAACCAGCAAATAGATGAGAGTTTGGCTTCAGTGGTTGTTGTTCTTCAGAACTGCTTTAACTTGAATCTAATTTCTTTCAATCTTCGTAACTGATTTTAAAATTGATTATTTCTTCTGATTAATTGTGGATGAGCAATAAGGTATTTTGGCACATCTCTATCTATAACGAAAATTGAAAGGTGGATTTGTACGTGTGTCATTATTTTGGTTTCCCGAAGATGTCCTCGCCCATATCACGAAATTCTCAACATATCCCTCCCTTACCCCTCTTATCGCTTTTTTTTAATAAAGCCCACATAATTTGATATTGAGTTTGGGTTCATGAATTAAGTTTTGTTAAGCTCTATTTGGGTCATAGTGCACTAATTGTCTTTTTAGTAAAATTGACGCATAATTTTTCTAACTAATGTCTCGAAATTAGATAATATTTTGTTAGCCAACTTAATTTTTTTTAGCTAAATCACCTAAAATTATAAATTGTACTTAGTAATTTTTTTTAAATAAAATTAATACTGAATATACATGCACATAGAACGCATCGACCCCTAGTAATGTTTAACATATAATAGGTTTTTTCAGGAGACAATGGAAGTTTAGGGACAAAATTTATCACTACACCAAAAATGCCCATTAGCAACGGTTTTAAACCGTGGGGGTAACCCATTGGCACGGCTTAGAACCGTGGGCTGTAGAGGCGTCGCTAAATCCTCAGTAACGGCTAAAAATCGTGGCTAAAATATTAGCAACGGTTTTATGCTCGAGAACGGTTAATGATTTAGCCACGGTTATAAACAACTCGTGTTCAAGTCAAATTGTTCCATATCGTTCAAACTCTTTCATAAGGGATAAATTTTCACATATTTATTCTCAATGTTAGTAATTCTCGCTGTTAATGATCTTTCCTACTCGAAGTAGAGGGTTTTCCTCTAAATCTTCAAAGCAAGATGAATTAAAGAAGATGAGAGTTCATTGATACATTTACCTTGGAAAATCGATGAACTCAAAGAAAAAATTGTATCTGAAATGAAGCACAAAAGACCTAGAAATAAAAATAGCCATCAATGAAGCTCACTACACCTCCTTTAGATTATCTTCTAGGTCTTCGATTCGATTTCCTTCAAAGACATCTCCATAGGTAAAACAAAAAGAACATATGTCACAGGATTACCTTCTCAAACTTTCTTCTTTTTCTTTTTCTTTTTCTTTTCCTTTTTCTTTTTCTTCTTCTTCTTCTTCTTCTTCTTCTTCTTCTTCTTCTTCTTCTTCTTCTATCGTCCTCTCCTTTCGTCCTTCTTCTTCTCTGCTTCGAGAATCTGTGATTGTGAAGAGGAGGTGTGGAGAGAGTCTGTTTTTCCCCAATTTTTTTCGCCAAAGCGCGAAACTGCTCCCTCCAAAGCGCGAAACTATTTTGGGCGTAGTGCGAAAATGAAAATTTTTTAGCTACGGTTTTAAATCGTTGCAGTTTTAGCCACGGTTATAAACCGTTGGCAGTTATAGCCACGGTTTAAAACCGTGGCAACCCTTTTGGTGTAGTGTTTTTTGGCCACGGTTTAATGTTTTTGCCACGGTTTTAAACCATTGGCCGTTATAGCCACGAATTTTAGCCGTGGCAATTAGACCAACGGCTTAGAGCCGTGGCCACCTCCTCGTAGCTAAACAAGCCTTTTGGTGTAGTGTATGTGACCACCTAAGGCCCATTATGTTTTTGTTTATAGAAAGGAACATGCACGTGGTGGTGTTCTTCAACTGACCATCATCTTCCTCTAATAGATCACCTTTCAACGACAATTCAACCAATATTCATCCTCCTCCTTTTTCAACGACTCTTCCTTCAATTGCTTTCATATCTTTTCTTCCTCCTTCAAATATGCAACAACTCACCACACACTCTCTTTGTTTCTCCAATTGAAGGCATTTGTTATGTTCTCTTAGATCTTTGTTGTTGTTGTTGTTGTTTTTTTTTTTTCCTTCCCTTTTTTACATGTAAACTATGAACTAATTAATGCAATAAGTATATGCACATTGGAATGAGTATCATAGAATGCAATTTGCATTGGAAACTGATTTAAATCAATAATGGGTATATACCGACATTGCAAATAGATGTTAATCAATGTTTAACATAGAAACTGCAGGGTAAGCACGGGGTTTAAATAATTTACAGGCTACAAGAACCCATTTGATATAGTTTGAACTAATGCATAATGTTCAAATTCATGGTAGGCGTTGGTTAAAATTTATTTGCAAGGTATGACACTCATTTGAAATAGTTTTTAAGCAATGTCTACCATTAGCTTGGATGAAAGCCAATGCTTCAAACTTGTGCCTATCATACCGCTAGTATGAATACCCTCTGGATCATGCTAGGTTACTCACAGAATACACATGCAATTCATTGTTTGCCATAGATATGCACTTTAAGATGCATATAATTTATGTTATTTTATTTTTACTAACAGAAATACATTTATAGGGAAAAAAACTAGTTTTTACAACATGATACCTCTCCCTCAGTAGAAACGGCGTTATTTAATCTTGCTTAATACATATACATAAGACGCTCACACACTAAGTTAAGATTGCTTCTACTAATCACACTCGTACCACATTCTACTATATTCAAAAGACCAGCCCGAATGGAAATAGCTAATCCTATATTCATATCTTGTTCTAAACATTTGGTGACTTTAGGTTTGCAACTCAAAACCCAGTTGCAGCTCCATCCTTCCTTCTTGCATTGTAGCAGGCAATGCTCAATTGTTGTCACACTTATTGCCGCTCTGTCTGCATTATGATCATGCATTGACAAGAAGTCATCAAACACAAACGAATAGTTGTTATCAATAATAGTTGTAGCAACCATAAATAATATCTTTACGGTCTCTTCAATTCGAATCCATTCCTTAGCATTGAAAGCTTTTGCATGCTTGAGTAGTGTTGCATTTACGGATTGCTCTTCCTAGACTTTTGCTTGTTGATCCTTGAATTGATCATGCCAATAGTTTAAAGAGCAAGGAAGATCTCGAACAACTGTTAATGGACCATTTATCCCCTTTAAAATACAATTGTTCCTAAACTTCCAAATTAGTTCCATGACAACTACGAAAATTTGGATCCATTCATGGAGTTTGAAATTACTAAATTGTCTAGTTTTGAAAATGTGTGCTATCAGACCATCAAAAAATTGAAAAAGAATATTTGCCATTTAATTGAGCATGGAGATGTCATCCATACTTGGGAAGTAAAATCACACTTGAAAAAAAAAATGGACACCGGATTCATTTTATTTAAGACACATGCAACAAATATAATTAACCAAGACATGGTGTCTGGGGAACTCACCAACAAGAGTTTTCCAAATGAGCATTTTCATTCTTTTTCAGGGATTTGTGCATTTCAAATATCCAAAGATTGTTAAGAAAATGTTTGATTATATGAGGATGGAGGCTTCTGACTACTTTCAATGAAGATAAACATTCTTAACAGATTTATCAACAAATTTATCCATGCATGAACGATGTTGCTTCGAATGATTTGGAAGGGAAATAAAGGGTTTAGAAAAGGATGGACTTGGGATTGAGAGGTTTGTCAATTAAATACGATAATGATTTTGACAACAGTGCATTATTCCTAAACTCCGTAGAGGGAATGTTAAGCCCCCCAGGTTCTTATTTTGAGTAATTTTATGCCATTGACATAAATGGAGGGATCATAGTATTGCCACCAGAAGTTTCTAACACATTGTCAATACTAGTAATGGATTTAGGCAATTTGTCGTTGAGCATAGTGTAGACGGGAATGGAAGTAGCTACGGATTTTATCATGACGGTTCTTCCTGCTTGAGATAAAAGGTTGCCTTTGAAGAAGAAATCTACTCTAAATTATCTACTAAGCATTTAAAATCTATAATTTTGGACCTAAAAATAGGATAGGCACTCCTAAGTACTTCTCATGTTGTAGGAATTTTTTGCATCCCATAACACTTAGAAGTTGTCTACCTAAAGTATATGGGGTACCGGAAGAAAGAATCATAGAAGACATGTTAATACTACCACCTGAATATTAGCAATAAATATCCAAATTTTCCTAAATATGAAAACAGTCTTAAATATAAAAGCCTTAGAGTACATAATTAAATCATCAATATATAGCAAATGGGTGAGGGCATGCATGTGAATCCTAATACATGTTATCTTTTTTTTCTCTATCAAAATTTACAATCAATCTAGATAAAGCTTCAACGACTAACAAAAATAGATACGGGGACAAAGAATCACCTTCTTTGAGCCCTTTATTTCGCCTTTACCAAAGGCTCCTTGGAAACGAAAGAGAATATTATAAAAGAAATGTTTAATTCTATTAACAATTATTTATAGATAATTTTGTACACTCCATTATATAAGATTTTTGGTCTAAATTCATCAATGTAGATATGCTTTCTAACTTTGGGGATCATGGTTATAGATGTATTATTAAAATATTCATTTACTTGTTCCTAAAGTTGTCTTGAATAAACTTGGAAATGTCATCACCTAAGAAATGCCAACATTGCTTTAAAATGTTGCATTAAATCCATCAGGCCCGGGGCCTTATTGTTAGCAATTTGCTTGATGGTTGTAATAGTAGCTTTATAGAAATTACAAAAAATGAATTAATTAATTAATCAATATGTTCTGCTAATTTTGACATCCTCTTCAATCCATTAATCTTGGTTAGCTTTAGATAAAAAAAAAAATTTGTCACCAAGATAGGGTAGAGTAGTGAAAGACCTTACTATTTTTATCACCTTCCTGAATCCAAGAAAATGGGGACTTTTGCCCCCAAAAATCTTTCTCCATTTTCAAAAGATTTTCAAGAAGTAATTCAAGGTCTCTAAGTCTTAATTGATCTTCCACCAATCCGTCGGACAATTGAGTGTGCTTAATTTGAGAGAAAATGTTACCAAAGTTATCCTTGTTCCATCTAGACAGCTTGTGACTAAGAGCATTGAGTTTTAAAAGGACTAAAGTTGGGGTAAAGTGTAATTAGCTTCCCAAGTGTGTGTGATGAGCTCCATGCAAGTGGATCATTAAATCACATGTTAAAAAATCGGAAAGGTTTCTTTCTTTCCTATTGCAACTTGAACAATGAGATTGACATGCAATTCGATGACCCAGATTGACACATGGTTGGTATTGATTAGGGTCAGGGTTTGTTGAAGAGATAAAAGAATAAATATTCTAACATTTGGAATTAAATAAATAGAATATTTTGAGAGTGTATTTGGATGGATTTTGGGAAAGAAATTATAGGAAATGACTTTAGGAATATGTACGTGTAAAATGGGATAGATATATAAGGAGATAAATACAAAAATATGGTTTTGGGCTCCAAAATAGGTGAGAGAAGAAAGAAAATTGGTGAAATTTATTTGGGCTTGGGTTAGATGGATTTGGACTGATTAATAGTTTTGAATCATGGGTTTAATCCATTTGTTGCTCTAAATTTTCTCTTTTGATCTTCAAATTCTCTTGGGCTCCACATTGAGATTTGTGGACTATTTGCAATCATCTTCTTCATCCGTAGTACCACTTAAAATTACATTAAAAGTCTAATTTATTCATCATTTTTATCTTCGAGACCAAGTTTACCTGAGTGACAAAATAATAGAGAATAATACTCAAAATAACAATTTAAATGACTAAGAAAATGAATTAGGGTAATAAATCTTAACAAATGTGTGGTCATCAACAAGCCAACAAGAAAAACTCGGAGTAAGCCAAGTCAACTCAAATCAATCAAGTCAAAGAATAATTCTCCACAAATGACTCAAGACTTGAAATTCAAGTTCAAATTTTGAATTTACAGATGTTCTCCCATGAGATCGAAATATTCCCTCATGAGACATGCCCATGTGATAAGTAAACAAGTCCATGTGACAAAGTATGTGTTAAATATTTTGCCCATATGACTAAGGAATCTCATTTGTTTATAAATAGATTTGGGCCAGGTAAAGTTGACTTCACCCCCTGCAGATATGTTCATTGTTGAGACGTGGCCATCATGTAATAGCCATTTTGAATCCAGCGTTGGAACTGCCTAGCGAAGTCGGCTTCACCTCTCCAGTTGAGCTTATAAATATAGCTCACAATCATCTCTCAAAGCAATTTTCAGAACTTCTTAAAACTCATTTCTTCACCCTTCAAGAGATCCATTGACCCACTCAACACCCATAATCTTTATAAGAGATCACATGATTTTCTAGGAAGAAATTATTCCTCTCTTCATGGTCTATTTGGTTATCAAAAGATAAGTGAAGAAGAAAGGTTGAATGAAGTTATGTATTGGTACATGTCTCATTTGGAGTGTTGTTGAGCATTCAATCAACAAATCTCATTTTCAGTTTGAAGCTTTCATCTTCCATTGAGTGAGGGAATGAATGTAAAAAAACTTATAACCTCTGTATCTGACAAACGGGTGTCACTATATGAGAAAACCCTTGAGTGTTAGCTTGCCTAAACTCATTTTTGAAAATGTATTTGTGAATTGTGCCTAAACAATATAAATATACGATGAAATTATAAATCGTATATCGAATGACTAAGATTAGGTATATGCTTTGTAAAGACCACTTCAATGATATTTAATTCACGAGGACCATTATCAAATGACAATAATATATGAGTCAACTCATGAAGACAAGTCAAAGCTATGAAGACCAAGACAAACCAAAAATAGTGTATGGATGGGCAAAATTCAAATGAAGTACCAAAAGTTATTAGGGGCAAAAATGAGTACGAACCAAAATTCAAAGTTTGAATTTGGGTTTCCTCCCATTTGAGAATGAATATTTTCCCAGATATTCCTTCAAGAGACATTTTCATGTACCAAAAGTTAATCTCCATGTTAAGTATAACGACTTGTGACAAAGGATAACCTTTTGTATAGAAAAAAAAACTATTCGGAGCAGACATAGTCGACTTCAACCCTGACAGTTAATTTCAACAAAAAATCGTTTTGACAAAGCAATGACCATTTTTATTCTAGCTATTTTGAAAAGCAGGCGGTGGAAACAGTGAAGTTGACTTCACTATGTCCAGACTGATTCTATAAATAGGAATGAGATCCATCTCTTTGGATTATCTTTCATAATTCTCTAGTTCAAAAATCAATGAAGCCTTTCTCCTTTGGCCATCCTTTGAGATATTTATTCATCCACTTAAAACTTATATCCCTTATGAGAGATCCATGGTGTTTTAGGAAGAAAACATTCATCGCTTTATGAGCTATCTGGTTATCTAAATAGAAGAGAAGTGAGGAAGAAGAGTTGAAGAGTGTTTGGTATTGGTATATGCATCATTTGGAGAGCTGTTGAGCCTTTAACCACTTCATTTCAAGTGAAGCTTTCATTTTCCATTGAGTGGCGGAGTGAATTGAAAGAGTTTTTATGCCTATCTATCCGGTAAACGAGTGTCACTGGAAGAGAGTGACTCTTTGAGTATTAGCCTTTGCCTAAACTCACCCTTACCCCGTGTGGATTCTTAAATTGGTGGAGTGGATTCCTACGAGTAAGTGTAATAAGTAATCCCGGATAGGTGGTGAGATTTGGTTGTGCCACATTCCATGATGTTATGATCTTTGGTCATTTGACAAGTCTCACAGAGCACAAACAAAAGCCCATGAGGTATTTTCGGAATTCCAAACACACGTATGTGAGACTTGGTTGTGGTGCATCCCACGACCGTCAAGGTGTTTGTAAATCTTGTGGAGCAAAACACTTGGTTTGTGTCAATAAGTATCATAGGGTCGTGACGATTAGACCTTGCAAGATTGTGGAACATTGATTGAGCTAGAGTATTCTTTTAATCAAGTAATAGATACTTGAGACTTGCGATCATTTTCCACCTAGGAAGTAACTGGCTGGAGCCTATCAAACTCTGACATATTTGAACCTTGTTATATTGGAGTTTGTTGTCTGGTTTTTTTTCTTCTCCCTGTGACTTTTTTTTGAAAGGTGAGCGTGCCGCCGGTGGGTATAGAACCCAAGATATGGGGATTAAACCACCACAGTCTTAACCATCCAACCAGGTTACCATTGGCCTCTCCCTATGACTTTAGTTACTTCATCTTACGTGCTTAAGTTGTTTTTACATTGTTATATGACTTGTATGTTAAACTTGCTTGCCTAAGATTTCTTTGGGGGATTTTGCAAAAGGTTTTCAACTAAGGCTCCACTTGGTATCCCGTAAAAGATTCCTTTGTGACAGTTACAAAAAAAATATGTGCTTGGTAAGATTTACATAAAGTGATTATGGAATTAAAATGCATAACTTTCACATCTTTATGTTATGAGATCCCGCATTATTTTACGAGATTAAACATCATGAATTCTTTTGCAGAGAACTTTTATGTTCACATGTTGAACATACTTCTTAATAGAGTCCATATTTTTAAGAGTTATTATTATTATGTGGAACTCAATAGAGTCCACATTTATATGAGTTTATAATGATTCAAACTTTTCCAAATAGTCATTATTTTTCTTATATATTTGAAGAAGATATATGTAATATAATATACATGGGAGAACACAAGGTATGTGAAATGCACGCCCATGGAAAAAGAAAAAAATTATGGAACTAGCATTGTTTTTCTTTGACTGTTACCAAACAACTGCAAAGTAATGCATTAAAAACTAATGCATAGGAAAGTGATGCATTTGCATTACTTTGCAAAATGCATTTTTTACAGTATACCAAGTGGAGCCTAAGTGTTCACTTTATAGTGAATCAATTAAACTGGTGAATCTTGTGGTTTTGACTTAGTTAAAGTCACACCACAAGCCTTCAATAAATTTATGCACGGAACTTCAAAGTCGAATACTTTTGCTTGCTTTTCAAAATAAATTTGATTTTGAAAATATATTATTCATCATCTCTAGTCGATATTAGCCTAGTGGTAGTGCACTCTTGTGAGTATTATAGCATACCTTACTCTTTACCCTGTATGAAAGATTGTTTGTATGAGTAAGCGACATCCAGTGATCCCAAACAGGTGTCAAGACTTGGTTGTGTTGCATCCCATGATGATGTGATCCTTAGCAAATCGATAAGTCTTGTGAAACATGTATCTCCGATCCCAAGTTCAAGTCTGTAATACTTGGTTGCAATTGTATCCCATTGGTAATCACTAAGGTGTTCGTAAGACTCGCAGAGCGAATCACTTTGTTCGTGTCGGTATATCTCATACGATTGGACCTTGCAAAGTTGTGGAAAGTTGATTGAGATTGAAGTTCTCATTTGATCTAATAATAAAGACATGAGTTTTTTGCGAACCCTAAGATGTAACTGGTCTGAGCCAATCAAACTCTTGCTTAGGCGAGCATCATCATATTGTGTCTTTGTCTGGTCTATTTTCTTCCTTCACTGATTCTATTTTTTCCTTTACCTTGCATGCTTAGATAAGTTTTTTTTTTGCACTCCATTGCTTATATTTCTTTTTATGTTATACTTTCATGTTTAGGATTTCATTTGGAAGATTTTGTAAAAGGTTTTTCACAGGCAGGTTTTAGGTGGTTTCAAATTCGTGCTTACTATATGGTAGGAAAATCATGGAATGCACTTTGTCCACCATCACCAATTTTTTTTTTATTTTTTTACATATTAAACAACTTCTTCACCACCCAACAGTGTGAACTTACAAAAGACACACAAAGACAAAGAGATAAATAGAGTTGTTGAGTAGCTATTGCAAAGCTGAAGCATGAGGATTGGTTGAAGGATTACGTCTGAGAAGGAGCAATAGATCAAAACATTTATTGAAAATATGAGTGCATGAGATCTATTGGAGGAGCCATTGAATGAGAAAACGCGCGAGAAATTCCATCAAGTGCAAACCAAAACAAAATGGGTTCTAACCGATAACCCAAAAGTAAAACGTGTAATTGGGTTAAAGCCCCAATTCATAAAACTTTGTTGGAAGAAATCTTGTTCTAACTTAATATTGTAGATTTGTCACGCCCCAATTTTTTTAGAAAACAAAATTCTTATATCCACAGAGGATTATCAGTTTCTCCCAAAATTTGAGATGTGAAAACTTAACAACAGAACCATTTATAAAAATAAAAATAAAAATTGAAGTAAATAAAAATTCTAACCAGGAAACTCTTTAGAGATGTTCGCCCACAAGTAAACCTCTGACAATGCCGCCCAAAAACTCTTTAACATGAGAAATATTAATTGGCTACGTTCTAATAAGAACGTACCCAAGAAGCATAAACTTACATAAAATACATACACCAATAAACAACGAATTAAAGAATTTAGTTCCTCAACGAGACAAACATATCCTTCTAATAAGTTTTATCATACTTAAAGTGAATTTATATTTTACCAATACTTACGTTGTGAGGGTTGATCGTGGCAAGTCTAACATCTATAAACGTTAGTAAACTTGCCAACCTGCAGGAAATGGTTAAAAACAAACGGGAGTTATTTCAAAATGCAATTTACTTTCAACATAACACAAATCATAGTTATAATGCAACATTATTGAAATATCAACAAATACACATTTTACCTTAATGAAGACATGTAGTTCTCATTCAATGATCGATTAACATTTAGTTTCTCCCCTTAAGGTAATTTTACATGTATAAAAAAATGTTTTTTTTTCCACAATCGTACTACCCTCCTATGTCGAACACACCTCACCCAAGTATGTCTCCCTTATCTTCAAAAACCATTCGGAGCATACATGTTCCAAATGGGGTGCTACATTGAGGGACATGTCATTTTACTTGAAATTTGATCCATTGGCAAATATATATATATATATATATATATATATATATATATATATATATATATATATATATATATATATATATATATATATATCACTATACTTATGTCTGAACTCACAATAAACAATGTACCCAGTATGCAAGCAAGTCTGCATACTAAAATCATATACGAAGTATACAAGCAAGTCTATATACTAAAATCATACCTTTTTTTTTTTTCAATTCATTTTTTTCCGAATTGTGTATAAGAGAATAAAATCAATTAAATTTCAAATGCAGATTAACAAGTCCAGATGCATCACAATCAAATACTCATATGAACTGTAAAACATTTTCATACATTCTCCGACCTTTAACATCTCAAGGATCGCTATAAATTCCACCAGTCAAATTACATAACAATCAAATTCAATTCATGATATGCAAATACCAAGAAATGAATCCTCACAAATACTCAAATTCATCTAATCAAGAAATGAATCCTCACAAATTAATTTCAATATACTAATAACAACTTCACATCTAAGGTGAATACATAGCAAAATCTATCATATGCAAAAGGTTATCACAATTTCTCATGTAGACATCTAACTTTATAATAATATATATTCGATTCGATACTATAATATTCATCTAATTTTCACATAATGTACCCACCTAATTTACACATAATAAATATTTCAATGGTTTAGTTCCAAACATAATTATTGTTATTTCCAAAACCTCATTTAGGTCACCTCAAACCTTTGGTATATCACATAAGCACCAATAATGCACAATGACTTAATTAGAAACATTTACTTAAAACATGCATCTCGAGGCACAATGTATTAAAATGTTAAAAATATTTCATAATGTAAAATAAATTTATTCCAAAATTAAATCTCGATGCGATGATCGTAATAGCGAGAACAACGTCAAAAACAGAGTTACGGTTAAAATTTTAAATCTGATCAAAGTCAGAAGATGACGTCTTTTCCACTCGACCAAAACCGAACCGGAGTTCTACTCAACCTGCAGTTTTAAATTCAATGTATCCTTTTCAATTCTCATCCAAATCGAACATTCTACTCATAATTGGAAACCTTTCATCACAAACTATCCAATAGTATACTCATTTAAACAAATTATTCATCATAACGATAGATATTCGTCGATGAACAAACCCAAACGACTATGTACATCTGTTTTACAGTAAACATAACAATTTTTCTCAATTGTACCTAGTGCAATTCTACACCAAAATTAGTGATATACATACCTATTAAAAATTTATATTCAACTTTCTATTGATATATTCATAATAATGAAATAAAATTTAAAAAGAACTGTAATTCGTATTGAAACATACCCACTTCAACATCCCAAATCAAAGCAAAAATAGTCAAACAATCATCTTTTATTCAAATTAATATAAATTAAAGGTTTATGTAGATCTTACTTACAATTAACAAAATGCAACAATCTAAGCCCTCCAAATCGACACTTGAGCCAAGTACAAGCCTCCTCTTCGCAATACTCACCAAAAATCTATTCAAATTAGTTTTGATTTATCTCCGATAAGCTTGAAATTCAATCAAGCTTTCTTTCTCTATCTATCTATTTGTTTATTTCTTTATTTCAATCTCCTAGCCGCCAACCAAAAAAGGGTGAAAACCAATTAAAACTAGGGTTTTACAAAAAAATGAGGTAAAGAGATAAGATATTAGATTCTCATTCCCAATGGCCCAAGTCCAAAATCACATTCTAATCAAACAATGATCAAAACCATTTTATAATAAAATAGAATCAGATTGGGTTTCACTAATAATTTGCTAAACATACCCACGCTTCTATTTTCTTTACCCACTACAAATAAAACAAAGTTTTACACATTATATAAAATTATGATAAATTTCAAATTAATTAATAAATAAAATTTTATTATGTAATTAGGCGGGTATTATAAGATTTTAACCTGATTTAAGACTAATTTTACCCAAAAAAATATAACAATTTTTGTAGGCTCTACCCCCATTGACTTTAATTTCATATATTTTTTTTTACTTTTTTATATTTTCATTTTTCCCCTTATGGTCAAATAGGGAAAATTTTGATTTAGGGGTTTCTCTATTACTACCATTCAACCACCGCCACCACTGGGGAACACCACCCTAGTGTTCTTATAAGGTTGTGTTTGCGCCGACAGGCCGCCACTACCGTACAAATCAGGCCACCATATACCACCACCTCCGTCTACTGCAAACTCAAAATGGCAAACAATCACCCTTATTCACCCACTGCAATTTTGAAATTGCAACCACCGACCACCCTTCTCTATCTCTGACCAGGCCACCACTTCCATCTTCTTCAACCTTCGATCAGACAACAAATCTAACAACCACCACCTCCTGTTCAATCCTCCTCAGCCACAACTAGCCACTTCTACCATTAAAACATGCCACCACACCAGCACTAGCTACCCTCCTTCACCATCAATCACTAACCCCGCCTCTGCCACATTCCACATAAAATATAGACTACCACACCATCAAAGAAAGAGAGAGGATACAAACAACTTTCATTGAGTATTTCACCACCACCCTCCAAATTCTTTTCCGTCAAGCTCTTCCTCCATCTGCTATTGTTGTGTGGTGAAAGGGATCGGTGGAAGAGAATGTGAAAGGGGTGAGATTTTATTTGAGTATTATTAACACTTTAGGGAAAAAACATAAATTTTCTTTGCCAACTTATTCTTCAAAAAATTTTAATGGTGTAGGGTGGATGTAACACAATTATGAAGGCAATGACTTTTAGACACTACCACTTCTCCTCTTTGATACTTCCACTATAAAACTTTTTTTCTCCGCCTCTTCTTTTTGTCCTTCTGCAACTTCTTATCAACAGGAAGGAAGAAGAACAACACTACAGCAAGCGACACTACAGCTTGCCCCACCTTGCCTCTCATCTTGCTCAACACACCTCCATTTTCCGATCTCGTACTTAAGGCTGCTAGATCAAAACATCATCTCGTAGATCACGATTGCAAAGAGAGAGAATAGATGATGAGAGAAAGAAGTGGAGACGACAGATGGGGCAATCATCAAGTGGTAGTGCAACTTGTTGTTGTGTTGCCGTTGTTATTTCTTTTGTTGAAAATAAGTTGCAATATTAGAAAGAGAAGTGGCGGGAGGGAGAAAGAGAAGGAAAAAATGGTCATTTACACTTTGCCCCTATAATAAATAATTAATATGAGGTCACCCCATAATTAATCTATATTGCATTTCCTCTCCAAGACTAGCAATCAACGTGTCTTGACTGTCAAGGCATGAGCTAGTTTAAAAAAAACCACATTTTACTGCCAAAAATACCCTTTTAACGATCTGAAGGCTAAGATTCAAAGTTCAAGTGACCAGATACAATTAAAATTTCATAATAAGAGGGTTGAGATTCAAACTTCCCATTAGTCGTTAGGAAAATTCACCTCCTCTTCCTTCACCACCACACTCTCCACTTCACCACCACTAACACTCACTTTTGCTTCTATTACTACTTCATATACATGTTATTTCATTGTAGATTAACCATTTGGAGTGGAAAAGCTTGAGAAAGCTAAGTTTTGAAGTTAGGGTTTCATCACATAATGGTTACACAAATCCTTAGATTTGAGTTATTTCATCCATAGATTTCAGTTTAGAACACTATCATAAAGGTAAGTCAAGTCAGTTGTTTTCATTTCATCATTTCTGCAAACATTAGTTTAGAGTTGCAAGCCATCTTCATCCTCTCACAGGTTTGTTATGTTTCAGGGGGCAATCTTACATTCAAATTTATTATATGGGGTTAAGTTACTGTCAGTAATTTGTAATAAGAGGAAGTTTAATAACACTTGATCGTTTTTCTTGCAGATCCCATGTTGTCACAAACACAATCATACAAGTGAATATGACGTTTGAAGTATGCAAGATTTGAAAGAGTGTATGTAAAGCACAATGTAAATACATTATATGTTCTTGACAAGCCAAGTTCATTGGATGTACCTGTAAAGCACAATGTAAATACATTTGATGTTCATTGGATGTTCTTGCAACAAAGTTTGACATAACACATTGTAATCAAATGTCATAACATCTTTGCATAAACTTGATATAACACAATGCAATTAAAACGACACAACATTCTTGCAAAACCTGACATACACAAGGGTCATTCAAATGACACAACATCCTTGCAAAACCTGACATAGCAATGCCACTTTCAAATGCCTTAAAATCCTTGCATACTGACATAGCTCGAAACCAACCTAAATTTACAAGCATTCAATACCTAACAACCTAAAGTTACAAGCATTCAATACCATACCATACTGAAATGCTATCCATTTAACATACTTGCAACAAGTATATCATTAACATACCATACTAATAAGTCTGACATAACACAAGTGTATCATTAATTGTACCATACCAATAAGGATACATAAGTATGACATAACAATCCATTAGACAACATAAAATGAGAATGTCATAGACAAACCAAAAAAATAGTCTTCCACTAACTTATATGCTTGGTTACTAGGGCCCCATAGGTCTCTTACTCCAAGTGCTTTGTCCACTTGTAATTGAGGTTGTCCCATCCAGCTCCTACCATTCCCAGTCTAGAATACTTGATTAACTGGTGGACTGATTGGTAGGGGCCTAATTCCTTGTGCAAATGGTTGAGTTTGGAATATGGATGTTTGAATGTTGTGCTAAGTTGGAGTCGTAGGCATCTCAGGGTGGAAATTTAGTTGTTGTAGAGGAGCTATGGCCATTTCCTTTGGAGGTTCAGTTCTTCCTCTTCCATTCCACTACTAGTTTTTGCACCCATTAGTTTGTTGTTCATAACACTCTCGAATCTAGGTCCCTTGGACTTCTCATATGGCTTCCTTCTGAACAGCTTCATCTTCATCATCATTTTTTCTCCTTTATGTGATTGGTCTCCGTTGGTTTTGGACTTCAAAATCTTGCATACTCCTTCAAAATCTGCATGCTTCAAACCTCCTATTTACTTATTTGATTGTGCGGATGACAATGCAAGCATGAGATATGCAAGAATTTTTTTTTTATTATACTTTCCCCCTTAAAAGAAATTACTGGCAGCAACTTAACCCTATATAATAAATCTGAATTTAATAATGCCCCCTGAAAGAGAACAGGTTCTGCGAGAGGTTGAAAATGACTTGCAACTCTCAATAAATGTCCATTGAAATGATGAAATGAAAATAATTGACTTGACTTACCTTTATGAAGGTGTTTTAAACTGAAATCTAATAACTCAGATCTAATGTTTGTGTTACCTTTATGTAATGAAAACCTAACAAAACCTTAACTTCAAAATTTGGGTTTGCTAAAGCTTTCCCATTTCAAACACATTTAATCTACAACAAAATAACATGTGAGAAACTCGAATTTCATGGGAAGCTTTGAATTTGAAAACTTTTGCTCAAGCCAACTACTTTTTCATTTTTCTCATGTTGAATACATCCACTCTCCATTTCTACAAGGGTATGATCAGTCAGATGTAATCTTTGGCCGTCTACGTGTGTGATTCAAGTAATAGACAGTTGAGATCAATAGGTTCTCACATCGTGCGTGACATGCACGTGAGCGGTATTTTCGTAATTCAAAATGGGTGGAATGATGACACGTGAGGTGTTTGACAGTCAAGGCACACTGACTGCTAGTCTTGGGGAGAAAATGTAATACAGATTAATTATGGGGATGACTTCGTATTAGCTATTTATTATAGGGAGCAAAGTGCAAACCCAAAAAAATAGTGACAATGTCAAATAGTAGGTCGGAGGTGGTGCTGTCAAATACTAGATTTTCTCTTACCATGTTTTTGGAGAGATTCTTTTTATTTCTAAATAATAATTCCCATATTTTCTCTCACTAGTGCTTGTTTAGGGAGTATATTAAAAAAAATAAAAAATGCTAGGAAACCAGGTTTTTGCAACTAGAGGTGTTAATCGATTTGATCGGTTCAGAGTTGGACCAAAATCAAACTGAACCAAACCAAAAATTCGATTTTCGGTTCAGTTTGGTTTCCACATTTATCAAATAAATAACCAAACCCGAACCGAACCGATTGGTTAGGTTATTTTCAGTTTTTTCCCTTTTTATTTATTTATTTATTTATTTTTGCTGCTACATACAACCGAGTTGGCTCTAGCACAAAAGGAATAAGTCAAAGCTACAAATAATGGAAAAAATGAAATGAAGCTTGGTTTGCAAAGGAGGAAAATCTAGAGACAGAGAGAGTGCAAATAGAATAAAAGAGAGAGAAGGGGAAGCAGTAAAAAGAAAACAAATGCCAGATGAACACAGAGAGTTTCAAGGCTCCGACTATTCATTTATAGAGAATTCTTTCAATTTTTTCTTGCCTATTTCTTTTGATAATTCCATAAGATAAATTTTTTTTGCCTGTCTCTTATATACACAATACTATAACATCATACAAAAAACTATAACCATAACTACATTGTTTGCATCTTAATCTATCTCCACCACACCCAACCAAAAACCTTTTATGACGATTCCACCAGTCTCGTAATTTCATCCTGCAAGAAGGTTATTTATTTATTTTATTTAATTTTTTTTATCAAATCAGAAGTGTCGAAGTCGTCACCATTGCTCATCTTTGCTGCAAGCAAGCAAGTGAAAAGTTTGGTTTTCTTCAACAAGATTGAGTCAAACTCTGTCTCTCCTCTTCAACTTGCAAGTGGTTGGATAGCGAGAAAGAGAGAGAGTTAAAAAAGAGAAATAGGACATTGATAAAAAAAAGAGAAGTTGGGTAGGTGGGGAGAAGTGGGTGGGGATTCAATAAGATAGAAAAAATATGCATTTTCAACTCTTTCTCTGAATGGGGCATTAAGAAAAAGAGAATGTGGGAGTTAAGAGAGAGGGTGGGGATGTGGGGTGCATTAGAATGATGTGAGAATTTAAATAAGAGTGGGTTGGTGGGAGGGGGGATTAAATAAGAAAAAAAGTGTTAGGGGATTAAAAACAAGATAAGGGAAATGGTTCGGTTCGGTCGTTTCGGATGTGTGAAAAAACAAAAATCGAAACCGAAACCGAAACGAACCAACTCGGTTCGGTTCGGTTTTCTAATGTTCGATTTCAATTTTTCTCGGTTCGGGTTTTTTTCAGTTATATTTCGATTCAGTTCGGCAGATACGGTCGATTTTCATTAACCAATTAACACCCCTATTTGCAACCATGTTTGTAACCAGAGTGGCGTGGCGTGATCTCGAAAGAATGATAAAATCCCCCAAAAATTTATGTGTATCTCAAGGATGTAAATATCCTCATTTGAGGATGCCACGTCATCCTGGTTGTAAAAAATATTATGTTTACCATTTTGTGTGGAACTCAACATCATTGAGTAATTAAATTCGTTTAAACTTTCCAAAGTATTTCTTTTTTGAAAGGCAAACAAGGTTTTTATAGGATTTCAGAACCCATAAAGATGCCGCAAACTGGGTTTGAACTCATGACCTAGTGGTATCATCCGTCAAGCTCTAACCGTTGAGCTGTCATACTATTGGCCTTTCCAAAGTATTTGATATTAGTCAGGAAATTGCACTTATTAGTTAGGTAATTACTCTACCTATTTCGTCGGAAATACGGTAGAAATATACGATTTTCAATCTGTTTCCTTTTGTGAAAAAAATATGGAAAAGAGAAAAAAATTACCTTATGAACAATCTACGATCTTCAATCTCTCTCCTTTTGTGAAATAATATACGGAGAAGATATTGAAAGTACCATATGAACCCACGAAGAAGTTCTCCAAACCTGTAGATGTCTATGACAAAATATGGATATGGAAAAATCTCAAAAATTTTCTTCTATTTCATCTTTTTCTATTACAGTTTCCTAAGGATTCATGTCTATTCTATTGCTAGAAGTCAAACAATGGAGCACCGTGAATGCTCTCTCAACCATCAAAGCCACTGACGAATGCTGGACAAAACTCGGTAAACTTCTTTCCTTCTCTTTCCAATTCCAAGTTCATCTTTGTATTTCTTTCAAAGTTTGAACCTTTTTCTCTGCTATTTCCTCCAAGACCCCTAATTCCCTGCATCCATGGTTTTTATCATGTAATTGCACATTGGGTTCATGTCGTTTTCCCCCTTTTTCGTATGATTTTTTCATCAGGAAACTTCTTTTTCTTCCCAAGACAAGTTCCGAGGTTGATTTTTTATTTATTTTAGTTTTTAAACTTGATACTTTTGCTAATGTTGCTGTGATATTTTCTGCATTGTTACAATTTCCAAAAGTTTTAGGTGATCCTTTTTTCCTAATGTTCGGATTTCCTGTAGGTTGAACAATATTGCATATTCATTTATTTTTTCAAAGTTTGTTTATTTACAAAATTATTGTTATTTTACAATCTTTATGGATGGATTTATCATTGATTTTCATTGCCGATTTTATTTAATTATTTATTTATTTTTTTAAATTTCCACTTGTATTATTGTGAAATTTTTATCATTTATTTGTGAAAATTTTGTTTTTACTATGATATTTATGGACTATTTTACTACTATCTCTCGGGTTCAGATTGGGGGATAGTTTAAGTAAATTGGTTATGAATGCTAAAATTGAAGAAGATGATTAATTACAACGAGTTATAGTTAAGGTTTGTTTTAAGCATTTTTATTTTTTATTTCTCTTTGTTTTAACTTCTCTTTAAGCGTGTAGTAGTTTAGTATAATGTGTACATTGTGTTCAAGTTTAGAAGTGCCTTTCTTATCTTTCCATTGCATTGCTGTATATTATGAGTGCAATTCCAGTTGAAAATGAACTCATGTTCAGAATTGAATATCTGTATGGCTTTTAGTTTGATATGGATGTGCATTTCTTTACAGTGTGTTTATAATTTATATGGATAGTGTGCATTTATTCTAATTTCTTATGATAGGCCAATTTCATTAATGAACCAAGTAGATCCCCGTACTACTTACTACTACTAATGTGGATTTAGTTATGTGTGTTGTTTTGAGTGTTGGCCTTGCAACTTGCAGGTTTGTAATGTAGGGCTGATGTGCAAGTACATATCATGCAACAAGACTATTAAAGGATAAACCTAGGAGATGCTACATAGAAAGCCATCAACCAATCAAACATTGTTGGAATCAGCTTTGCTTGATTGCACCTTAAAAGATGGTAAGACTCTTTCCATACTTAGAATTTTTTTTTTTTTTTTTTTTTTTTTTTTACAGAAAGGCTGAGTAGGACAACTTATAAGTTTTTCTTAGGCAATGAATCTATCTACATTTATATATAATGGTCCTTGAAAACATATTCTAAATTTCAGATGGGCTTCTAAGATATCTGAAAGAAGAAAGATATGGAGATGTGTAATTCTTTTTTTAGGAATTTCTAGGTGTAAAGTACAAAATGTATTAGTCCATATTGCTATCGCACTCCTGAAAAGATTGAATATTAAACACATTCTTTAATTGTGTGTTTTCAAACAACTTTCATTAGTTTTACCTACCCCATTACATTGGGGTAGAACCCCTTGAAAGAATTTCTATAATTACGACCAAGCCAAGAACTTTGAACTTCATCGCTAGAAAAAACAAAAAAAAGTTAGGAAAAAATACAAAAATTTTCACGTGTCTATCTCCGTGAGTGCTCTTTTCACAAGTTTTCTCTCCCACTCGACCGACTCCTCTTTCCCTCAAGTTTCCTAAATGATCTTAATCTCCTATTTCCAGTCTATTTCTCACCCTAAAATTTCTTCTCCACTAGGATCAATAGAAAATCCTAAAATATGGTCTCTTCAATCATAATTTAGATATTGGAGAAGATTGGTTATAAAGAGAAATAGATGCCTTTGTGATAGAATTGGTTGGGAGATTTGAGGAGACAAGGTAAAGATGATCCCTTCATCCAAATCGGCTTCAAAGAGATTGAAGTAATGGTATGTAGGTCTTTTTTCATTATTATCTAGGACTGTTTATCCTCATATTCCCTAGACGTGCACTATCAGGTTTTTGTTGATGCTCACTCGAGTGATATGACACCATCCAATGCTTCCAAATTTTGTTATCTCAACCCATTCGTTTATTTCCTCCTTTGACGCCCACAAATCCATATCATAGATGGTCTAAACACTTTTAAGGCCGGATAACTCTTCCCAGATGCTCATACTTTACCTAGTTCATGACGAAAATGAGGATGGTCGTTTTATTGAGATCCCAGTTTGAAGCTCTGCCTAGATGAAGCTTCATGTCGCCAAGGAGTTGTTTTCTCTAAAATCATTCGCTTCAGCCTTGGAGTGTCTCGAAACGCCTTGGCTTGTTTTGAAGTGGAACAATGCCTCATCTGGAGCATTATGGAGCATCATGACTGATGAGACATCAACAGTCATCCAACCACAGTCAAACACATGGCACATGTCAGCCACAATCAAACATATGGCACATGGAAGAAGGCCTGAACAAACTAGGCCCAAGCTAGGTCCAAGTCAAGCCCAAGTCAGGTCCAAGTCGATTTTTATTCAGCTTGTAAATTAGGCGCCTAAACCCAGATTATACGAGCCCAATGCGATAAAAGTCTCGGAGTTTGGTCCAGGACAATAAGGTCCAACTACAGACCCTTGGACTAGAACATGTCCAAGGTCTATTTAGACCGCTCGTAGCCCGATTAGGCATTGAGTTCTAAAGAAAGCCAAATACCAGAGAGAATTTAGAGGTAGAGTCAATGAAGGAGTGCCTTTGGCCGCCAATGAAGACAATGAAGGAGTAAAATGCTCTCATTATATAAGGTAAACAAAACGGATGAGAAAGGTAGACACATGCAACCATAGTTTTATTAGTCTAATCCATCCTTGTTCAAGAACCTGGCTTTACCATTGGAGTGCCTTTGGCCGCCAACAAGGTGGTTTCTGGTTCACTGCTGCTAATTTTTGTAGGTCAAATTCAACATGGACGGATTTAGATGCATCAGTTTGGCGCCATCCGTGGGGAACAATATTTTTCCTCAAATCAAAACGCAAACTCTGTTAAACATATAAATGAGTCCTAAAATCGAGTTGGCCAATGCTCTAGCTGAAGGAGTCCCACCGCAGGACTAAAATGCTCCAACCGCGGGAGCGGATCAACCACATGGCCCTTCTCCCAAAGTAGCCACAACAGACCCCCGTATAGATTAGATTTTGGCCCATAATCATCTCACTCGGATGGTGGAGAGAGTTGCCTAGGAACGTCAACCGCCATTAGAGAATGACAGAAATCCATAAAGGTCTCTGGCCCTAGAGGACAACAGGGAGCACATTCATGAGAGCAAACAATGTCCTAACTGAGGACCAGAGGGCCAACCAGAGGAGAACCTAAGGAATGGACTTTGAGAAGACAACCCACCTAAGGAATGTAGTATGAGAATCCACTCCGACTCGAAGCTACCAACGCGGATGTCCTGTACAATCTCACAGTTCCTCCATTTTTTGAGTAGATCATGAACGCACCTCCGCCAAAGAAAGTCAACCTCCCAAAGCTTGAGTTCTATGATGGAGCTACGACTCCATCTAACCATTTGCGCCATTACCACCACGTAAGGAAGGTTCAGGAGCTGTTCTGTGTTGGACTTATACCTACCAGCTTGAAAAAGGCAGCATTGACTTGGTTTCACAACCTTCAGTCAAGGTCAATTGATTCATTCCAGACTCTGGCGAAGGCTTTCATCACCCAATTCGTGGGAAACCAGCGGAGTCAGCCTCAATCAGAAACATAATGAGAATCTCAGGGAGTATGTGACTCGGTTCATGATGAGCTGACCCTGATTGATGGTTGTAGTGAGTAGTGATTACACATCTATCACTGCCTTCACTTCCAGCCTCCAAGATCAGTTTTATAATTTTCTCACCTTGGAGCCCCCAAAAGACATGGCAAACTTGTTGAAAAGTGCGCAAAAATACATCACCTAGAGGAGATGTTAGCGGCCGCCAAGAACGGTGGTGAGAGCGCTCCTCCAAGATCTGGGACAAGGGAGTGAAGAAAAATCACGAGAGGAAGACAAATCCAAAAGAAGGCAGAGTGACAACATGCTTGAGTTTGGCAAGGCAAAACCCGACAAGGCCACTAACTACGTCAACTTAAGGTACCACGCTTACACTCCACTCAATGTCAGTCTGTCAGAAATTCTCTCCACTATGCAGAGCTTTGAGAATATCAAATAGCTTTCTAAGCTCAAAGGAGACCCATCAAAGCCTGATAAGAACAAATACTCACTAACCACAAAGACAATGGTCATAATACTCAGGACTACCAAACCCTCAGGAATGAGAAAGAATACAGGGTCCAAAAAGGGAGGCTTAAGGAATTCGTGGGCTTTGGTGAAAAACAATCCTAAGGGAAAGAGAAGGAAAAGTCCGGGCAGGAGGTCGAAGAAAAGACTACGGATGTGATATACATCCTACACGGTGCATGTGATGAACTGGGTAGTCCAACCGGTCAAGGAAGAAAGCGGTTCGAGAATTACAGACTAGGTATCGCTATGAAGACCGCCCTATCCAGCATGCCCGAATAGTGCACCTAGTCTTGGATTTGACATTCATGGCGCAAGACATGCAAGGTGTCCACTCCCCCCATTACGGCGCTTTAGTTATCTTAATCGGGATAATAAAGTGGAATGTCAAAAAATCATTGGTGGACACGAGGAACCCAACTTCCTTTTCCTGGGAGCATTCCGCAGGATGCAACTGAAATGAGAAGAGCTGAATCCAGCCAACATGGCCATGATCGCTTTAATGGGTAGCGATGTTATCCATTTGGAAGCATCAGATTGCCAATGGTAGCAGGGGATTTAGACTTACAAAAGGTCTTGTTAACAAAGTTCATAATCGTAGACGCCCCTCTACATACAACATAATTCTAGCAAACCTGGACATCTAACTCATTTCATACATCATCTCTTATCTCTAGCATAGCTTAGATTAGTTTTTTTTCTTTCGTTTGAACTTTTGTTCAAGTCAAGTTTATTGCATGTTAGTTTTTAGTTTTGAATGTAATAAAAGTTAGTATTTTCTTAATGCATTAGTTTATCTTTCAATTTAATTAGTTTACTTCCTCATCCACCTTCCTAGTTCTACTATTAGATTAATTCATCACAATGACAATAGTAGGCTAAACCTCTACTCTTAAGGAAAGGAGATGAAACCTACTTGACTAATGTAGAGATATTTTTTAACATAAAAAATAATAATACTTGTATAATTTATATTAATCTTAGATTCAACTAGTGAATCAAAGTTGTCAAATTGAAATATGGATAACGAAAGATTATGCAAAATGAAGATAAGGACTTGGAAACTAGGATTATATTTGTTTTTCGTCGTTCTTCATTTCTTTGTAAATTATAACCATTCTTTGAAAAATCGCCATCGAGAGGGTGGGTTAATGATAGTCAAAGAGTTTCTTTTATCATCGAAAGAAGTAAGTGAAATTTTATCTTAAAAAAGAATTCAAAAACCATACTTACAAGAAAATTCTTTTCTAAGGTAGAATTTTACTTATTTCTTTCAATGATAAAAAAAACTCCTTGACCATCATTAATCCACCCCTCTCTCGATGGAGATTTTTCAATGAATGATTATAATTTACGAACAAATGAAGAACTATGAAAAACAAATATAATCCTTGTTTTTAAGTCCTTATTTTCATATCGCATAATCCTTCGTTGTCCATATTTCGATTTGACAACTTTGATTATAGGATTAATAGAAATTATACAAAATTTATTATTTTTTTGTGTTAAAAAAAATCTCTGCATCACTTGAGTAAGCTTCATTTCCTCTCAAGGAGAAGAGAGGTTTAGCCTACCATTGTCATTGTGATGAATTAATTTAATAGTAGAACTAGGAAGGTGGATGAGAAAGTAAATTAATTAAATTGAAAGATAAATTAATGCATAAAGAAAAATACTAATTTTTATTATATTCAAAACTAAAAACTTATATGTAATAAACTTGACTTGAGCAAAAGCTCTAATGAAAGAAAAAATAATCTAAGCTATGCTAGAGATAAGAAAATGATGTATGAAATGAGTTAGATGTCCAGGTCTACCCAAGACATTAGTTGAGCTCCCTGTGTCCACTAATGATTTCTTGACGTTCCATTTTGTTATCCCGATTGATATAACTAGGGCGTTGAGATGAGGGGAGTGGACTCCCTGCATATCTTGCACCATGAATGTCAGATTTGAGGCTGGGCGCTCTATTTGGGCATGCTGGCTAGGGCTGTTTTCATAGCGAGACCTGGTCTACAAGTCTTGGACCACTCTCTTCCTTAATCGGTTGGACTGTTCTGGTTCATCATATGCACCGTGCAGGACATATATTATGTCCGTAATGTTTTCATCGACCTCATTCATGGACTCTTCATTCTCTTTGCCTCAAGATTTCTTTTCACCAAAGCCCACAAATTCCTTAAGCCTCCCTTTCTGGACCCAATATTCAATCTCATTCCTGAAGCTTTGGCAATCCTGAGTATTATGATCATTGTCTCTGTAGACCAGTACTTGTTCTTATCACGCTTTGACAGGTATCCTTTGAGTTTAGAAGGCCATTTGATATCCCCCCAACTCTTCATTGTGGAGATAATTTTGGACAGACCGGTATTTAGGGATGTTAATCGGTTTGGTTTGGTTTCGGTTATTTCATTTTTTTCCTTTTTCCTACAGAGAGAGCTAGGGTTACGGTTTTGAAAGGAAGTTGGTATTGAAGAGCTCGGACAGGGAGGACTTCAAGGAAGAGGAGGCAGTGGCGACAGAGTCATAAACCAGTTTCTTCTTCCCCTTCACCTTTCTCATCTCTCCAATTCTCTCAAAACACACGCAGTTTCTGAGCTATTATTCTCTAGTTTGCTCGATCTTCCTGTTTCCGTGCTTCAAAACTTTGTATCAATAAAACCATGTCATACTAGGCTTATTTGAAAAGCTTAAGCCACTTTTTTCGATCTAGTTTCTGGCCCGCGAACTACTTCAACATCAACATTTGTGTTTTGGTTGTGAAGAGCAGAAGAGAGATGATAATGGGGTGGGGTGGGGTGTGGTGTTGTTTGTCTGCAATTGAAATGAGAGGGTGGGTGTGGGTTGGTAGGGCATTAAAAGATAGTGAGATGGAATGGGGTGGGGTGTGAAATGAGGGAATTAATTGAAATGAGAGGGTGGGGTGTGTGTTGGCAGGGCATTAAAAGAGAAAAAGATGGGACATGGGGTGGGGTGTGAAATGAGGGAATTAAAACAAAATTGAAATGAGAGAGTGTGTGTGGGTTGGCAAGGCATTAAAAAAGAGAGAGATGGGACATGTGGATTGAGACATTAACTTTACAAGTGGTTGGAGAAATAGAGGGAGTTAAAAAGATAGGGGAATTTATTCGGTTCGGTTTGGGATCGGGGTGGGCACGAGATGGGATGGGACAGGATGGACCTCATCACTATTCCATCTCGTTTGTTCGGGATCGGGACGGGACGAGATATACCTCATCCCATCCCAGACGGGTTCGGGACAGGACGGGATGAACATGTACTAATTTTGGAATGAAAATTTAATAAGCAAGATTGAAAATTTTGGATTTATCAAACACACAACTCTAAGAACAATTATATAACTTTAAGCCATTGATTATTATTTTCCCATTTCATTAGCCTTTACTCCAATTTTTTTCGAACCACTATTGAAGATACCATTTTTTTTGTCATTTAAAAACTACGAGGAACACACATGTTGTTGTTGTCAAGAGTTAGGAAAAGGAAAAAAAAGAAGGGAGAGGGTTTGAGTTAGATTCATTATCTAGGTTATTCACATGGAAGTTTGTGAGAATAAAATAGTCATGCCAACAAATAGTTTCATACTATATAGTTCATACTAAATATTAAAAAAATCGGTTCGGGACGGGCGCGATTGAAATCTTCATCCCGATCCCATCCCACTCTAGATCGGGATGGGACGGGATTGGGATGGGATTAATCAATCCCAATATGACCTGGAAAAATTAGGACGGGACGGGATTGGGATAGTGGGATGGCATGCCCACCCCTAATTCAGGTTGTTCGGGTGGAGAAATAAATCACCGAAACCGAACCGAATACCACTCGGTTCGGTTCGGTTTTTACTCATCGGTTTATCTTTTTAGTCGGTTCAAATTTTTTTTGTTAAACGGTTCGGTTCGGTCGGTTTTCGAGAACATATTAACATCCCTACCGGTATTGAACAGAGTGTAGGCATGGTACCTGGAGTTGATGTATTAGTGGCCTTGTTAGGTTTTGCCTTGCCATACCCAGGCCTGCTATCACTCCGCCTTCTTTTGGATCTGTCTTCCTCTGCGTGTTTTTTCTCTCCCTTGTCCTGGGTTTTGTAGTGCTTGGTCTCACTTTAACATCCTTTCTTGGCCGCTAACATTTCTAGGGTGATGTATTTTTGCGCACTTTTTAATAGGTCCGCCATATCTTTTGGGGGGTCCAAGGTGAGAAAATTATAAAACTGGCATCTTCAGAGGCTAGAAGTGAAGGTAGGGACAAATGTGTCATCACTGCAACCATCGGTCATAATCAACTCATCATCGAACCTAGTCACATACTCCTTGAGATTCTTGTTCTGCTTCTAATTGGAGGCTGAGTAGAGTGTGGCCCTTTTTTGATTCGCTGGCTTCCCACGAATCGGGTGATGAAAGCCTTTGCCAGAGCCTGGAATGGATCAATTGACCTTGGCTAGATACTATTGAACTAAGTCAATGTTGCCTTTTTCAGGCTGGTAGGGAAGGTCCGACACAAGACGACTTATGATCATTTAGTGCCATCACGTGGTGGTAATGGTTCAGGTGGTTATATGGATCCGTAGTTCCATCGTAGATATTAAGCTTTGGGGGGCTAAACTTCTTCAACAGAGGCATGTTTATGATCTGATTAGAGAATAAAGGGATTGTGAGATTGTACAAGACATCCGATTGGTAGCCCCAAGTCAGAGTTGATTCTCGACGACAGTCATGTTAGCCCTTGGTGCGTAGTCTCCTCAGACTCCTTCATTCCTGAGGTTCCCCTCGTGGTTTGTTCTAGTCCTCAGTAAAGACGTTGCTTTCATGAACGCGCTTCCTGTTGTCTTCTTTGGCCAGAGACCTTTCTGGGTTCTTGTCATTCTCTGACGACCTGGGAAAGTCTTTCCATCAACTAGGTGAGATGATTCAAATAAGCCAGAATTTGATCTATACGGGGGGTCTGTTGTGGCCGCTAGCAGGCCTGTGGTTGTCTCGTTCTCGCGGTTGGAGTGTTTCGGGTCTGCGGTGGGACTCTTTCGGTTGGAGCATTGGCCAACTCGGTGTTATTGTTATTAACACGGGATCTAGTGCTGGTAACCATGTTCCAGGACTATAGGTTTAACAACATTTGTATTTTGATTTGAGGAAAACTATCAATCCCCATGGACGGCACTAAATTGATGAATCCAAATTCGTCCCTGTTGACTTTGACCTACAAAAATGAGCAACAGTGAACTAAAGACCACCGTGTTGGTGGCCAAGGCACTCCGATGGTAAATTCGCGTTATTGAACAAGGATAAAATTAGATTGATAAAATTAGGTTTGCATACTCCGTCATCTATTTTGTTAACTTTATATAATGAGAGCATTTTACTCCATTGACTCTACCTCTGAATGCGCAATGGAGGGAGGGGATCTCGCTTAAAATCTCCCCTTTCCAAGTTATGTCCATGTAGGGTTCTTCACCCGTTCGCGACTAATCTTCTTTGGTAATCGGTTATCTTTAGTACTCAATGCCTAATTGGACCACCAACGGTCTAAATGGACCTTGAGCCCGTCCCGTTCCCGTCCAAGGGTTTGTATTCGGGCATATTGTCCTGGGGCGAACTCCAAGATGCTTACCGCGTTGGGCTCGCATTATTTGAGTTTGGGCGTCTGATTTATGGGCTGAATAGAAACTGACTTGGACCTTGCTTGGGCCTAGTCTGTCTGGGCCTTCTTCCATTCACCTGTGCCACGTGTTTGGCTGCGGTTGGATGACTGTTTTGATGCCTCATCAATGAGTATATAAGTTATTTTACATAAATTATATTAAACTATGGATTATCATCGTCTCCACAATGATGAAGATAGTGATGGTATTAAATAGGGGAAATGAGGATATACTTGAATTATTTGTGTTGATTTATAGCCACTTGTTATATTGGATGGGGGATCAAAATGGATCACGTAGCTCAAAAGTCTAAGACCTACTTTGGATTTTAGGAAACAATTAAAGAATCTCAAAGCACAAAATTAAAACTTTTGTTACCATAGTTCCTTCGCTATGACTTGATCGAGTCTCAGGGCTCCTGGGGTGACTATCATGTCTTGGGTTCGCCTCACCCCCTTGACAACCTAGGATCCCAAAGTCACAAATCAACCCCTTTTTCTCTATGGATGGACTTCTCCCACTCTTCCGTCTTCCTCCTCGTACGTCGAAGTGTGTTGACAATGAACATTGGCTATTGAGTAGCGGTGATTGATGTTTAGATTGGCACAAAATTTTCTTCACCTTTTTGCCTTTAATCTGGTCCCATTGTCACTAACCAACATTCTCGAAATATCGAACCTGCAGATGATGGACTTCCAAAAGAAGTTCTCGATTTGATTATTTCCTATTTTGGACAGCAGCTCAACCTCATCTCATTATGTGAAGTAGTCCACAGCTACAAGGAGGAATTTCTTCTGATCGGAGAGGGAGTGGGCCTATGATGTCCGTTCCCGACTGTGCAAAAGGCCATGAGCTGGTCATTGGACCAGGTTCTGAGCAGACATGTGCGTGTAAGGGGCATACATCTGACATTTTTTGGACCAGATCCTTAGCTTCTTGCTGCATCTTGGGCTAATAATACCCTAGGATAAGGGCTTTATGGGTCAACGTCATTCCTCCGGATGGTTCCTGCAGATTCCTTGAGAGTGGGTTTCCCGAACTCTGCCTTGTTCACCACCCTTAGCTGCAGGATCCACTGATGGATCATATGTAATGTCCTCCAAAGCATGCTGCTCTGCCTCAGGGTTGGCAGAGGACATCAATGCAAGCTGAAGAGCCTGTTCGACTCAATAGTACCCTCTTTTGCACTCATTTTATTGGGATCCTCAATCCTAGCAAGCTGCAAATACCCATTCTCCAGGGAGGTTAGCGGAGCAGGAGGAACAGCGGAGTAATACTAGTCTTGTCCTCAGGGTTGGCAAAAGACTTCAATGCAAGCTGGAAGAGCCTGTTGGACTCAATTGCAGCCTCTTCTTCACTTATTTTATTGGGGTTCTCAATCCCAGCGAATTGCAAATGCTCATTTTCCAGGGAGGTCAGCAGAGCAGGAGGAACGGACGTAGTAGCATTGGTTTTGGCCTTTTTGGATAAATGGCTTTGAGAAACCAGCACCTCTAAAGTCTTCCTTTACGAAGGGTTGGGCATCTTCACCACCCTGACCGTCTTAACTAGTTCTGGAGCTCGGTTCTTGGCCTTTGAAGATGAGCCTCAAGGGACAGTTAGAGTTTGCTCTGAACCACTGGCCTTAGCATAGTACATGCCACTCTGCCTAATAATCTTCTGATGGAGGACATCCAAAATAGTCCTCACTGGCAACTTGAGGAACTGAGCCCTCACCCACTCCTCTTCAAAGGTGAAAGTAGGAGGTGGCAAGTCTGTAATCCCATAATACATACAAACGACAAATTAGTTATCAGCTCAAGGTATGTTAAAATCTGCAAATGAAGAAAGAGAATTAATCTTACTCAATTTCCTAAAGGTGCAGAGGATGATCTGACCCTCACAAATGCGAAGCACCCAGAACTCACAAATGCGAAGCAGTACTTCTGCTAGTTCTTGAAGTCATCTAGGAGTTCCTCCAAATAGGCAGGCTTCCTCAAGGCACAATTCTCATTGGGATTCATCCTAATGGAAGTCAATGAGTGAAGCACCTTCGTTGACAAATGGAGTCCAAACTCCTTCGCCCTGATCAGGGTCGCAATCAGGGCTTCCACCCATTTGGCCCAGTTGGGTCGAAGGAATGTCGTGTTACATCAAGAAACACCATATGTCATCAGGAAGCGAAGACTAGCCTTGTAGAGGCATAATTTTTTTCCTCGAGCCGAGTAGGGAAGTCGTCTGGCCTCGGGAACGGCGAGTTCCGGATCAGCAGGGATTGGTACTTTTGATGGAGTTCAGTCAAGTCCGCCTTAGTTATTAACGACTCCTTAAAAAACTCGAGGCAGGATGCCAATAGATTGTCGGGAAAAAATCTCTTATCAGACATGATTAAAAAAAAGATGGAAGTTTGTTTTGGATTCGAGTCAAAAGTTTGAAGACGGGATACAGTAGAGAGCTCTGAAAATTTTGGGGATGTAAAGAGGCCAAATTCCACAAATCAAACTTATATGGGCTTGGCGTGTGGAAGAAGCAGCCACCTAACAGTTGCATCAGCATTAAATATTGCACAAAACCCTAAGAACCACGAAAAAAGCCATCATGGCATTGCACGTACTTCCACAAATGGAGAATTAGTAGCCCTGCATGCAGACCCATTAACTAGGGGATCGTAGCCTAACACGTGGCACGAACCAACCTTAATAGAAGAGAGCCCTGACGGACCAGGCCCAAGTCAGGCCCAATTCAACCTATAAGTCAGAAGATCAAGCCCAGATTATACAAACCCACTAAGACAAAGAATCTCGTAGCTTAACGCAGGACAGGAAGGCCATAACACAGACCCTTGGGCTAGAATAAACCCAAGGCCCGTTTAGACCACTCCTAGTCCGATTAGAAGGACATTGAGTCCTAAACTGAATCAAATATCAAAGAAGATCAAGTCTTGGAAGGGTAGTAAGAACCCTACAAGGACATAACTTAATAGAGGTAGAATTTGAATAAGATTTTCTCCCTTTATTGCACAATCAGAGGTAGACTTAGGGAAGGAGAAAAATTCTCTCACTATATAAGGTGAATCGTGGACATGAGGAAGAACTAAGGTATGCAACCCTAATTTTATCAAGTCTAATTCCATCCTCTTGTTCAAAGCCTGGCTTTATCATCGGAGTGCCTTTGGCCACCCACATGATGGTCTTTGGTTCACTTTTGCTTAGGGAAACTGTGGATCCAAACGGAACCAGACCGTTTTAAATGGTCCTGTTTTTATTTTGTAAACTAAGAAACTGTCCGGATCGGTTATGATCCGTTGTGAAGCGGTTCGAGTCCGGTTCCAAAATTTGTATTCAAACGGTTTGGTACCAACCCATTTGTATAACATCTATACACGTGTCTTAATTTGATTGGGTACACGTGTCTTAATTTGATTGGGGGCCCTAAAAACCCCAAATCCTTTTCATCTCTTCTCTTTCTCTTCATCTTCTCTTCTCTGTAAATGGTGGATGTTAATCTGTGAGATGCACCAGGAATCAGCCAATAAGTCATACTTCAAAAGACAGGATAAGAAACCAATAACCTCCTTGAATCCATCACTTTCATTTCATGAATCTCAGAAGCAAAAACAGTCTTCAAATCTTGCCACCAAGAAGACTAGCTATGTTAAGCCAGCTAATGGAGTTACTAAGAGGAGAGTCCCTCAGTCTCCACATGAGCTCCATTACACAACCAACAGAGCTCAAGCTGAAGAGATGAAGAAGCGGACTTCTTTGCCTTACAGACGAGGTTTGTTTTGGTGTTTAGGGTTCAGTTCGAAGAGCTATGGTACCATGAATGGGTTTGCCAAGGCCTTGAGCCCTGTTTCTTCAAGGTAATTAACAACTTCTGTTGTTCAAAATTAGATTTATGTACAGTTAATTTGTAGGATTATAATATATAAATTGATAATTAGTATCTATAATTTTTGTTGTTCAATGTAATAAAGAGAAGAAGAAACTAATTAATTAAAGTATATATTTTCTTCTTGTTGTGATGCTCTTCTGCAACTGATTATATATTTTCTTGTTGTTGTGATGCTCTTCTGCAACTGTCTAGGTTTGATGAGTTCATTCATGGGAGATGAGGTTTGTTTCATGAATGGAATAGAAGGTGCACTCACAAATCTTGCACACAAAGGTTTGCTTTGATTGGAAATGTGGGGGTACACAGATTTGCTGAGGTAGCTGCTAATACTTTTGTGGCTGTATCAACTGGTTCTTAATAGTAAGTTCTATGTTATCAGGGGAAGCATAAGTTGCAGCAGCAGCACCCTCACTAGAACCTTGATGACAAGGTCCCGGCTTTGGGGGTGGGGGGACCGGATCTGTTAATTTAAACGATTCAAGTTAGGTTCTTCCAAATTTGGAACCGATCTGGATCGTGCCCACCCCTACTTTTGCTTGTGGTGCTGGTCAAAGTCAACGAGGACAAATTGGAGCACATATGGTGTTAATCCATACTTTTTTTTTTTAGTTTTTTTTTTTATAAAAAAGTATTGTTTTTTGGTTTAATAGTGTACTTGATTGTAAACATTAACTTAGTGGGTTCTAAATGGGAAGTCAAAAGGCTTTTTTGTCCTAAACTGCCAATGCCCCTTTTTTCATTCGAAGCATCTTTCATTCATGAGCTCCACTGAATTTTTCGGGATTTCATTTAAAATGACGAGGAGGTAGATTTAGTATCATCTTGTCAAGTGGCATATATGAGAAGAAAAATGAGGGTCTTGGAATCAGAATCTCTTGGTTATGTATACAGCTTTATTGGGTGAGGCTCGGAGGATAGTTCATGGAGAAGGGTGGTTGTTGCTAGGCATGATCTAAGAACTCTAATGAAAAAAGAAGAAAAAACACGGTTTAAGGTGGGAACAGAGTGACCAGGTTAGGTTCTGGGAAGATATGTAGTGAGAATCAGTTTGATATTGTGAATCTTTCCCGGGTTTGTACTCTCCTCTATTTCAAACCATAGCATGGGGTATTCGTGAAACTTGGGCTTTTATAAGAGCCTGAATGTCTGGGAGTTGAATACTCTTGCCTCTCTTCTAGACTTGGTTGTGGACCCCTTCATTCTTTTGCATATTCTAATACTAGCATGTGGGTTGGCAGGAAATTTTGGTTAAAAACCTTTTTGTGATCTTTTTCAACGCTTTTACTTTAGTAGATTCAACACTCATAACCTTCAATTGTGATTTTGTGGCCATTTGTGGAGTACATGTCTCATAGGGTGGCATGTTCTGTATGGATCTTGATCCTGAATATAAATCCAAGTTAATCTTAGAAATAGAGAGAACTATGTCAATGCACACCCCGTATATTTAACCCATTAGGTAGTTGTTAAATCACATTTTGCTTCACAATTGCTTTACTTTTAAGGGGAAAATGTTATGGTAGCTAATCTTTTGGAACATCTGGTTGGAGCAGGACAAAATTTTCGATGATTCAGTGCATGATGAGGATCTAGTGGTTTTGTTTTCTTTCTCTTGCATTTTGGTCATTTCGTATGCTTCTTTTGTTGCCGGCAATCTCAGTTACTCTGGTTTCTTAATGAGATCTACTGTTGCCGATTAAAAACTAATGACCCTTTCCTAATTGCAGAGGCATAAGTGAAGAGGCTTTGCTGTTGTCTGATTTGCATTGTAGTATTCTGATGAAAGGCATGGTGGACTCCTTCAATCTTTCAGTAGCCACCAGCATTCTAATGCACTGCAGTTTGTGATAGGACTTCTCGCCTGGCAAGTTTCAAGAAATTTAGAAGAAAGCTTAATTGAATACTTCTGTTCATGGGACTATGTTTTATTTTTGTTATTCTTTTTATTTATTTAGTTTTCAAATTAGTCATTTGAGCATAATAGATAATACTTCAAGCACAACTGAAAAATTACACAATAGAGAATCTTATCATCTAATTAATCAATGAAATAGTAGCTTGGTAGGTATTTGTTACACAATCATGTTGTCTCTTACCCAATCCACAAATGATGTATGCATTATCTGCTGGGCATTCATGGTGACCTGACATCGAAAGAAAGTCAGATCATACTAGCTGATTTTCTCTGCGTCACAGCCTGAGTGCCATCAGCATTGCGCACGAGTTTGCAAAGCGAAAGGTGGACAGACCCATGGCTAAGCTTTGATTCTGGTTTCATAGTCTCCCATCCCCGAGAATAGTTTCTGTAACAGCTAAATTCAAAACGTTTATCCAGGTAATAGTTACGATTAATTGATTCCTTTTTCATTGGGATTCATTCCTGCATTGACTGGTTATGTTAGCCTGTCAGCAATGTGACTCACAGAATTTGACTGATTTCAAGCCTTATATTTAATTGAATAAAAGTATTATTTGGATATTAACAACTAATTTCCTACATGCTCAGTTGCTTTTGGAACTGATCAGTATTATGTTTCATTTGGTGCCAGAAAGAATTTTGAAAATTACGCTGGCCATTTAGCATGAAATGCTTTATCCCGAGGGAATGTCACTGTAGATTTAATCTGTGCTTAACTTAGATATGGGTTAGCCCATCTCCGGGAGTTACAGTTAATTTGATTAATCAAGGTGTTACTTTGACTACTGTCGCTGCTGCAAGGCCTTTTATTTTAAAAAAATAAAAATGTGTGACTAAAGTGGTTACTTCTATATTGTTTTAGAGATTCATGGACTGCTGTATAAAAGGACAAGAGTAAATGGCTGGTAACTAAGTACGTTTACCCTCAAGTCTAATGTTCTGATTCACCGTTCTAAAATAAATTGATGCATAAGATATACACCGATTTATTTGGTTTATTTACCACAATTAGGACATGCAGTTTATACACAATGATGAGATCCTGAAACCTGGATTAGTCTTTCATAAACAATTCTTATGATTTGTAAACTGATAGTGATCCAAATAGACTGATTGAAATTAATAATCTTTGGTGTCTGTCAATTGATACCACGTTAGAAAGAAGCTTCCATCTTGATCTCAAGTCTCAACTGTGTGTTTAACAATCTATTTGTTACCTGCAAAATGAATCAAACTTTGTTGCTAACAAGTAAACGACGAGTGAAATGTCAATGTCGTGGGACATGTAGATGTAAGAAGTGCTATTTATCCTAATATTACCATGCAATATTGTATAAAAATCTCAATCATTCCAGATTCAATATATGTGAACACTGCTAATGATAACTGGGGCTGGGGTTGCCTGCAATGATTGAATGTTAGACAGGGTTTCTCCAAAGGGGTGACCTGAGAACACAAGTGTTTCTCACTTAAATGGTATCATACTGTGAAGTAGATACCATTCTCCATCACCACCACCCGTGTTCTCAAATGCACCCCTCTGGAGTTAAACTGTGAAGACTGTAGAAGGTATTTGAAAGAGAAGCAAAAAATAAGCAGATTCTTGGTATAGAAGTGTATATAGACCTTTTATAACCCAAGGGTGGAGAGAGAATGAAGTTTGCTTGGTAGTTGAGACCTTACATAAAAATGAGGACATTCTGTCTTCGGATGTTGTCATCCTATCTCTTGTAACAAAAACAGTACAATCTTTTTAAATTCGGCAATTTGGTTGGACTTGGATCCCTTCAACGGTTTATTCTTGGCTAATAGGTGCAATATATCTTGAATTATGAAATGTATATCCAATCGAATTTGTGAAATATAATATTGAATCACATTTTTATTTTTATTTTTGGGTTATTCAGACACGACTTCAAAACCTTCCCCATTCAAACCATGACAAAGTGGCAGACTAATCTTTCTTCCATCTGCCATCTGTACATTGTATGTTAACCTTCAGTCTGAATTTTTGAGTTTGTAAGTATTTTTTATTTTTTTTTTAATTAAACCTTTGGTACGGAGGGGCAACTTTGATGCTAAGACATTTATTAACTTGCAAAGCTTGAAATACAAATGGTTGTACATTACGGGTAAAATCACACCTAGCATAAGAGAAAACTAATATAACCATATATAGGCAAACAAAAATATGTTGCATTCACTTTATCCAAGTCTTCTAGGGAGAGACGCATTGTAAAAAATTAGGGAACGACCTTCTACCTGAGCAAGACTCGCTAAAGCATCTGCCACTGTGTTTACTTTGCGAAAGATGTGAGCTACAACCACTTCCATGCTGCCGATCAAACCATGGATCTCATCCCATACACTTTGCAAAAGGCAAGGGATCTGGAACTCACCATCAAACCATCCTTGAATACGAAGGAATTATCTTATGTGAGATATTAAATGTTATTGAAACAAATTCAATGGTACACACAAAGTCCAGCTGATGCACAAAGTGGGAAAGGCACGCAACCAGGGTCGTCACTGAGATTTTACTATGACTTTGTAACAACAACAAAAAAATGCTCACTGACATCGATGATCAAAATATATCAGCTCAGTTGGTAGGAGTTGTAGGGGATGACATTGCAATTCCATTGTTAGAACCAAGCCTTTGATGATGTATTTTCGTTAAGAGTCATGGTTCCAATTGACATTAATGATCGAAGTTTAAGTTTTGATTTCCAGGCGCTTCCAAATTGACATAAACAAAATTTTTGGGTTCAACAGGGCATGCCTCACCATGGAAATATATGTGATGAGTTTAATGATTTCCTCTCTCAAGCAGGGTGAACACGTCGTCACTAATTTTCTTTTTTGTCTGTGAATTAAGTATTATGTAGCAGAGCTAAGGTTATATTTGGGTCGAGCACTCATTGAGTGGAAAATAATATTTAGGGTGTGTTTAATTTTTGGGTATTTGAGGGAAAAAGAAAATTTTACAATCAAAATCTTATTTTTCAGCATTTTTTAGTCAAGAAAAACTGCTATGAAAACTTTACCACTTTATGGGAAACTTTTTTTTTTTTTTTTTTTTTTTTTAAATTGGATCGTTGACCCTCACAGATCTGGTCGACTTACAACTACTCTTATCTTTATATCTCCTCTCGTTCTTCGTCCCTGCGAATTCCTCTCTCAAATCTCCTCTCTTTCCTCTCACCTTTTATTTTCTTCTACACGTGCGTGGGCTTCAAAAGAGAGAATTTCACTTCACCCTCGCCGCCAAGAAGAGAAATTTTACAGTGAAATTCCCCCATTCAACTTCCCCCATACAATCCATCAAAGCTTCAGAAACCTCGTCTTCTCAAGGTACACTATTTCGTCTACTTTGAGGGGTGGGTTTATGTTATTATTTTGCAATTTTAGAATTATTTGTTTGTTTCATATTGTTTGTAGAGGTCAATCAATCTAAGTTTCTTCTTCAACTATCTCTTAAAACCTAGCTTGGATAAGGAAGTAAACTGATAATGACTACTCCACACTATCAAAAGCGTTTTCTCACACCACCACCACCCAAAAAACTGTTTTTTGAAAAAAACAGTAACTTAACTTTTCGACCAATATCAACCCTCAATTGAAACTGATTTTCAAGCTCATCAAAACACAAAAGTTGTAGTAATATTAGTTATCTAATAAACACAACTTGAATCACTTGAAAATATTTTGAAATGAGCAAGTTATGATCATTTTACTCAAGTCGCGCAATTTTGTCTCGCAATGAAAACGGGGTAGTGTCCCTGACTTTCGATCAACTTATATGCTCGATCAAGATCGATTATCAAGCTTATCCAAACACAAAAATTGTATTAATTTTAGTTATCTAATAAACACAATTTTAATCACTTGAAAATGTTTTGAAATGAGCAAGTTATGGTCATTTTACTAAAGTCACACAAATCTGTCTTGCAATAAAAACGGGATAGTGTTCCAGACTTTCAGCCAACTTATGTGCTCGATCGAGACTGATTCTCAAGTTGATCAAAAGACAAAAATTGTGGTACTCTAAGTTATCTAATAAACACAACTTGAATCACTTGAAAATGTTTTGAAATGAGTAATGTCACGATCCTAATCATGAACCTTTTCTTCCTGGACAACATTAAAATAATTTAGCATAAACTAAATTGTTGAATACTGGTAGGTGAGTGGAGCTATCCAAAGATAAAAAAAAGGCTACCATCGGGCTAGTGTTGATAGAGTAGGTCGACGAGGACGTCGACTTTGGAAGCGTGGGGGCAATGTCACGATCCTAGTCATGAACATTCCCCTCTTGGACAGCTCGGTCTTTTGGGAGAGTTTTTTGGTTCATGACATCATTTTACTAAAGTTGCGCAAATCTGTCTTTCAATAAAAATGAAATAGTGTTCCTAACTTTTGGCTAACTTATGTGCTCGATCGAGACCGATTCTCAAGTTGATCAAAACACAAAAGTTGTAGTACTCTGAGTTATATAATAAATACAACTTAGAATCAATTGAAAATGTTTTGAAATAAGCAAGTTATAGTCATTTTACTAAAGTCGCGGAAATCAGTCCAAAATTTTTTTGCTGAAATTTCCTGTTCCCCCAAAATTCTGCGAGTTTTTGCATAGTTTCGAGCGAACAGGAAATTTCCAACAAATTTTTTTACTGTTTGCCCAGATCAATACGAGGTTTTGTGATTTCTTAGGCTAACAAATTTTTTTTTTTTTTTTTTTTTTTATTTCTGAAAAATTTTCTGAAGTTTCCATGAGACTACTTTGTTTTTATGAATTTTTTTGGGGAGGTTGTGATTTGGGGTTCGATTTTTAGGGGTTTAGATTTTGAGAGAGAAGGAAGAGATTTTCGAGGGAAAGGGAAGATACTGGTTTCGATTTTGCAAGAGGTTTGAATGTGAGGAGAGATTTGCAAGAGATTTGAATGTGGGAGAGGAAAGAGATTCGAATGGGGGAGGGAGGAATATCGTTTCGATTTGAATGTGGAGGAAAAAAATGTTGATTTTTTGTTTATATAGGTGGTGTGGAAAAGAAAGTAGGTTGTATGAGAGAGTAGAATGGTGTGAGAAAGGACATATGGTGGTATGGAGTAGTCGCTGCCTTTATTTTACTTGATTTCTCGTTGTAATGGTTTGATTTGGTGAGTGATTTAGTAAGGCTTTGTGTAAAGATCGAATTTTTTGTATCTAAAATTGGGTCTACCCCCAAGGAAGAGTCCCATCAATTTCCCAATCCTAAGGAAGCAGTTCATATTTTATATTGTTATGAAATCAAGCTAAACCTATGAATGTTTGATTTCCAAAGGTATAAATCATGATCATAGGTTGCACAGATTAGCTGGTATGTAACAAATTCTTGAAATTTTTTTCCATGCCTAAGATTCGAGCGTATGTTTTCCTCCCTTCAGATCCTTCGCCAACTTAGTATGTGACTTTAAAAGAGATTTTCCCATTTCGTTCAGGGTTTCATTCTCAATTATACACCAAACAACCATTTTCTTTTTATTGATAATTTTGATTCCATTTAATTTGTACTACTGTTATGATAGCATTCTGAGATGTAAAGAGAAGAAAAGGGTCTAATGGTGTGAGAAAATTGATGCACAAAATCACCCGCATGCATACCTGTTGCATCAGTTACCATTATTTCTTTCCACAGTTGTAATGAGGATAAGGTGGAGAAGAATTAGAGAGTTTTCTCTGCAGAACTTTGTAGTTTGGAATTCAATTGATTTTGATACATGACAGTTGTTAGAACTTGGTTGAATGATGCATAAAATGATGGTAGACTATGTTAAGCGTCTAGGCTAGTAATGGGTACATCTTGTGTCACTGAAATAGCAACTTTAGATGAAAGCAAGGCTTGACCGAGATTTAGGATACAATTATGGTATAAATGTGTAACCAAATTTTTATTTTCATAATCTCTTATTGATTACCCTACATTGTATTCATAATATCAATCTCAGATTTAAAGCAATTGTCCAGTGAAGTTTTGAACCATAGCAGTCTCTTTACATTTGAAAACACTACTGCTGTTAAGTCAAACTAGCAAGTATTTTTCAATGTCAAGTTAGTGATTGATTTTTAGCAATCTACTGGTTTTATTTTCGGAAGATATCAAACAGTGAAAAAAAATTGTGGAAAACTTTACCACAGTTTTTTTTTCCATTGAAAACTTTGTTTTCCATGAAAAGTTTTTCAAAAATCAAATACACCTTAAGGATTGTTTCTTCATGGGCATTTGGAGACCCTAACTGTGCCTGTTAGTTCGATGAGTAAACAGTCTCAAAGGGATATGACATGATCCATGCGATTTTGTAATAGGAAAAATTCATGGCCCTATTGGCCCATCCATCCCCATTAACACTTACTTAAAAAGGAAATGAACTAAGTGGATCTGGAGGAGAAGCGAAGGCAGTGGCAGATATTGATCCATATGTAGAACATAGACCATGAGGAAGGTGAGAGAAAGGAAATAGAGGACCATCAAGATCTTTAAAAGCAACAATCTTGGCAAAGAATGCATGCATATCAAATTTGCAACAAAGACTGTAATATATGTGCCAAACGAAAGTTGTTGTCTTCCTGGAATATGTTATTTCATTCTTCAAAATTGAAACGTTCAATAAAAGAGGAGAGGAGAAACAAACTGATTTTATGAGTAATGAGAAATCAAGCAGTCGACCGATTGTACCCGAACATGCGGCACGGATTGAAGCTAATACATAAAGGCCCTAGTCTAGTCACTAACAGGCCCAAGCAAAGACCAGCACGGGCTAATTACTGTTCAGCTAGTAAGTTAGTAGGCGCCCAAGCCCGGCTTATGCAAGCTCAGAGTGGCACAAATCTTGGAGTTTGGCTTAGAACAATAAGACATGAATACATATCTCTTGGCTATAGCAACCCAGGGTCCATTTATGCAACTCTTGGTCAAATCTAGTATTGGGTCTCAAATAGAGCCAAGTGCCAAAGGGGACTCAGCCATGGACGGGTGAAATTCTAAGCAAGATCTCCTTCATCCATCACGCCCTCAATGATAGAGTCAATGAAGGAGTGAAACACTCACTATATAAGATGAACAAACAGATGAGAAATGTACACACGTGCAACCCTTATTTTATCAGTCTTTCTCCATCCTTGTTCAGTTCTGACTTTACCATCAGAGTACTTTTGGCTCCCACAACGATGGTCTTTGGTTCACCGTTTTTCGTCTTTGCTGGTAAAAAATTAACAGGTGCGAATTTGAATGCATCAGTTTGGCACCGTCCATGGGAAAGCCAATAGTTTTCCTTAGAACAAAAACACAAATTTTGTTAAACTAGCAGAGTTGTGAAACATGGTTACTAGCACAAGATTGTGAACTAACAACAACATCGAGTTCACCAACACTTCGGCCAAAGAAGCCCAACCGCGGGACCAAATCGATCCAATCACAAAAATAAAGCAACCACAAGACCCAACCAACTAGGTGCCATGAAAGACCCTACATAGATCAGATTATGCTCCACATGAGTCATCTCACACATGTGATTGAGAAACTTGCTCAAAATCAACAACCGTCACCTGAGAATGACATGAATCTAAACAGATCTCTGGCCTAAGAAGTCGGCAGAGAGCGCTCATGAGAGTGGCAACATCCCCATCGAGGATCAGAACGCCCACAATAAAGGGAACCAAAGATATGCAAACGACCAAGGATACCATGCTCTAAACTGCGTCGAGACCATCATCGGTGATCCACTGTGACAGGGAGTGGTCGATCTAGACGTACTGTAAAATTCTCACAGTTCCACCATTCTCCAAATAGATCATGAACACGCCTCTACCGAAGAAATCATAGGTCCTTCTGATTACTTATGCCATTACCACCATGTGATGACACTAAAGGAAAGTTCAGAAGCCATTCTGTGTCGAACTTTCTCCACAAGCCTGAAAAGAGTTGCACTAACTTGGTTCCATACCCTCCAGCCAAGGTCCATCAATTCGTTTCAGGTCTTGGCAAAAGCGTTTATCACTCGATTCGTGGGAAGCCAACAAATCATAAAAGGGCCCCATTACTTACTGAGCCTGAAACAGAAGAATGGCGAGACCCACAGATAGTACATGACTCGTTTCTCTGACGAGCTAATTCTAATCGAAGGTTCACACAACAAGCATATGAGCTTGGTGGAAAGGAAGGTGGGAGCGAAAATCTAGCAGAACACATTCTAGGAATCTGCTCCACCACTCTGTCATTTGGAAGAAATGCCAGATGTGCAGCTAAATAAGAAGCTGCAGAAGCAACCACCTGGTGATAGGAAAAGTTGTTGGTGCTATCTCTGAAAGTTGGTGGGAGAAGCTGCAGGTGCACCTCATGCTGGATGACAAACTCAGGATCAATGAGGTAACCTTGAGGTCAAATTATTCTCTATAATATAAGGGTAAATTTGGAAGCCTTCGAAGAGCAACTGGAAGCACACTCAAACTAGTAGGCTCCCTCAAAGTGCAAATCCTATTGGGACTCGTTGCTGCAAATGTTAGAATATACAGAGACTACAACAACGAATGCTCTTCCTCAGCCCCTGGATAAATCAGGGCACAAGAACATTCAAAGAACTCCATCTGGAAAGAGGAAGTGAAACTCTACAAATAAAGAATAAAATTGAATCCAACCAAACCAAGCTTATATAGGTGCAACGTTTGTGGAAGGCAACCACCCAATAGTTGCATCGACATTAAACGTTGCGCAAAATTCGAAGGGGTATTGAATTCAATTACCTATACTCTGCGCAAGTCCCCACTAAAAGAATTAGTGGGTTTGCACGCAACCCTACTAACTAGGGGAGTAACTGATGAGACAACAAACAGTCGACCGATCGTAGCTGAACATGTGGCATAAATTGGCTTAATAGAAAAAAGGCCCCAGTCTAGTTAGTAATAGGCCCAGGCCCATGCTAATTACTGTCCAGCTCGTAAGTCAGAGCCCAAGCTCGGATTACACAAGGCCAATGTGGCACAAATCTTGGAGTTTGGCACATGACAATAAGGCTGAACATATATCTCTGGGATATATAGGCTCAGGGTTCATTTGCGCAACTTGGTCCAATCAAGTATTGGGTCCAAATAGAGCCAAGTGCCAAAGGGACTCAGTCATGGACAAATGAGATTCTGAGCGAGATCTCCTCCCTCCATCCACTCTCAACAGTAGAGTCAATGAAGGAGTGAAACACTCACTATATAAGGTGAACAAGATGACAAAGGTACACATGCAACCCTAATTTTATCAGTCTATCTCCATCCTTGTTTAGTGTCTGACTTTACCATTAGAGTGCCTTTGGCCACCACAACGGTGGTCTCTTGTTCACCGATGTTTGTCTTTGCAGGTCAAAAATCAACAGGGAATGATTTGGACACATCAATGAGATTCTAATTAAGATCAAAACTGACAATAAATAAACAAAGCAACTAAGAAACAACCAAGTAAGTAGCCCACGCTAAATATTATGTCACAAACATTGGTTAAGGTTAATGATCAAATGATCCACTTGCCAATGGTAACCTGGTTGTATGGTTAAAGTGGTGGTGGTTTAACCCCCATGTCTTGGGTTCTATACTCACCGGCGGCATGCTTGCCTTTCAAAAATAAAAAAATGGGAATGATCCAATTCCAATATGATATTGAGTTTATGAATACCTACCAATGTTGCTTTATATTTATTTATGTCAATAATATCCAAACAATTACTTCCTGTTATTCAATATCAGTAAACAATCAACAAACTATTGTCTTAACACTGAACTGAAACTAAGAATCATTCCTTGAGATTGAGGGACATAGTATACTTGTTTAAGGTTCCATAGTATTCATAACAATGATTAATATTCATTTCATAATCATTCTTTTCTTGTCATTTGGCGAGTATCTGATGAAAATATTAACTACCATTATGTATCAATTGCTTCAATAGCCAAGCGTGTTTATCATCAATAGATGATAGTAGAACAAGTTGCAGAGGAAGCAATAGATGTTGCGCGCGGAAGCGTTACAAATACCGAAATGTGAAGTTACAAAACAAATACAACTAACAATACCGGAGACAACAACTTTAAGTGGTTTGACAATTTGCCTACGTCCATGGGAAAAAATAACAACTTTACTATTGAGATGAAAGAATACAACCGAGTCTCCTAAACAATACACGTGTCTAAATGACACCACACAAATACATAGGTTGCGTATATCACAAACATACAATCTCTCTCCTCACAAACACAATTATCTCATCTCTCTCACATATCCTCACACAGACTCAACAAAGGGGAAAAACCCTAACACAACACAGACAGCTCTATCAATTGGAAGATGATGAAGAAGGGGGAAACCCCTGTTTCTTTTATAGCCTGAAGAGGTGGTGGAAGGGAGGCGGTGGAAACCCTTCCACCACCTTCTTCTCTATTCTACTTTCTTATTATTTTCTTCTTCAATTCCAGCCAACAATCTACACGATCCAGCTTGTTTTATGCAATTTCCAGCTAATCAACAACAAATTGCCAATGAATTCGGCCGCCGACCAGCTTCTTTTGTCATTTCTGTTGCCGACATGCCGATCTCCATCAAGTTCAGGTTTGTTCCTCTGTTTTTCAACAATTCTCCACCTCGTTGAAGATTTCACAAATCTGAGTCGACCACAACAAACACGAACAAACAAATGTAAGCTCTCCAAAACATAGTCACATGTTTCAACTCTTCAACCGCGCTCATATGCGCCATACACCCGAAGGTGTCATCTACCAAAACATGCTCAGGTTAATAATCCAACTCCACCTTGATTAGGATGGAGTCTCAAACCATACTTTTCGAAAACACAATGTTTACAAACATCCATGTTGCACATCATCATATCTTCTACCAAATGTTTCGTCAACAACTCGTGCAGAACCTTCTCACCCTTACTACCTGCATGCAAATGCCAAACCCTCAAGCTATCCATACAAACATCCTTGGAGCTATCAGTAATTCCACCAAAAACAACATCTACATGGCCTTCAACAACACAAGCTTCTCTATCAAATACAATTTTTCAATTACCTGTAACAGTACTTCCCTGCAAGAAGTACAAGTTACCCTTCCGAACAGCTTTCAAAACCACCAATGCACTAGAAACAACCTTTAGATCTCCACCCATTTACCATAAACCTTGAAACCTTTGGACTCTAAAGCACTAACGAAGATGATATTCTTCTTCAAATCGGGTACATACCGAACATCATTCAAGACCCAAACTAGTCCATTATGCAGCTTCAACTTGATTTTACCTATCTCTGCAATTTTGCATTCAACATTGTTGCACATATGGACAACACCACCATCCATCTCTGTAAAGTTAGAGAACCAGTCTCTATGGGGACACATGTGATAGGTAGAACCAGAATCAAGCAAACACTCATCATAATAACTCACCAATGTTGAAGTTGCAGTCAACAAATACACATCATCCTCATCCTCATCTTCATCCAAATTGTGCACCACATTCACGTCTAACTTTTTCTTTCTTTTTTCTATTGCAGTTTTCAATGCCTCACAATCAATCTTCCAATGGCCCTTCTTATGACAGAAGGCACATTCATCCCTCGGTAAAAACCTTATGTCCACAAAATTTCCCCTTGACTGTGATCTTCCTATATCACCAACATTCTTCTTTTCATATCTTCCTCTCGCTACCAATACTTCAGACGTTGCATTCCTATGAACCTTAAGATCCTTCCTCCTGAACTCATAATTGAGCAACGTTGTAGCCACATCATCATAATTCAATTCTTCTTTTCCCATTAACAAAGTCTTAACGAGATGTTCATACTCTTCTTGAAGGGAATTTAAAAAGCACAAAGCCTTGTAATTCTCTGGCACATCTTCTTCCAAATTCAATAGGTTGACAATAAGCCTATTGAACTCATCCAAGTGCTCAGAAACCTAAACTCGGGTCTCATATTCATCCGAAAAAGTTGTTTCGTGAGGAAGAGCTTATTTGGATGCTCTACGTTATGTACTTGTTTCCAACTTTTTCCATAACACCTTAGCGGATGTCTCATTCATAACAAAGTATTTTTGCTCATTCGCTAAACACAACCGTATTGACCCGCATGCTTGCCGATTCAACTTGTTCAATTCTTCTCCTTTCATGTTCCCCGACTGATCTCCTAAAACATCCTCCAAATTCTCCTTTGCCAACACATCCAGAACTTTGCATTGTCACATGCCAAAGTTATTATTCCCATTGAACTTCTCTACGTAAAGTTTACCGACTGTTGTGGTAATCATCTTTGGTCCAGAACTTGACAGATTCGACATGCTTTTCACCAACCACTGATCAGGCAACTTCAAACGAACCCAAAAAACTAACTCTCGGCTCTGACACCAATTTGTTATGCGCGAAAAATACCGAAATGCGAGTTACAAACAATTACAGCTAATGCAGGAGATAATCAATTTATGTGGTTCGGCAATTTGCCTATATCCACAGACAAAGAGAACAACTTTACTACTGAGATGAAAGAGTACAACTGGATAGAGTCTCCAACACAATACACGTGTCTAAATGACATCACACAAATATACGCAGGTGCGTATATCACACACATAATCTCTCTCCTCACAAACACCTCACTCATATCTCTCACAAATCCTCCAAATTGAGATCTTTGTGAGTGTTTTGTTGTTAGGGTTCTTCCCTTTGAGGATTTCACTCGCGTATATTTGTGTGGTGTCATTTAGGCATGTGTATTGTGTTAGAGACTCTCTCCAGTTGTATTCCTTCATTTCAGTAGTAAAGTTGTTCTCTTTGTCCGTGGGCGTAGGCAAATTGCTGAACCACGTGAATTGATTGTCTTCTGTATTAGTTGTATTTGTTTGTAACTTTGCATTTCGGTATTTGTAATGCTTCCACGCGTAACAATAGAGAGGTTGACTCACTGTTGTCGGTATGAAGTGAAGAAATGTTGGATTTTGTGAATTATCATAAATTTAAAGAAGAAAGTAGAGTAGTGAGACTCATAGAAAATTTTGCATTAGAATCAATCATGTGTAAGTATTAGAATCAATCATATTTACACTAAGCAAACAAGAAAGCAAACTGTAATACATGTTCAAGGCCGGTACTTGCTCAAACACCAAGAGTTTGGCTCATGATATCTATCATACAACGGCTCAATCCTTTCTTGGCTCATGATGGTTTTGCTTATGCTATGGTGTGTGTGGTGGAGGTGTGATTGTTGTAGTATGGTGGTTATGAAGGTGGTGGTGGCAGTGTTTGTACTTGTTGTAGTCGTGAAGGGGTGGCAGCTATTAATAAGTTGAAATTGTGAGTTGGCTCTAGCAAAGTAATTTTGTGACTTTTTACCAACATTATAATGCATGTTAAAAAACACGTTGGTTCGGTATATAAAGAGGTAGATATGGACTTATGGTGACAATGAATAAGATTATAGCGGTGATAGTGGTAGTGGTTGCAGCTATGGAAAAGTGACATGGGGACTCCTATAAATGGCAACAACTAATACTTTATTTCAATTGTTATTCGTAATTCTTAGAATTTCTCACATTAGATTATAGCCATTTTAGATTGTGAGAGAGGTCGAGCTAACCACGTTTCTTAAACGAAGGACACTTGTGTTAGATAGACAAATAGTCAAGTGATGAATTTTGTATCTCATTTTTTTCGTCAACAAGATTTCACAAATAAAAAGGAATATCAACTTCATCCGAGCAAAGGTCAAAAGGACGAAGCAAACCACTCTACAATCTAGCGTAACTTTTCAAGAAGAACAATCGCTAGGGTTGGTCAAAATATCGAGAAAGGAATATCAATAAAATTACAAGTTCGGAATCCCCATCTTACGCACGGACAACAAAATAAAGGCATCAATGCTCGACAATACAAAGCAACCGGCGTATCAAGCCAAAAAAAATCAGGACACGAATCGGATATATATAATGAACTTCTAGTCTGACCAACCATGAAGTAAAAGTTGGACGAACGAGTCAACTTAATTAAAAAAACTTCGGGTTGACTAGTATGTCGAACCAACGAAGTGAAATTCAGACGAACAAGTCAACTTAATTAAAAAACAACTCTGGGTTGACTAGTACGTCGAACCTACGAAGTGAAAGTTGGACTAACGAGTCAACTTAACTCAAAGAGCTTTGGGTCGACTAGTACGTCGAACCATGAAGTAAAAGTTGGACGAGCGAGCCAACTTAATTCAAAGAGCTTCGGGTCGACTAGTACATCAAACCTACGAAGCGAAAGTTGGACGAACAAATCAACTTAACTCAAAGAGTTTCAGGTCGACTAGTACGTCGAGCCAACGAAGTAAGAGTTGGACGAGCGAGTCAACTTAATTTAAAAAATTTTAGGTCGACTAGTACGTCGAACCAACGAAGTGAAAGTTGGACAAACAAGTCAACTTAGTTAAAAAGAAACTTCGGGTTGACTAGCACATCAAAACCAACAAAGTAAGAGTTGGACGAACAAGTCAACTTAATTCAAAGAGATTCGGGTCACCTAGTACATCGAACCAATGAAGTGAAAGTTGGACAAACAAGTCAACTTAGTTAAAAAGCAGCTTTGGGACAACCAATGCGAAATAAAAGTCTAGACAAAAAAGTCAACTTGCTCGAATAAGCTCCAACACATCGGGAATAAAGGATAAAGTCAACCCACTTCGAGGCAACCAACGCATCGAAGCATAAAAGTAGTCGTAAAAGAATTCAGATATGATCAAGACTGTAGCTGTAAAGGCTCCCTGGCCAATTGAAACAGTCAAGTTGGAGATACACAGTGCACCTTATTTCGATAACAATGACTAACCTAAAAAATGTATAAGCAACATACAACAAGTCAACAAGAAAAATTACGACTACGATGAAAAATAAGAATACCAAGGAGAAAAGTTCTTGGCCTTAATAAAACTATTCTATTACATTCGGGGAAGAATGTACAAGAGTAGGAGATAAAGCGGAGGCAATCATAACATCATTGGTGACATCATCTGATGGACGAGATGTAATCAGATCATTAGCAAAAGCTTTTTCTTCAAAAAGAGAGGGAAACAATGGTTCTTCGACCATTGGATCGCCCGAAGAACCCAAAATATCTTTGTCACCATTTTCATCTTCAAAGGTCTGATTGACCAAGTGACGGTACTGGGACAAATCAACGCCAATCCCCTCGATATAGTCAAGAAGGTCAGTCCGTCCATCAATGATTCGCTGCCAATCTGCCACCTCCACAATGCAAAGCCTGTCTTTGAAGGAAGCAAGTTCGTTCCTAGCCGCAATAAATTGGTTTTTAGCGGTGGTAAGCATTGCAGAGGTATCTTCCTTGACCTCGTCAAGCGCAACCATGAATTATTCCACCATTTTCTCAGCGATGTCTCTATTGATGGACTGCTCAACCATGACACGTGCGGCCTCATCATGAATCGCCTTCTCAGCAGACAACTCCCTCTCCACATCATGTTAATGCGCATAAACACCATCCAAATTGGTTCTCAAAACTCGAGCTCAGCCGCAGATGGATTCCGTGCACCCTCTGCCTCAATTAATGAGGCTCAAGCAATGCCGATCACTTTCTCCTGTTATGCACATCGCGCTCTTAACAAGTCATATTGACAAAGGACGTTAGAAAACACTAGCAACATCACCGCAAACTTCTTCTCCAGAGAAGCCACCTGATTGTGATTAGCTTGGTAATTCGAGCTCATCACCCTCTCATAAGTGAGATGATTCATCTCATCCATTATCTGTCTAAGGCCATCATCAAGATGAAGGCCCAGATCCAACACAGGCATCAAAGGCATCTCCACCGACTGCTTGTGCCATTTGTTGATCAACCTACATGCACCATCATGCACGTCGAGCTGGATAAACCAACAAAACTTCCGACTTAACATGATTATCTTCAGGGATAGGTTTCTTCCATTTAATCCATGAATGAAGGACGCGGGAATTTGGAAACACTAAGGAGCCACCTCCAATGGTCGGGAGAGAAGACGAAATGACAAAAAAACCATCCTTATCCTTTCGTTGCATAGTAGTCGCAGCAAAAGCAGAACAAGTAGTAGCACCAATGGGGGCAGAGGAACCTAAGCAGGTAGGAGAAGGTCAGACTTCCGCCGCACTGTCAACATGAGCAGAAGGAGATCGCAGAGACCGCACCTCAAGAACTCGACTGCGATCATCAGTCTCCTTAGATTGGACAACTGCCAGTTGGAACATCTTATCATCAATAGCTCTAGGTTCATCATTAGAACATTCGGTAGCATCAGGCCCACCATATGCATAAAGGAGCCTCTTTTCTTTATCATCCAACGGGTGAATAGTCTCTTTCACTCCTCTCCAACGCCAACTTTATCTTTTCAGCCTCCTCAAGAGATAAACGACCCTCTCTTGCAGGCTCCCTATCAAAGAACTCGAATAAGGATCAGCGCGACGAATAGAGCCAAGGAGTCATTTCTTCTTCGAAACACAGTCAAAACTTATAAACAACCGCTTCGACGGACTAACATGCCTTAGGATTTTTCTCTTTCTAGAAGTTGGGTCAGCAACGCCAGCGCTAACAAGAGCATCGAGATCCATAACATCCGAGCTCACTTTCCCATCAATGCCAGCATTACTAATGCCAAAAAAAGCAGCACGAAGCAATCACCTTAGCTTGCCTCTCGATTAGCAAAACCCGCTCAGCCTCATTCATGTTGTACAATTCACTGTGTTCTACCATGACATTGAAAAGAAAGGTCTCCAAAGGAACTTTGGGAAACTGAAAAAAAAACTCGCTGATCAACTGTTCTTCTGCAGTCAATTGCAGACCCCTCCGTTTGTTAGGAACAAGGAAGGACCTTACTATTTGTTTACCTCGCAAGTCGAAGTAGCCAGAACGGACAAATGCATAGAACAGTCTTGTGACCAACCCCTGATATCATTGTTCAGATTACAAAAACACGCAGAATAACGAAGAAAGCATATATTCTGGTCACAAATAGATCAACCACTGAGTGCAAAATCCTAACAGTCAAAAGAATACCAGAAAGAATGACTCTTGCATACGGGGAAACCATAACCTTTCAACCATTAGGTCCCATCTGAGTAGGAGGAATGCCTAAAAAATCTAAATAAGCTCAGAACAACTATGGAACTGGAAATTGAAGGCCGGATTGAAACATGCGCAGGCAGAGCGCAATATACCCCTTTCTCGGACGACAAAGACTATCACTTTGCCGAGGCAAAATGATCTCAAGATTAGAAGGTAAATAGTAGTCAGAACGAACGCTATCTAGCGCCGCCTGAGAAACCTTCTTGGGAGAAAAGTGGGCTTCGCATATAACAAGTTGTTCACCGTCCAGTAAATCACCGGCAGGCATCGCGAACGAACAAGAAAAGAAGAAAAAATGAAGAGGGAAAAAAGAAAGATCCCTAATTTTAAAGATGACGTAAAAAGGGAAACCAAACCATCACATCCCCTTTTATAAAGTCGAACAGCAAAGAGACTGCTCATGGGACAACGTGCAGGATATGATGGCACACAAAATCCCAAAAATGTGCGCGAAAACGAACGGATAAACAAGAGATCGAAACACCAACCAAGCAAAGGTCGTTGAAAAACATTAAAGGCAACGATGGAATTGAAAGTCCAATCGTCACGAAGTTAGTGGCCACGACAACATACCCACTAACTAAGGGGGTAGTAGCTGATGATACATCAAAATAGACTGTCATCACATCCATACATGTGGTAGGAAACATCCATCACGAGGATCAAGTACCCCACCTACCGGGACAACTCATAAAACCCAAGAAGGCAAAACCAATCATAAAATCCCAAACATGGCCCATCAGAAGAAGTCGTAATTAAGGCCCAAGTCAGGGCCCACACGAGTTTTCTCATAAAGAAGATAAACGTTACATAAAAAAAGAGTCATGGAGGGAGTTACGCCTCCACGAACACATCTTCATAAAGAAGGAGATTGTTACGAGAACGTCTCTTTCCGTTGCGTCTCACATGCTTAAGTCATGCAGAGAATTAACTGCGACCATTATATAAGGTAAAAGGAACATTCGACCAAGGTATGCAACTTTAACTGAGTTTTGTCCAGATTTACTTCATTTTTTAAACAAAGTAGTTGACTTAAGGAGCGGAATGCCTTCAACTACCAAAAAGGTGGTATTTGATAGTCTAACATCTGTTTTGCAAATCAAACCTATAGGAGGACGAGATTTGGACCATCAATTATTATTATTATATTTCAAGACACATAACCAAAGCGTAATTGCTGAATATTAATAACAAAAATGCAAAAATGTAGCAATTTTAATTTTGTGAAATTTCATAATTAGTCAATTTCATCTAAGGATATTTGTGGTATTTCAAAGTTTAGAGGTGCTACTTATAATTATTCATAATCAGCTACCTAACTATTATTATTATTATTATTATTATTATTATTATTATTATTATTATTATTATTATATTTTCAAGACACGTAACCAAAACGTAATTGCTGAATATTAATAACAAAAATGTAGCAATTTTAATTTTGTGAAATTTCAGAATTAGTCAATTTCATCTAAGGATATTTGTGGTATTTCAAAGTTTAGAGGTGCTACTTATAATTATTCATAATCAGCTACCAAACTATTATTGAAAGCCCCTTTTCTAATTATTAAAAGTTGAAGGAGCCACTTGTAAATATTTTGGTGTTTTCATTGTGCTCAATGGGTTGCAAGTTGGATAGGAAAAATATGATTTCGAATAATTCAGAGCAAAAAATTTCAACAAAAATCAGATTCCAAAACTATCTGAATCCGAAAATGCTGAGTTTTGATAAGTTCAATTTTTTTTGGAACAGAATGGGATTGTGTCTGAAATATCCGATTCCAATCCAAATAATTTCGAAACTTGCTGAAAGTGTTACAAGCCATAAATTTTGGAGATTTTCTTAAATAAATAACATCTTATAAAATAAGTTATAACTGTATATTTGCATTCATTCTCATATTAATAAAGTAAGATTATATATTACAATTGCATTTATCACCATGCAAATAAAATATGATCAAATATATAATCGTTTGTTAGTTGGAGTTAAGTGTTTTTCCCTACTATGGCCACAATTAGTTAATAGCCGATAGAGTTTGACTTAGTTTTTCCGGAAAAAACTATCAATATTCGAAAAAAGTGAAATTTCGAAGTATCCCGAAATTTTGATTGGAAATTTTCAATTCTGAATATGAAATTTTGTAATGGAAATTAGAAATGAATTTCAGTTCCGAAAATAATCCTAGTGCTCATCTTTGCAAGACTAACATACTCTTCTAATGATTTTTTCTTTTACTTGAGATTAATTTAAGTGTAGTTGGCATATTTTTTTTATGAAGAACATTTTGGAAAGTTTCAAAATTGGTGATGAAGAGTGAAGACACCTTGCACTGTAGATTTGCAGCTCTGCAATTATAACAGTAGAGATTTGTAGGTCATTTTCAATAGGGAAATTCTAAATGTCGACGGAACCAGCGATGGAGAGGAGTGAAGTTGTTCATCCCCTCGAGATGCGTGCAAACCCGTGTCTCGAGGCACTTCACGCATCTCGAGGGGGTGAACGGCTTCACCCCCTCCCTCGCTGGTTCCCTCGACATTTAGACAAACCCTTTTCAATATGACCAAAACAAATACCCTTACACTACGGTGAAGTTTTTTGGCATATGACACCATATATCCTAAAATATGGATCCCTAAACAATTTTAAAAGAACAAAAATCTACTTATAATGTCGGGCAAAATTGAACCTCCTACTAATTCTAATTATCTACTTATAATGTCAGAGATAAATGCAAACATGCTCCAAAGTTTTGACTTGTTCATTTATATATAAATAAAAACAAAATAAAAATGCCTTTCACATCATTCCTCTTTTGGCAAATATTCTATCATATTCTTTCTTTCTTAAATATGATCAACTCCCATAACATCCACCTCTCTTTTTCTCCTTCCGTTTTAGTGTTTATTTTATTTGATTTATTTATTTAAGGGTGAGCATGGTAATTATTAAATTTTAGAACCATTAAATGCAGCAAGGTTCAAATGCTGGATTTGTGATACAATAACTTTATTAGTTGCGCTGGGACCTGTTGCCATTCTCCAACTCCTCTTACCATTTCTCCCACCATTGTCACTATTTTCCCAATCTCTATCAACGACTTCTGATATTTCTACAAAATGTATATTCAGTTTTCAAATGAAAATGTCGATTTCCTAGACCAACGGACAGTTACATTACTTGCTTCATAGTTATGCTACATATTTGAATGTAATTGCACACACAACTCCATATCGTAAAATTTAGATATCATGTGTGTACTCATGTTGTATGCTACATGTTTGGAGTTTGAACATCTTTTGAGACTTCGAGTTTGTCTAAACATTGGAGCATGTGTAGGGGTTGGCATCTCATCCCTTGATCCCGATTCTGTCCTGTCCCGATTTTTTTGAGTTTCATTGGAATTGATCAATCTCATCCCAATTTCGTTCCTTCCGATCAAGAGTGGGATTGGATCAGGATGGATATTTTCAATTTCGCCCATCCTGTCCCGTCCTGAAATGATTTTTTAAATATTTATTATTAATAATTAATTAAGTTTCAAATATAGACCATTTAGCAATTGCTTGTATTTCCATAGTATAGTAGTGAGTTGTACAAATTTTCAAGTGATAAAATAAAGAAAAGAAGCTCCATACTCTCTGTTGAGATCTATGGTACAAGGTAAATGTAGTATGCAGTTCAGCTGGGTTGCTTCCATTCTCACATAGCATTAAAAGATATATGTTAATTTTTTTAACATATGTCAGCAGTGAATTATGAAACAAAAAACATATGATCAATCATCAACAATACACATATGATCAATGATACCTTAAACATCCATTTTCATGAACATTAAATAGAGCTATTAGGATCTGAACAGTAATGAACAACAAATGTATTCAACTGGACAAATGTTGTTTGTCTTTCAAAAGTTCACGAATGAGATTGTCTTCCTGTTTTTGTTATAAACTCTAAATCAAAATGAAGAATAAAGGAATCAGATATTGGATCTCTGTTGAAGACATTTTTGTTACTTTGAAAGTGGAGTAAATATTGACGCTGAAAATAAGAGTTATCATGTATCCAGAGATGTGAGAGTTAGTATTGAAATTCCGGGCTTCAAATATGGCCTAGTGTTTAATTCATTGAAACTTAAAATCCTGGTCTGGGAAAACATGAAATCAATAGATTGGGAAATTCAAATCATGATCCTAAATGTATTGCCATTGTCCATATCTTTACTGTCATCAATTACTTTAGCTGTAAGATTTAATAAAACAATAACTGATGCAGTCGTTTTCCGCTCCATGCTTTGACCTTGACCTGCACAAGGAACGCACGTGAGCCACGAACCACCGTTGTGGTGGCCGATGGTACTTCGATGCTAAAGTCAGACAGGGATTTGAGGAAGGTGTAATGTTGTAAACAGGGAATGTGTAGCGTACCTTAGCTTACCAATCCCATGTCTTATTTATAGTATAGGAGTCTTGGTTCGACCAAGCCATCGATGAAATAGTTTATGAAAGAAAATTTGCGTGGAGATCCTTCTGTAATTAGGAGTTATTCTGTGGAGGGAAGTTTCCCTTTTAGCCATGTGCTCATAGATACGCGACAGATAGTTTCCATTCCGAAAGTGGCCTATAGGTAGAAGTCTCCTTATGTGACATGTATTCTGGAATCTACTTCCTAGTTGGAAGCAAATAGCTGCTGTAGTTGCCCATCTGAAGGTGATCCTCGAGATACTTGTGTTTAGCAGGACTTATGGGTATTGAGGATAGTTGTGAGACACGTGGGCCTAGCGAGCTGTAAGAATTCGGGTTCATTTGGCGGATTGCATTGGGCGGGTTTAAAACCGCATGAGCTGGATCAGTGTTAGGCTGACGCTGAGGCCTCTCTATTCTCCGAGTGAGTGGGGCGTTTAGTCGGTTCATTGACTCTTTAAAATCAATTGTACTGTCGTGATGATTGAACTCGAAGCGTTGTCTCGAGCAGTGCACAACATTTATTAATACACGACTACTCAAGGACAGAAGGTACAATTTGTCTTTTCTATAAATATTCGTTGCTTTAAGGAAGATTTCTTCAGTTCTCGTCTGTGTAATTTCTTCAAATGATTGTGTTGCTTTCAAGTTCAATTTGTCCCTCCTAACAATGGCAGACAATGTTAAGCTTTCTTTTAAGGATCTGCTATCTTTCACTTGCCTCAAGCTCTTCGAGGGTAGTCTAGTCAATGAAACTGAATTGATCAGACTTTAAAGTCAGTACCGTATTCCCGGGGATCTAAAAATTGTTCCTGCGTTTGGCGACTTGGCTCCGACTACACCCCCTCAAGGGAATATAAGTTTGCATCGGAGCATGTTCAAGTTAGGGCTCTGATTTTCAGTGTCGGATGACGTCTGGCGCTTCTTTCTCACTCTTCGCACACCTCCCACTCAAATGGTTTCAAGCGGGTTCAGGGTTCTGATTGTGATTCTCCTGAGGGCGCATGACATCGACATTTGCTTGACTCCGGTGGTAATCCATCACATGACCACCGCTCGATTGGATGCTAGAGGCTTTTGCGTACTGACTTGCCCTGCTTGTTTCTGTTTAATGGCGGATGAGACTGAGCCTTGGGAAAGGTATTGGTTCTTAGCTTTGGTAAACTCTTCGTACTTCAAGCTTAGGAGTCGTACAATCCCAAGATACTTCCAATTTGACCTTCGTAAGTTTCTTAGTCGCTGGCTTGTTTTTTCGATCCCAGACGTGATGGTGGTTTGATATCATTTTCTATTTCCAGGGAAGTTCGCAGTTTCGACTCTCACTGAAGAGGAGAGATGGATAGAGAGGGAGTTCACCAACCTCCCACTGATGTCTGTCGAGGAGGTCATAATGCCAGGCAACGTTGTGCGTAGCAGGCTGCTACGATGTTCTCACGACATTCTCGCTACACCAGGTTCGTCGGTCGGAGGGGTTATCAGTCCTCGTTCTAGAAAGATAAGCCTGGCTATGCCTAGCCCAACCAGGGTAGCAGAATTGGAAGCGACCATGCCTTCTGTTATTGTTACGAGAAGGAGGTGTATTATGATCTTGCGGCTTCTGTCCTTGGGCCATCACGTTTTGTTCAGGCGGCAGTTTTAAAGGGTCGTCGTATTATGGTTGATGCTGCTCTCCCCTCCATTGACTTAGAGGGAGAGAACATTAGTCCTCGCATTGACATTTTACGTCGTCATGAGTTTGAAGCAGATGTTTGTGCCCTTGAGTCACACAGTCTTGTTATGATGCATCCCGAAGCTCGTGGGCAAGTCCTTGCACTGGAGAAAGCTTTCGTAGACCTATGGGGGGTCATATTCGGATGCTCTCCACCGAGTGGACTCCCTGACTGGTCAGCTACAAAATGTCAGTACCACCACGAACTCGGGGGCTGTGAAGGCCGTTGTTTCTGCCTCCGAAGCGGAGTTTGCTAGCATAAGATCCCAACTAAGGTTGGCCAAGTTGGATTTGGCATCCACCCATGCTGAACTGGATGGACTCGGATTGAGCTGGAGTGCTTGGATGTGCCTGTGGACAAGTGATTGTCCGATTTGCAGTCCTAGGATGATGAGAGGTGGCGGGCGGAGATAGAATGGGCTGTCAAACGATGGCAGCTAGAGTTTGAAGTCAACGAGGGGCATCACAGTTTTCGCAAGGCGGAACGCTTATTGTCAGAGGAGTGTTCACACTTTTTCGCCTTGGTGAATGCAGTGGATTTTGATATGTCGGGACAGAGGTCGTTGATCTCGTCAGAGGTTATTCGGGGCAGATTGCAGCTTTTGGAGCTTATCAGAGAAAAATACTATAGTGTCGATCTTGACTTTGCTCGTTATAGGAGAACTGCTTTCGGACCCATCTTTCCAGGGGAAGGTTCTGGCTCTGCAGGATAAGATGCTGAGGAGGTTGTTTCTCCTTAAAATAGTTGTAACATCCTTCCCAGTACATAAAACACTTTTTTTTATGAAAGTATAGTATTGTTTTGTTCTTTACTGCTGAGTTTTCTTCTGACGCTTTGTAGATCGTAGAATTTGTACTATTAGGCAGAATGCATGTTTTTGTCAGTCCAGTTGTATCGTCGCTGACCGTTTTTAGCTGCTATTGTTTACTGGTGAGCCATTTTGGTCTGCGAATTAATCGTTTAGCAGGTCGTCATCTTCGCGCGTAAAAATCTTGAGGAGACACTGGCTTCGTCGATTGACGCAATCCGCGTGTGGTGGACTAGAAGTTGGGTACCTGAAGCTGTCGTTGTCAGTTGTGGACTGATTGAGCTCGTTCCACGATCGTTGTCTGTTGGAGAGCAATGGTCCTTGGCAAGTCGTCGTCATCAGGTGGGCGAGCACTGACTAGATTTACCTGGTAAAGTTTGGCGATATTGTCTGTCGTAGAGCAATGATCCCTTGGCGAGTCATCGTTATTAGGCGCATGAGCACTGACTAGACTCCCACTCCCTTGGCCGTTATTGTTTGTGTGCAACGGACTAGGCTTTGGGCAGCAGAAGTCATCAGTTGCGAATTGACTAGGCTTACCTGGTAAGTTAGGCGATCATTGTCTGTTGGAGAGCAATGATCCCTTGGCGAGTCATCATCATCAGGCATGTGAGCACTGACTAGACTCCCACTTCCTCTGCCGTTGCTGCCCGCACGCAGTAGACTAGGCTTTGGGCACCAGAAGCCGTCGTCATCAGTCGCGAACTAACTAGGCTTATCTGCTAAGTTCGGCGATCATTGTCTATTAAAGAACAACAATCCTTTGGCGAGTCATCATCATCAGGCGTGTGAGCACTAACTAGACCTCGCAACGGACTAGGATTTGGGCACCAGAAGCCGTCGTCATCACTCGCGAACTGACTAGGCTTACCTAGTAAGTTTAGTGATCATTATCTATTGGAGAACAATGATCCCTTGGAGAGTCGTCATCATTAGGCATGTGAGCACTGACTAGACTCCCACTTCCTCGGTCGTCGTTGCCCGCGCGCAGAGGACTAGGCTTTGGGCACTAGAAGCCGTCGTCATCAGTCGCGAATTAACTAGGCTTACCTGCTAAGTTCGGCGATCATTGTCTGTTGGAGAGCAACAATCCTTTTGTGAGTCATCATCATCAAGTGTGTGAGTACTAACTAGACTCTCACTTCCTCGGCCGTCGTCGTCTGCGCGCATCGGACTAGGCTTTGGGCACCAGAAGCCGTCGTCATCACTCGCGAACTGACTAGGCTTACCTAGTAAGTTTGGTGATCATTATCTATTGGAGAGCAATAATCCCTTGGCGAGTCATCATCATTAGGCGTGTGAGCACTGACTAGACTCCCACTTCCTTGGTCGTCATTGCCCGCGCGCAGCGGACTAGGCTTTGGGCATCAGAAGTCGTCGTCATTAGTCTTGAACTGACTAGGTTTATCTGGTAAGTTCGGCGATCATTGCTTGTTGGAGAGCAATGATCATTTCGCGAGTCATCGTCATCAGGAGTGTGAGCACTAACTAGACTCCCACTTCCTCGACCGTCGTTGCTCGCGTGCAGGGGACTAGGATTTGGGGCTGACATTCGAGTCTGACCCCCTTTCATCGAGGAGGTCGAGCCCAACGCGCAAGGCTTCATCGTTACCGTCTGGTCTAAACTCTTCCGTTCGAAAGGTTGGTACCTCGAGTTCTACCGAAACCATAGCTTCTGACCCGTCTGCCAGGGCAAAAGGAGTCTCTCCGGTAGGGATTCTTTTAGTTGTCTGATATGCCTAGAGTATCCCTGGCAGCTCTGGAACCCATTTTCCTTTGGCCGCATCAAGCTTCCTTTTGATCGCCTCCAGGATTGTTCGGTTGGTAACTTTCGCTTGGCCATTGGCTTGGGGGTGCCATGGCGATTAATATTCAAACTTTTGCACAATTTTTTAACCTTAATACCTTCAAATTGAGTTCCGTTGTCACTGACCAATACTCTGGGGATGCCAAATCTATAAACGATGGTGGCCCATATGAATTTTTTTAATCTGGACCTGCCTTACTTTGGATAGGGGCTCAGCTTCGACCCACTTGGTGAAGTAGTCGATAACTACAAGAGGAATCTTTTACCGGCGGATGCTGGGAGCGGTTCGACGATGTCCATTCCCACTGTGCGAATGGCCATGGACTAGTCATTGGTGTCAGTGGCTTGGCTGGCATATGTGTGTATGGCGCGAACCTTTGACACTTGTCGCATTTGAGGACAATATCTTTGGCGTCTTGCTGCATGGTCAGCCAATAATACCCTAGAGTCAAAGCTTTGTAGACAAGGGTTCTCCCGCTTGGATGATTTTCGCATATACCGTTGTGGATCCTTCCCAGGACTTGATTTGCCTCTGAAGGTGACAGACATCGGAGCAGGGGCCCTATCGCCGATCTCCTGTATAACAGTTGTTTAGGATATTGTACCTCGCCACTTTGTTTTTTAGTCTTCTGGCTTCGACCTTCTCGGTCGGTAGGGTTTCGGTTGCGATATATTTGAGTATCGGAGTCATCCAATTTGGTTGCGCGTCAGCCGCACAGACATTTCTAGGATTTTCTTCATCGAGGCTTGATAGCTCTTGATATTCAATGAGGCCGCTTGAGATTTCGTCAAAGGCTGAGGCCTTTCTAGCTAGCGTGTCGGCTCTTTTGTTGTCGTCTCGATAGCACTATATGAACTTGCACCTCTTAAACCCGCCCATTACGCCAAGTACCTTGTTGTGGTAGGCTATCATGTGGGGGTCCTTGCTATTGAAATCTCATTTGACCTGGTTGACTACCAGTCTTGAGTCGCTGTAAGCCACTAGGTGATCTATCATGATCCCCAAAGCTAGCTTTAGACCGGACAGAAGGGTTCGTATTCGGCCTCGTTGTTCGAAGTGAGGAAGCCAAACCTGGTGTATTTTTTGAGGGTGAAGCCGCTGGGGGAACGGAGTGTGATCCCGAGTTCGCTTGTTTTTCCCATTGATGACCCATCGCAGCGCAAGACCCCATCCTGGGTGCTTGAGTCCAAGGTTTGGTGATTTGTCTTTGGCTATTCTCTACTGGTAAACTCGGCGATGAAGTCTGCCAACGCCTGGCTTTGATGGCGGTTCTTAGAGCATAACTTATATCAAATTGTTTGAGCTCTACCGACCATTTCACCATTTTGCCGGATAAATCGAGTTTATGCAATACTGAGCGAAGAGGATGCTTGGTCATAACTGTTTTAGAGTGGGCCTGAAATTAGGGCCTCAGTTTCCCAGAGGAAACGACCAGTGCCAGAGCTAAATTTTCTAGGTCTGGGTAGTGTGTTTCTGCTTCCACGAAAGTTTTGATGGTGTAATACACCAGTTTTTGGGTCCCCTGGCAATCGCGTACGAGGGTTGAGCTGATAGCGTGCTTGGAAACAGACAAGTATAAGTAGAGTGTTTCACCGGTCGTTGATTTTGAGAGTAGTTTTGGACTTCCCATGTATGCTTTCAGGCTTGTTCGCACTCCTCGTTCCACGAGAACCCTTTGCTTCCCCTCGGAATTTTGAAAAAAGGAAAACACTTGTCAGACAATTTAGATATAAACTTGTTGAGTGCTGCTACCCTCTAGTCAAGCATTGAATGTCCTTGATGCTGGCTAGGGATTTCATGTCGAGAAAGGCATGAATATACTTTAGGTCGGCCTCGATTCCTATCTTGTTTACTATATAGTCTAAGAATTTTTCAGATTCAACTCCGAACGTACACTTCTGTGGGTTGAGCTTCATCTGCTATTTCCTAAGTTGGTTGAACGCTTTAGTGAGGTCTCTTATGTGGTCGGGGCTGCGGAGGCTCTTGAACAACATGTCGTCAGTGTAGACCTCCATGTTCTTGCTGATCTGTTCTTTAAACATCCAATTTACCAGTCGTTGATAGGTGGCACCTGCATTCTTTAAGCCAAACGACATCACCCTATAACAATATATCCATCTTTCAGTTACGAATGATATGTCTTTTCTTGATTCGGTGGGTACATCAGTATTTGATTGTAGCCTAAGTAGGTGTCCATGAAACTTAGTAAGTTATATCCTTCAGGTAGCCAGTCTGGATATCGCGTACGATCTGATCAATGCAGGGGAGTGGGAAGTTGTCCTTCAGGTAAGTTTTGTTTAGGTCCGTGTAGTCTACACACACCCTCCACTACCCGTATTTCTTTTTTACAAGAACGGTGTTCGCTAGCCAGTCTGGATATCGCGTTTCCTTAATCATGTCTGTGCTGAGTAAACATTGCACCTCCTCGTTTATGATAGCGTTCCTCTCGGATGCCATGAGCCTTTTCTTCTGTCATACGATTTTCCTCGTGGGATCCACCTCCAGACGATGGGTGATTATCGACGGGTCGATTCCCGTTATGTCTCGCATGGTCTAGGCAAAAATGTCCTGATTATGTTGTAGTAGCTTCGTGAGTTGCTCCGCCAAATCTTTGCTTAGGCGGGAACCTATATGGATAACTTTGTTGTTGAGAGGACTATCGAGATAGACTGTGACGGTTTCTTCCTCCGGTTTGCCTGCATTGGGCCTGCCTCGAGGGCTTATTGAAGCCTCGTCGTCTAGGATAAGCTGCTCTTCCCCCGCCGCTTGGGTGGGATTGAGAGCTATCTTAGTCGCAGGGTCAGCCGACAATTGAAAATCACTCGGTGGCAGTGTCGTCATATACTGGCATTCCCTGGTTACTGCCTCTTAGTGCCCCGACCGCTTGGTTTGTCGGATACTTGATGCATTGGCGTATAGTGTAGACTGTCGTTCCCATTTGGTGTATCCAGGGTCTCCCCAAGACCACATTACATGCCGAAGGTGTGTCGATCACTATGAATTTTTGAAATAGGGTTTTTGGAGTTGGCTTTTCCCCGGCTACCACAGTCAGTCATATCTTCCCCACAGGGAAGCGCTTTTTGCCGCTGAAACCGATCATCAGACGGTTATTAGGAGTCAATGCTTTCTTCTTTAGTTACATGTTGTGGAACGCACAGAGAAAGAGGACGTTCAATGAACTCCCAGTGTCCACTAAGGATCTCCTTACTTTCCAGCTCGCCAGAGAGATCATTACTGCCAGGGCATCATTGTGTGGGAGTTGTATGCCCTGGAGGTCTTCTTCCGTAAACGCTAGAGGCAGGGAGTGGTCATACTTCTGAGCATGCGGTGCTAGCTATCTGCCGCGTATTGCCTGGATCCTCATACCTCAGAGTGTCTTTTTCCTAGACCTATTAGATAGTTTGGTCTCGGAATGGGCTCCGTGAAGTACGCATATCCGGTCAACTGATTTATCTCTGGGACTGGTTTTGGTCTTAGTTGCTTGCTCTTCTTTTAGGGCGATGTAGCTCTGCGCCTCCTTTGCCAAGTCTGCCATATTGGCTGGTGGGTCCAAGGTTAGGAAGTTATAGAACTTGCCCTTCCCCAAACCATTGATGAAAGCTGAGACGGTTGTCCCGTCGTTGCACACATTGACGGAAGTTAGATCATCAATGAAGCGAGTTAGATATGCCTTCAGTGTCTCATCAAGCTTCTGTTTCATCGATCTGAGCGTCTTCATTGTCAACAAAACTTGGCATATAAAAAGTGATATTGAATCCGATTCGGGGTCCATCGGTGCTGTCGCTATTTCGGGAGCATCAGCTTGATGCATGCGCGTTATTTGCGCCGTCGAGTGTGGTGAAGTAGCGCTAGGTTGAGCGTCCAACGTTTCCCCTTGTTTTCCATTGTTGCATGATCGGGTGGTCACCATCTCTTCGTAGCCTAAAGAGAGATGGTGCAAGTAAAAGGTTAGGAACTTTGTCGTCCCCACAGATGGCGCCAAACTGATGCAGTCGTTTTCCGCTCCCTGCTTTGACCTTGACCTGCAAACCTTCTTACTTGCACAAGGACCGCACGTGAGCCATGGACCACCGATGTGGTGGCCAATGACACTCCGATGCTAAAGTTAGATAGGGATCTGAGGAAGGTGTAATGTTGTAAACAGGGAATTTATAGCGTACCTTAGCTTACCAACCTCATGTCTTATTTATAGTGCAGGAGTCCTGGTTCGACAGGTCATCGATGGCGTAGTTTAGGAAAGAAGATTTGCTTGGAGATCCTTCTGTAATTAAGAGTTGTGTTGTGGAGGAAAGTTTCCATGTTAGTCATGTGCTCCTAGATACGCGGGAGATAGTTCCCATTCCGAGAGTGGTCTATAGGTAGAAGTCTCCTTATGTGACATCTTCTCTAGAATTCGCTTCCGAGTTGGAAGCAAATAGCTGTTGTAGTTGCCCGTCCGAAGCTGATCCTCGATATACTTGCCTTAGCAGGACTAATGGGTATTGAGGATAGTTGTGAGACATGTGGCTCTAGCGAGCTGTAAGAATTTGGATCCGCTTGGCGGACTGCATTGGGCGGGTTTAGAACCGCATGGGTCGGATCAATGTTGAGCTGACGCTGGAGCCTCTCTTTTCTCGAGATAATCATGACATGTGTATGACATAGATTTGGAACCGTTTCGGTGTATCATCACTGACTATCCGAATCAAGTGATCCTTTGAGAATACATACAAATATAGGATTTTCCATGAAATCAACCCAGTAGGTGTTGTTTTGTTTGGTGAAATCTTGCTAATCCTGTCTCGTCCCGAACTCGTTTGGGATGGGATGATGTCGAAATGAGGTATATCTGTCTTGGTCCCGAAGAAACGGGATGGGATAGGGATGAGGTCCATCCCGTTCCGTGCCCATCTAGGCACATGTCAGCATTTTGGTTTCCTTTTTTGGTAGGGCTGAAAACCGAACCGACGGTTCGGTTTTTCACCTAAACCGTGAACCGAACCGACTTAGGTCGGTTTTAAAATTTTCAAACCGAAACCGAACCGACCATTAACAAAACCGATCCGAAACCGAACCGATTCTAATTTATGCAAACCGTAACCGAACCGACTAAAATCGAACCAAAACCGAAATAAAACCGAACCGACCGACTATTTTAAACATATTGTATTATTTATATATAAATTATATATTATTTATTATATATATTTGGTCGGTTCGGTTTGGTCGGTTAAAATCACATAGAAATCGAAAACCGAACCGACCACTTCGGTTTTGAGTTTTTTAAAACCGAAACCGATCCGAACCGACCATTTTGGTTCGGTCGGTTTAATCGGTTTGATCGGTTTTTTGCTCAGCCCTATTTTTTGGTGCCATTATACATGATCGTGGCTCCCATATAACCTGCGATGGTTTTTAAGGACTGAACCGACTGCCATACGAGCACAGAAAAAGAAGCGAGAAATTTCAATTCATGGAAATGGAAATCGGTAATCTGGAACCAAAAGCAGAGATCGAGATGAAGAACGAAGAGCTCTTCAAAGCAGCAGAGAAAGGAGACTCCTCACTCTTCAAATCTCTATCTGAATCACAACTCCACAAAGCTCTCTCACTCCTTGACGAAGATGGTCGCTCTCTCCTTCACGTCGCCGCCTCATCAGGTCAACTTGAGGTTAGCATCTCTTTCGAGGGTTTTAAAAGGGTTTAATTTGTTGAGTAAAGTCTGATTATTAGTAGTGTATTTTGATGGGATGTATTAGGTTGTGAATGTGATATTAGCCGATGATGCATCGCTGAGCATTATAAATAAGACTGATGAGGAGGGTTGGGCGCCAATTCATTCTGCGGCTAGTATTGGAAATGTTGACTTGGTCGAAGCTTTGCTAAATAGAGGTGAGCTTCCGGGGGATAGTTTTAATTTTTTAATTTCTTGAATTGTTTTGTTGATTGCTTTGCTTTTATCTTTTGGCATAACTTCAGTCGGAAATTCTAGTCATAATTTTGCAACAGATCTAAATGCTTTACAATTTGGGCAACAACAGTTAAAGTGTGAGGGCTACCTTTCATGTTTTATTTTAAACGGTGAAGGATTTATGAATAACTCCATTCTCACTTTTAAAATCTATATTCATTTTGTCATTTGGTGTTGTGGAGTCTTTTTATGAATTTTGAAAAATTAGTGTGAGCCAACGAGGGCACGACACATAAGCCAATGTCAAAATGAATGTAGATTTGAATGGAGAGTAAAAGCACTTAAGTTTTGTTAATGAGATGCTATATGAGAATACAAGACTGCAAAAGCATTAAGCCCCAAAATTATTTACTCCCAAATGGCCTACAAAGAATCAAATAATTTTCCCTTGAAATCCAACCCCACATTTATATCAAATCCTTGATACATACTTTTTGAATATTATGCTATCACGTTCTTTCCACAAGGCTTACCATTTTGGCGAATGATGATGCATAACTCACCAACACCTAAGCATATTGTCTGCTGAAAGCATAGCCCAAGAGACATGAAATGTGACTACAACGTGTTGAAAGTAGAAGCTAAAAGAAGCTCCAGGAAGGAAGTAGAAGGCAGTTTGAGCAACCGTTGTTGACTTGTGGTTTCTTTGAGAGTAAGTAAGGATGAGAGGAGGTGGTGGAAGGTTCTTCCACCTCCTCAAGCCGTTGCTCAATATAAGCCAGTTCAAGAAGAGCTTTGAACAACCCTTTTTGCTTCCTTTGATCACCTCCTCAAGGGCCTATATAAGGACCCATTGGGAGACCAATCCATTTGAGAGTGAATTCTGAAATTCGTTTTGGGAAATTTGACGTCGAATTAGCATTCTTCTTTGTTTAGGTTGGATTTTTGTATGTATGTTTGTTTGGGCCTTTGGGGTTTTGTTTGGGTTTTGTATTTGGGTTTCTTTTGAGAAACCAATTTTTAAGAGGGTGTTTGAATTCAAATCTGAAGTGTTATTTGTTATGGATGTAGGCAATCTTGTAGAACAACGTAAATTTGTTGTCTCTGATTTTATCGTCTTTGTTTGATAACTTTGCATTTTAGTATTTATAATGCTACGGCTCACAACACAACTTGCGCACTCAAATACAATGGATAAAGGAGATGGAAAATGTTTTCTTACTCCAACCTCACATCATGCTCACCTTTGTTGGTCGATAACCTGTTCCACACTACCATCTATATGATAGAAATGTATTATAGACAATGCTTCTTTCCTCTAAACAATTTTGTAAGAGCATCTCCACTTATGGGTGGAAAGAAAAAGCAAAAATGACATTTTGACCCAAATTTTTTTTATCTCAACTTGCCTCCTTGCGGTGGTTGAGGGAGTAAACTTTTAGAGTGTCATTTAAAGTGTCGGCCCACAGAAAGAATGCCACCCCCCATAAAGAAAACGAGACAAGCAAAATGGAGAGGTAAGGGGGGAATGCGCTTTTGTAGTGGTCCAGCCCTTATCTCCTTCCATTTTGAATGAATTCGACATCGAAAGTGAGAGGTTTGATAAGAGGGGAATGCCCTTCAGTGCATGGAGTTCTCCGAGCGTTGTAAACATGTGAAAGCAATAATTTGCCTTCCCCCTATGGGTGGAGTTGGATTTTGAGGTGGAAATCCAAATATTTTGCTTTCCACTCAATGGGGAGATGCTCTAAGGAAGTTGTTATTTGCTCCCATAGGAAGATTCTATGTTGCCAACCTTGTAAAAAAACATGAGGATATTTGGAAACCTCTATCCTTATCATCCTTCTAAACCTAATAATCATCATCTAAACCTAACAACACACCATCCAATATAATAGAAAGTTTCACAAACTCACCAATCTCTCCTGATAGGGAGGCGAAGGTGCCATCAACCTTAGCAACTAAACTCAGCCAGCAACCAACTCCTCTTATTGCACTTGCAAAACATGGATCCGCAAACTATATGCGCAATTCCCCATTCAAATTATCAACCCAAAACTTAACTATCGACCTCAATAATACCTTTCATGAAATCATCCTTATATATGGATCTCCGTGACTAGTGCCATAAGAACATATTGGGTGCCTCAAAGGTCTAAGTCATTCTTATGGTTAGATATGGATCTCCATGTACTACTGCCACACAAACATATTGGGTGCCTCAAAGGCCAGTTAGACCCCAAAGCATCATACTTATCTTTAACAACCTCTTTTTCACAAGCCCCCAAAGCATCATACTTATCTTTAACAACCTCTTTTTCACAAGCCGTCCCCTCTCACCACTATGTCTTCACAACCACTTGTTTAGGAGTGCAGAGCATTGCATTCATCAAATGTAGAGGACAAATACCATGACCACCCACCTTCTTAGGCAAATAAACTATACTCTAGTTTAAAGGAATGGAACCCTTGTTCTCCTGCTCTCTACTGCACCATAAAAAGAATTTAATCATCCTCTCAATCTTTCCGGCTATTGAAAGAGGACGTTCTTGTTCATTACTAAAATGTTACCTTTGGATAATAACTTGGCTTTCCCAATTTCCCCATTTCCTTCACCCACTTTCACCATTGTATCCAACAAGTGTTTACATTTGTTCTTAGCCGCGAATGGTAGACCCAAGTAAATAACTTGTAGCACACCGACCTGATCGCCCAATAACTCGGCTCCTATAGTAATCCTAGCACCTTCACCAACTCCATACACCACACTTTTTGAAAAATTAATTTTATGTTGCAAGCATGCCTGAACATCAAACAAATGTATTTCAAGTTCTCCATGAAGAATAAATTTCAAATTCTTCAAGTGTGGCCAAGATTTGTGATTGGGCTACGCTTTATCTCTAACGTCATACCCTTCATCAGTCTGAATATCGTTCAAAACTTCAAATAATTATGTGTTTTTGGAATGTTCCATCTAGTTTCTTGAGTCGTTACACTGACCTTTCCATTTACGCCAAATAAAATGTTTGACCAGTGCATTGATTTCCTTAGTATACATTTAGAACATGTGCGGGGAAAACATGCTATCCTTAATGGGATGTGACAAAGGTGTATGATTTGGTCTTTGGGGGATGAGATTGATTGGTGGCAACCATTTTTTTTTTACTGTTTATTTGTTTGGACCAAGCACGATATGTAAAGATTTTGCTATTGGTCCAGTAAGAAGATTCTAGGAGATCCGGGTGAAACTTTTAGTAATGGCCATAAATGAGAGTGATACAAGCTATGACTTTCCATTGGAAGTTGGTATATCCGTGCTTTACCCTTGGCTTTGTGTCACTACGTTAGAGTAGAGGAAAATTAAAACCACAAGAAGGAATTGTCAACTATCAAAAGCCTCAATTAAGTTCTTGTGCATCCCCTTGGGTCAAGATGTATGTCGCATTCTAAAGTCCAAACCTAAGTCCTTTTGCACCCCTTTAGTTTGGTAAAACTTAGTCCTTACATTGTCAGCGGATTACCTTGCCTATTTTCGCCCTCTACAACAGTGTGTGTAACCCTTTCCTCATCTAGCAAATTTCACCAAAGATCTTGTAGCGTCATGTTCTTTAGTTGTCCAAAACACCTTTGGATATTTTTTCCAGTACAACCTTAAAGTTAGAATCATCATCGATAATGAGCTATTCAAATTGAAAAAATTCACCAATGATAATAATGTGTATAGGAGTGCAACTATATAACAATTCAGCTTGGGGTTACTATTCCCAAGGAAATTGGAGACAAAAAGGGGTAGTATAAATGTGATCCAAGATGATGACGGTTAAGATTCTCTATAATGGCATGTTTGTAAATAAGATACATGTAGAAGGGCAAATGGAAAATGAAAAAAAAAAGTCAAAATAAGTGTATGGAAGACCATGTGATATACATGTGGCGGAGAGAGAAAGTTGTTTTTCAAATTTATTTTCTCAAGATGAAAATTGTCAAAATTACTTAGTTGTCAAATTTTGGTTTGGTATTGTTGAAATGCATTTTTGAAGACCATTCCGATGAAATCAATGATCACTACAACGATGACAATTTTAAAATAGGTATTCTATTGTTGAAGAAACATCTAATTCATTTCCCGCCATATGTATTTTTAATATTTTTCAAAGAAACAAGGCGGGCATATTAAGATGCATTCAAACAAAGACCTAGAACAAAGTCAAAGTTTAGGGAGAACTCACTCCCACAGTATGAAAATTGTGTCCTCTCAACTTATTAAAAACTTGACCCAGTTTGATTTTAATATCTTGACCCACTTTCTATCCTACCTAAGGGCAATACAGTAGTGCACAAATATATTACTATGCAAATATATCACCTGAATAACGTTCTCCTCCCTTACGTACAAAACCTTCAGAGGTCGTCCCCACGATAAGGTTTACAGAAGGACAACACTCTTGAAGCCAATAGATGCCTTGCAGCATGTGAAAGGTGCAACCTTTTCGTTGGGAGCCTGGAATGATCAGTGAAATGATTGGGAATGGGGAGAAAAATATTATGTAGGTATACTTTTACACTGCATTCGTTAGTTGTATTTACACACATCATTTACCAACTAATTCGCACCTACATCCCATTCCTCTGATTTTTCTTTTGACTGGTAAGCATGGGTACTTTCACCGCGTATCAACTAATGGGACAACAACTATTCTGTGGTTAGTGCAGTTCTTGAATCTTGGGTAATATTGACTTCAGATTTTGAGTCATTAAATTATTAGATTGATTGGCTTGAATCAAGGTGGTCATGTTTATAGTGATTTTATGCTTGAAGGTACTGATGATAAACTTGAACAGGAGCTGATGTCAATTTGAAAAACAGTGGTGGTCGTGTAGCTCTTCATTATGCTGCCAGCAAGGGATGGGTGAAGATGGCTGAAACCTTGATTTCTCATGGTGCAAAGCTCAATCAGAAGGATAAGGTATTCATCTTCGTGAATATCTCTTTCCCTTCACTTCAAACGTCGTCTCTGATATTTATTTCTATCATCCACTCTTTCGGTTGTTAATATGTTGAAGTGCACTACATTCAGGTTGGCTGCACTCCATTGCATCGTGCAGCAAGCTCAGGGAACTCAAACCTTTGTGAACTTCTAATTGAGGAGGGAGCGGAGGTTGATGCTGTTGATAAAGCCGGTGAAACACCCTTAATGACTGCAGTAATATGTCTTAACAAAGAGGTAATGTTAGCATTTTTATTTTATATATTTTTTTCTACTGATATTTAGAAGGGTGTGTCTGTGTGGGTGGGTGGGTGGTGGGAGGCCAATCAGGCCTTCCATGTATTGGAATGGACGATGGGAGTCATCAGCTCTCACGGCCTCCACCTTGTGCCAAGATTCAGGAGAATGCAAGGGAAGGTTTGTTTTTGACCATTTTTTGTGTAGACTTGTCTCCTGAAAAACATGCATGCTTTTGAGGAAATTGAGAGCAGACTCTAGTGATTAGTGAAAAAATCACTAATCACTGTCATCCTGTGGTTTGAATGGCTGTTTCAAACTATGACATATTTCCCTTTCAGTTTCTGTATTTAGTACTTATAATGCTCCGTACATCTTTACCTTTGTGAAAAAAAGAGGACCGAGGTCTTGAATGCCATCAACCACTTTCTTTTTTTGGTTTAGTTGTAATGAGAAACTTAAAACATGCCTAATTATTGGGAGAGTGCATGTTCTTGTACCTTTAACTGGTTTGTGGGGTGTACAGGTAGCCCTCCTCCTAATACGACATGGAGCAGATGTTGACATTGAAGACAAGGAAGGATATACTGTACTTGGTCGAGCTTCTGCTGATTTAAGACCAATACTGATTGATGCTGCAAAGGCCATGCAAGAGGGTTAAAGTTTGGACAAAACTTGGTAAAAGAAACAATTGCTAGTGAGGCAGTGTGTATTAGAGAATCATCAAGAATTTTAGTATCTTACCAAACTAGTTCTCGGCTCTATTAGTAGGTTACATTGGATACCCTTCACCTGTGTCATGTAAATCACCTGTGTGACTTGAGATGGAAATGCATTAAAATTTGTCTGGCCGCATCAGTAAATTTTGTATTTGCAGATGCCCCACCAAGGTACTGATATTTGAACTTAATCGGAAGATTTGTGCTTTCAGAGAAATTGAAAATACAATGACATACTTGTCTGGCTGGGTCTACGGGTGGGCACGGGACGGGATGGGACGAGATAGACCCCATTCCGACCTCGTCCCATCCCAAACGGGTTCGGGACGGGACGGGATCAACGTGCTCTGATTATAATCAGTTGGAATATAATATGAACATCATTATATGGAATTGCTAACTGGAATAAGCTAAGCATAATCTAGGGTCTATTTTTTAGCTAAGCATAAGCAATTGCAATAATGGAATAAACATTAAACATAAGCTAAAATTGCTAACTAGAATTGCTAAAAAATAATAATGGAATTGTTTATTGTTTAATGTTGGAATAAACTAACTGGAATAAGCACAAGACTGGAATTAAACTGGAATAAACATTATATTGCTTATTGGAATTGCTAAAATTGCTAATTGGAATTGCTAAAAATAATAAGCTCTCAATATTTTTTTAGCTTATTCCAGTTAGCTAAGCATAAGCAATTGCAATAATGGTAAAATTGCTAAAAACACTAAGAAATAAATATTGAAAAATTAGCTCGGGACGGGACGGGATTGGCGAGATTAAAAATCTTCATCCCATCCCATTCTAGATCGGGACGAGATCGGGATGAAATTATTCAATCCCATTAAGACCCTGAAAAATCGGGACGGGATCGGGATCGCGGGATGGGATGCCCACCCCTAGCTGGGTCTAGTTGATCCATTAAAGACTCAGTTCAGATATTGGGCTGAAAGTTTCTTAAAGTCAGGCTCCAATCCAATGATGAAAAAAAAAACCCAAATCCAACGTGACCTACAAATTGCTCTAAACTTGATCTAAATCGTTTCTATCCTCAGATGCATCTTATCTTTTTCTCATCTCTCCCTCCTTCCCTCTACAATTAAAACCCCAAGAGAAATAGAGAGTCTGATGCATGAGGGTTTCTAGGGTTCCTAATTTGCCCTCAAAGTTATTTACCAGTGTACTAAAAATCGGTCTAGGCGCTAGAAGGTGGAAAACCGCCCAGATTAATGGCTGGGCGAGCAGTCTGGGCGGTTCTGGGCAGTCTGGGCGGGTCTGGGCGGGATCTAGGCGGGGTCTAGGTGGCCTAGGCGGACTCTAGGCGGTTTGGGCGATTTTTATTTTTTTTATTTTTTTTTTAATTTTTTTATTTTTTAATAAGGATGATTGTGTTCTTATTTTATTTTTCTTTCATATTTTTTAGAAATAAACTATTTAATTATTTTTTATTCAGTATATGTCTAAATGTAGCAAATGATGATTACTTAATGGAATTCTCAAAGGATCTGCTGGTACCAATTTTACTAATGTAGATTTTATCAAACATAACTGAGGTTATTCATGCAATTTGAAGAAAAATAAAAGAGTACACAAATTCAAATTTATATAAAGTACCCATCATGACCAACTTCAGTCATTTGAGTTTTAATAAATTTTGTTCACGATTGTTAATTTTTCATGTTTTTAAATTTTGTATATGTATATTGGCATTAAATTGGATGTAATTGATAAAGTATTATGCTTAACTTTTGTAAATTATTAAAGTTATAATACAAAACCTAAGACCGCCTAGGCGCCCGCCTAGGCCCCTGGGCGCTAGGCACCTGCTCGCCGCCCGCCCAGCGCCTAGCGATTTTTAGAACACTGTTATTTACTAAATAACTTATTCGTAATCTTTTAATTTAATTAGGAGTCTTTTTAGTTTATTTTAAGATTAGGCTTTACTTTTTATTTTAGGAATAAACTGCTTGTTATTTTAGTATTTAATTCTATTTTTTTTCTTTTAGGAATATGCTGCTTATTATTCAAGTTATTTGAGCACTATAAATTAGGGGTGAGCATTTGTGGCTGAAAAATCGAACCGGACCGAGATGCTCGGTTCGGGCCTCGGTTATCATTTTCAAAATCCGTCGGGTACCCGGCCCGGCCCGTGAATATAATTTATTTACAATTTCGATTTTGGTGGGGGTTTGTCTCTCGATCTCTGTTATTCATCTTTACCAAATTGAGATCTAGGGTTTTGTTGAGATTGGGAGAGTAAGAAAACATTGGTGATCTTGAGAGGTGAAGAAGATGAGCTGTTAAGAGGAAACACACAACACCATAACCGACAGAAGTTCAATCAACTCTGATGTGGTGTGCATAGATTGCCCAGGAAGCCAAGTATTTTTGTTGGACAGGTACAACTAATATATTCAATTCCACTAGCTAGCTGTGTTGAGAGGGAGAGAGATTTTCTTTCACTTTTGCTTCACCGAGCAAATCGTATTCACTCAATAGATCAATTGAAGTGTGTTTGTAAATCGTGTTGAAATTTGGATCAGAGGTTGTTTCTGTCTCTCTCTGTGATCCGAAGTAGCGATGTTTTTAGTGGATTGGTTCTATGGAGTTCTTGCGTCGCTGGGTTTATGGCAGAAAGAGGCGAAGATCTTGTTTCTAGGGCTCGATAATGCCGGAAAGACCACATTGCTTCACATGTTGAAGGACGAGGTGAGTTTTCTTCATCTCTCTTTACAAACATCTCATCTCATCTGATCTCTTTGTTTTTATAGAGATTACTGAAACATTTTTGCTTTTGTAGAGAAAATGGATTGGTTTGAGACTTTCATCCCTAACAAAGAAATCTCAGGTTGAGTACGTGGTGAACTCCTCCTTACTGGCTGCTGCGTCGAGAACACATAACAAAGAACAATCCTTCTTAGCTGTTGCGGATTGCTTCTTCTTATTTTGTTGCTTTTTTATCTCTCTAGCTGCTCTGTCGTGATATCTCTTTGCTAGGATTTCTTCTTGACTCCATAGTGAATGTGAGAAACAGATAGTGAAAAGAACAGAGAGGAGACAAACTTTTTCTGTTGGTTTGGGCTTTGTCAAATTTCTAAACGGGCTTTATCAAATTTCTAAAAATTGTTTGGGCTTTGGACCTTTGCGCTTTGGACCGAGACCAATCCGAGACCGGTCGGGAATTCGGTTAACCGGGCCTCGGTTAACCGGCCCAACTCGGTCCGGTCTCGGGCCTAAAAATATCGGGCCGATTTTCGGTTTTTTATTTTCAGACCGGTTACCCGGACCTGCCCAGCCCTACTATAAATAAAGCTCTTCCTCAATATTGTGGGAAACCTTTGATTTTAATAATTTAATCGAACATTAGAGTTATTTCTTTGTGTTTTTGGGCGAATCTCTTGTATCATTCCTTGTGAATTTTCTGTTGAACTAACCTACAGGATAATCGCTATTCTGCCCGGCGTTAGTTGGTATCAGAGCTTCATCATCTTCTTGGGGTGAGATTTCATCAGTTTCTATGGCTGGTGGTCGTGGTCGTCGCGGGCAGGTTCCGAACGAGGAAGCCCCAAACCGTGATCGTAACATTCAGGATGTGATGATTGAGGATTTACAGAGGCAAGTTGCAGAGTTAACCCAGCGTCTAGTAGCGCAAGATTTTGGTGAACGTGAGATGGAAGATCACGATTCTGATTCCAGTTTCGAAAACCCGTATCACAAACATGCTCGATTCTGGGAGCACTGTGGTCGGGAGGATCGTCATGGAGACCTCGGATTCAGAGTGGATCTGCCCGAGTTTTCTGGTACGTTACAGGCTGAAGGATTCGTCGATTGGTTGAATGAAGTAGAGTGTATTTTGAAGTATAAGGAAGTCCCAGATCGTGTCAAGGTAAAATTGGTCGTCATCAAACTCAAAGGCAAAACATCTGCGTGGTGGGAGTAGTTGAGGTGATCACGAAACAGGCAGGGCAAGGCCAAGATCACTGATTGGGAGAAGATGAAGGGTCACTTCCTTCCTTTCGGCTACACTCCTTCCTTATTTCAGCGACTTCACTCGTTGAGGAAAGATACACTATTGAAGGAATACAAACAAAGTGCCAAATCTTCTGTGTTTGTGGATAAGCGAATTGGGGAACAAAATAATGCGCTCGACGAGGGGCAAAACCGAGATTTAGCGCTCGGGCAAAACCAGCAGTTAGCGCTTGGCCATAGTCATAGTCTGGGACTTGGCCAGAACCATGATTTGGGTCTCGAACCGGCTCATGAGCATGACTTGGGTTTAAGACAGACACATGAACATGATGTCGGTTTAGGGCATCCCCATGACCATGAACCAGCTTTAGGGCATCCTCATGACCACAAATTGGTTTTGCATCATGCCCATGCTCATTCCCATAACCAAGCTCATTCACATCCTCATTCACATCCACATTCACATCCCCATGCACATTCCCATGTCCTCAATCACGATCACCAGAATGAGTTAGTGTTGGGTCAGAACCATGAGCCCGAGAATGAACATGACCGTGTTGATGAGAATGATCATGAATTAGCTCTTTCTGCACATAGTCATGACTCGGGTTTGTCAGAGAACCATGAGTTGACTGTCACAGATAGTCGCGACCTTGAACACACTCTGGATTTGGCTATGGAGCAACACCATGATTTGAGTATTGAACATTCTAATGAACGTCTGGTTGTTAACCAGCCCCATCTGGTAGTCGTTCCCGTCCTTCAGACTCGTGCCATCGTTCCGAGTCCGAATCATGAACTTGTCGTGGGGCAAGAGTTTCCAGATGTCAAGAGTTGTAGGAGGGCATTGCGGGATGCAACAATTGCTTGTCACTTTGAAATACAGACTGTGAAGCCAGATAAGACCCGTTTCACTTCTAAGGGGGGTGTATTGTATATGGATTCTTATGGAATTGATAAATAATTTGAAAAATCCACAGACTCTTAAATTGTTCACAGACTCTTTAAATTGTCCACGGACTTCTGCTGATTTCTTAAATCCATAGACTTTTGCTACAGACTTTCTAGAGATTTATGAAAATCCACGGACTTTGTATGAACGACTTTTACAGATTTCTAATTATTTGCAAGATAAAAAAGAAGTTGGTAAATAGTGATGAAACAAAAAAACGTCCGCATATAATTAACAAAAGTGAGAGATACATGTGCTAAAAAAACTAGAAAAAGAAAAAGTCGTTAATTAGCATCTTTAAAATAAGAAGTAAACGTCCATAAAATTGTATTATGAGGAATGGTTTTTGCACCTTCACAGATAGATGCTTTGACAACACAAATAGCGGCTTAGCTATTCCCAGGATTTTTGTTGTCAACACAAATAACTTGTTGTCAAAGCATCTACCTGTGAAGGTGCAAAAACCATTCCTCCGCCCTCCTATTCCTAGGATTTTTTATGGCGATGAAGAAAACAAGTTTGATTGTAAGCTAGTTCTTACAACATAGCTTCCACTCTAGCTAACATTGCAGAATTCCACACCCAAACAACCCCTCCCTCCCTTCCCTTCCCAAATTGATCGAGAAATAGAGCCTATATGATTAATTTTGAATTTTGCGTGTACCATGATTGTAGCCAACAGTTTCTCACAATGTTCTATTGTGTCATTTTGTTGTTGTTGCAGGACTTGAAGTGCTTTGTGTTTTCTCTCATCTCACTTCACTTCAAGATCAAGCCCATATAAATCAAGATGTGTATGGTTCGGTTTTTGCTGCGTCACATAGTGTGAACAATTTGGAGAGGGGAATGCAAACTGCATGCATCAGCTGGTTTTTACCTTGTGCTCTGCTATTTGTTGTTTCCCTGACCTTAGCTGTATGATTAAATTGAGTTCAACCGAATTTCTTTTACAAGGATACAGTAAACTGCTTTATCAATTCTATGTGGATCCTGGTTTGTTTCAATTCTCTTATTCGGTGTGTCTATATGTACTTGCGTTATTCATTCTTTAGTATGATAGCATAGCCCCATGTTTGGATGAGTTCAAATATATCCCATGTTTGGAGATTGGAAGAGATCTTTCAGCATATGGAAATAACTGCTCTAAATCAGGTCCGCAACGAAGGAATTCCTGGAGGCACTGGCAATCCTTGGAAAAAAGAAGTGGGTATGCGCACTCAATCCTGGCTTATCTTGATAGATCAAATGTATTGTTGGGCTAAACGTTGGCGAAGTTTTTTGAAAAAATTTCTGTGAGGAAAAACCAAAATGTTTGACCTTGTTTATTTCACATGAGACTTCTCTCGTTTATTTTGCCGAGTAATGTCCTTCACAAATGCTCTAAAATCGAGAAAACAAGAGGATGGGAACCAACCTCTTCGCGGTTGGCACAAGGAAGAATTTTTGGAGACTTTTTTCATGTTGAAATCTTTGATATGGAGGCTGACAAACTATTGAACTTTGTTATTTATACCTAACACTACAAAGTCCATGAGAATCCATGATTTTCCAAATCCATAAATATGAATGATATTTTGAATACCCTAAAACTTTTGTGGACTTTCTGAAATCCATATTGAATACCCCTAGACTTTGTGGATTTCAGAAAGACTTTTTAAAATCCTGATTGAATACCCCTAGACTTTTGTGGACTTTTTAAGATCCAAATTGAATACACTTGGATTTTCAGAATCCATGGAATTTATTAAATTGCCCACAAAATCCAGATACAATACCCCCCCCCCCCTAAATGTGCAAGTGAGGGATGTCCATGGAGGGTTCATGTTGCAAAGCTTCTGGGCGTACCTACCTTCACAATCAGGACCATAAATGAGGCACATACATGTGGAGGAATCAACCATCTTGGTCATCAGCAAGCATCAGTCCAGTGGGTTGCAAACTCTGTGGAACAACGTCTTCGAGAAAATCCAAACTATAAGCCTAAGGAGATTCTTGAAGAGATCCATTGTGCACATGGGATCACCTTATCTTACAAACAAGCTTGGCGAGGAAAAGAACGGGTTATGGCTGCAGTTCGTGGACCATTTGAAGAAGGATATCGTTTTCTTCCACAGTACTGTGAACAAATTAAACAGGCCAACCCAAGAAGTATTGCATTGGTTTACTCCAACCCAAATAATAACTGCTTCCATCGATTGTTTGTCTCATTCCAGGCATCAATTTATGGGTTTGTTAATGCTTGTAGACCGCTTCTTGGTCTGGATAGAACACTTCTGAAAAGCAAGTACCTTGGCACTCTGCTTTTTGCCACTGGTTTTGATGGAGATGGTGCTCTATTTCCTTTGGCCTTTGGTGTGGTTGACGAGAACAATGATGACAATTGGATGTGGTTCTTGTCAGAACTGCATTATCTGCTTGAGAGTAATACGGAGAACATGCCGAGACTCACTATATTGTCAGACAGGCAGATGGATAAGTTCATTCCTTATGTCAATATGGGTGGGCACGTGAATGCCCTTTACTCCACCCCATCAATATATACTGATGCAAAGCATGCAGTAAATGAGACATGGCCATTTCAAACTGATGACTTCTTCCCATATGCAGCCCGTGCAAATGCGTACTGGACAAGTTATTTCACCAATAGGCCAGCCATCAAGCGATATGTTAGGATGATGAGTGGTTACTATTTGGCAGCAGACGTGAATCCAGATTTTCCAGCGGAGATGCAACAACTAGCAGAGTTTTCTGACCTGATACCAGAGGATCTTCCTCCATGGTTGCCGCCAGAGGATTTCGATGAAGCTGTTGTGAACTCGAAGACGAGTTCTTTCCAACCCGGGGCGACTAATGCAGAAGGGTTTCTATGGTTCCTAATTTAGGTTCTAGGGTTCTAAATTTCCCTCAAAGTTATTTACTAAATAACTTATTCGTAATCTTTCAATTTAATTATAAGTCTTTTTAGTTTCCTTTTAGGATTAGGCTTTACTTTTTATTTTAGGAATAGACCGCTTGTAATTTTAGTATTTGATTCTACTTTTTTCTTTTAGGAATAGGCTGCTTATTATTCAAGTTATTTGAACACTATAAATAGAGTTCTTCATCAATATTGTAGGAGACCTTTGATTTGAATAATTTAATTGAACATTAGAGTTATTTCTCTGTGTTTTTAATAGAGTTATTTAATTTGATTAGACCTTTGATTTGAATAATTTGATAATCGCTATTCTGCCCGGCGTCAGAGACTTAGAAGAAAAGCTAGTCATGGCTTCCTCTTCCTATCTTTCACTCACTAACCCTGTTTTCACTCATCATCCAACTACATGCAATACTAGTGCCCCACACAAGTCCATAAAATCTATGTTTAAAACTGTCAAGCTAAAACACACATCAATTTTTACTTGCAATTCTCTTTTGGGTGACCAACAATCTACTGCTACTACTCCTCTTCGCTACTCTCTTCCTCTTGCTACTTCACTTGCCATACTTTTATGGTCCAATCTAGGTATTTTTATGCTTCACTTGACACCACTTTGTTACTTAGCATTATGTATAGAGCTTATGAATATATGATTCTTCCTGTGCAGCTAGTGCTGGGTTTTTGTCGGGATCAACAAGGATAGAATCGATTCATGGGCCTCAGCCACCTGAAATCGATTGGCTTAAAAAATTCATTGGTTTGATTCGAGTTCATAACTTGGCTTGTAATGGAGAATTTTATTTGGTCAAATGAGGTAACAAACTAACAATCATATATATATATATAAAATTCCATATTTTTGCAGATGACGATCAGGATAAGTATGCAGAATTTGATAAAAGATTCAAATCATCTCCACTGCTCAAGGAATACCTTGAGAGGTCTAAGACCAATAAAGACAAGTAAATTCTTCTTATCCTTATCTTATCTATAATTGCCTCTGTTAAAAAAAATTTCTATGTAGTCTACTAATCTTCTCTACAGTGTTCATATTTGAAGGTTGGATATTTATTTTTACAACCTGTTTTATGCACTCATTAGTTATGAATATTAACATTTTTGTTGTTCTATTTTTCTACTGTACTTTCAAAATGTATCAATCTCATGAATGCAAAGGAAGATGAAAAGATTAATAGTCTCTTTTATTCATAGATTAATTTGTTGTTGGTATTTCAGAAACAAGCAAGAAATTTTGGACAAATATTGCATTCGCGGCGCAGAGTGGGGCGTGGGAGATTGTTCTTTAAATTCGTTTATTAATTTATTGATATTTTCTTCAGGAGATAATAAGTTTTTTATTTCTATTAAACTATCTTGGGGGTATAATTTTTTAATATTTTTATTTTTATTATCTTGCAAAATCTAAATTTGGATAACGATGTTGCATCTAAGGTTCCACTAGAGATGTTATACAGGAAGTTCCTTCCAGCTAGATCGTACAATTGAATATTATAGTAAAAGTTTAAGAAAACTTCCTACTTAGTACTTCCACTGTTTAATTTTTAACTTCTAATATATACTATATGCCAAATCCTATCTTGTTTTAGGATTAATCTTATGGTTTTTCCATAGGACAAAACCTGTGATCTTTCCACATCCCTTAGATTTAAAAATTATACCTTAAAGCGTGAAAAAAATCTTAATTAAGGCTCCGCTTGGTACATTGTAAAATAATGCATTTTGCAAAATGCAGATGCATTAGTTTGCATTGCATTGGTTTGCAATGTATTACTTTACAGGTGTTTGGTATAATTAAAGAAAATTGATGCAATCAGACAAGTGATTGTTGGTGGTGGTGATGATGGTAGTAGTTATAATTGTGGTATGGTCACGGTGGCAGTGATTGTGGTTGTGTTGATGGTGATTACGAATGTAGGCGATGATGGTGGTGGTGGTGGCAATGGCAGTGATTTTAAAATAGTGGTGGTTGTGGTGGCTAAGCTATGGTTGTTCGGTGAATATAATGGTAGTGGTGGTGATGGTTGTGGTGGTTGCGGCAGTGGTAGTAATGAAGGTGGTGGTGGTTGTGGTGACTATGCTATAGTGGTGGTGATGATGGTTGTGGTGATTATGCTATAGTAGTGGTGATGGTGGTTGTGCTATGGTAGTTGTGGTGGTGGTAGTGCTGGCGAAGAGGACTGTTATGGTGATACTAGGGAAGTTGGTGGTGGTTGTGGTATGTTATGGCATCAGTGATCTTGGAGGTGGTGATGATGGTAGTAATGGTGGTGGGATGGTGGTGGCTATGGTGGTTGTGGTGGTGGTGGTAGTGGCAGTGGAGTGGTAGTTGTAATGGTTTTATTATAGTAGCAGTGTTGGTTATGGTGGTAGTAGTAAATGTGATGTTGGTTGTGGGTGATTATGCTATGGTAGTGGTATTGGTAGATGCGGTGGTGGTGGTAGTAGTGGGGTTGGTGGTGGTGGCAATGTCGGTAGTGGTGGTTGTTATGGTGGTCGTTGCGGTGGTGCACGATGACAGAGCTGGTGGAGGTGGCAGTGGTGGTGATGGTTACGGTATGGTGGTGGAGGTGATGGCTAGTGCGGTAGTTGTGAAGGTGGTGGTGGTTGGGGTGTTTATGAAGGAGTTGAGAATAGAATTCGAGTAAGAGGAGAGGATGAGAGTTTTGCAAAGTAATGCAGGAGATTTTGTCCTGCAAAGTTTTGCATAATTTTATAACTAGGAGATGCGGAGGTCCTGAATTCAAATTCCAATAACTGTTTTCCGTAAAGTCAACCAAGCACCCAAGTTTATGTAACCGCCGTAAACTTTTACATATGCATACTTTTACCGTATACCAAGCGGAGCCTAAGATGACATGTTAATCCCTTCAAGACTTTTTCCCTAAGAACTAAACAATAAAATTATACTTAGTCAAACAGGCTTACTCATCGGTCATTTCAAACTAAGACTAAAAGGACTTAAGTATCAAATATTAAAATGAGTAAGGCAGATTTGAAAGAATCAGAAAGTTCTTAAACAAAACCATTCATTGGCATAAATAATATACTAGAGCCTAAATATATATGTGAAACATATAATAAACAGGGGGTTCCTCGAAAATAAAAATAAAACACTTACTTGTATAAAAAAAACTTGATTACAAGAAAAGATTACAACTTTGTTTTTTAGCTTTGGCTTTTAACAATATTATACATAAGTAAAGATTACAAAGAAATATTTTTTTTTCTCGATGTCCTTCGGAGTTGAGTGCTCAATTATTTGAGTTTTCTGTACATATATTCTCTTTACAGGAAAGGAGTGGTGGAGCGGCTTTCTCATCAATGATCATTGTCCTTGCAAAAAAGAAGTGGAAGGAAGAGAGACACGTAGAAAGGTATCCGTATGACGATAAGGTTCTTGCAGTATTGGATAGATGATGATAAGATTTTTGCTGTAGTGGAGAGATGATAAGATTCTTGCAGAAGTGGGCGGACACGTCAAAAGTATTTTTTTTTATCACCCGACATGTGCGCGGGCACTTGTGGTCAGCGATCGACACATTATTAAAAATCATTTTCGAAACTGTCATGATAATAGTGGTCTTCCATGTCAGCAAGCCTTTTCAAATGCTATGATTCTTCTTCTTTAGTTCGGTGCTTGTAGTATTCATCTAACCTTGGATTCAGAGATTGTAAGAAAAATAGAACTATTTCTCTACAATAGTCGAAACAATAGATGTATTATAGGTCATCTGCAACAATTAAGCTCCCTTTGATATGTTTCCAGTCTGTTTGAAGAGTTGATGCCACCAAGTATGAAGACTAATGTTCAACATGTTCAGAGATTGGTTTAGGACAGGGCCATGGTATAGATTCCTGTAAAATCGTATTAGCTCTATTTTTTGGAATGAATTGGATTCTATGTTGAGCTAGGTAAGTAATTTCTTGGTCAAATTCTGGGGGTTTACTAGTAACATACATTTCTATTTTGTATTTATTATTTCTCATAGACCCTAAAATAGTCATGGAAACTTTTCTACCGAAACATTCAGTTTGAGAAGGTTCTGTAAAAATGACTTGACCAAGATGACCATAGTTTAAAAGTTTTTGGACTGTAAGGGTAATAGTCACATTTTTGAAATGAAGAACGGAAAGATAAAAGAGACTCATCATTATATTTGCTTTAGGTATGGAATATACTAACTGACATTGACATTCAAACTTTGAAATGGGAGTATTATTACAGTATTGATCAATCTTTTGGCAATGACTTGGGTTTTTATAATTTAAACTATCCCATGTGATAAATAGACCAGGATGGTTATCTCGGTTTTGATCATAGAAGGATAGCCATTCAAAGATAAATATCTGAATATCTCTATCTTTTTGGTTGGATAGATTAAGGATATAAGACTGTAGAGAGTAAGGTAATGGAGATAAGAAAGTATGAATGAAAATTTTTGCCCTAGCTTGTAAATCTGTTATAGGTATATTTTCTAGTTTGTATATTGAACATTCTTCACTTTTAGTGGAAGAAAAAACATTTGTAATTTTTGGCAAATTACCAGCCATCAACGGATTTGATGTGTCTTTATCGCTAGCCGTTTGCTGCGGACTAGTCTTAACTTTAAGCTAGTTAAGATAGGCCTTTTCTGTTAATTCTTTTGTTTATAACTTAAAGTTAGAGCTGGTCAATTCTCTTTCAAGAATTTTGACCCGAGATTGTAGCCTTTGCACTTCCTTTTGTCCAAAAACACATTTTGGACATGCAGAGTCAGTAGATTCATATTTGACAATTTCTTTTCATTTTCTTCTAGAATCATGTATCTCTTTTTGAAATTCCGATGCTTTTGGAGATACATAATAATCAATCCCAATTCTTTTTTGCAATAATTTAAAGCTAATTGCATTTCATAAAATCCTTTATACTTTGGATTGGGATATTCATTAATTTGTTTAAACACTTCTGCCCAATGAGTGTATACTCCTGGGATTCTCCCTTTAATTACAGAATAAAAAGAAAATCATTTTGAAAGAAGTTTTGATATTATTTTTTGAAAGCAATATGATAACGCTTTCAAAACAAAATTTAATTTTTCTGGATGAGATTTTGAAGATTGGAGATTCTCAAGAAGACATACCTGCATGATGTCTAGATTATTTGTTTGAATATCACAAGATTTTGCTTCTTTTTCAACAACAATGCGTATTTGTCCAAATTGACATTCCATTGTTTCTATTGTATTCTGCATGAAACAAATGTTATTTTCTTCTAATATATATATAGATCTTGATAAAACATCAGCGATACTATTATTTTCGCCTTTTATATGTTCAAATTTTGTTTTATAACCATTTCCAGCTACATTATTTAAAAAAATTGTCCATCTTTTAGAATTTATTCTTTTATCGTTACTTTTATTATAGAATTTTACAATAGCTTCGCAATTAGTGCGAACTGTAAAGGATTCATCAAGATATAGCTTAAAATGATCTAAGGCATTTATAATTCCTAGAATTTCATAATCTAAGGATGTTAATCCTTGTTCTTTATATTTTTCAGAGGTATATCCACATATTTTTTCTTCAATTTTAGAGCTATATTCGTTTGGTTTAGCTAACAATACTGCTCTTCATCCTTCTTCACAAGCATCAGTTTCTATAATTTTATAATCAGACTGTAATGGTAAGTTAAGAGTGGGTAAATTTTTGCAAATTTCTTTTATTGTTTGAACTATCTTTATATCTTCGGTATTAAATCTTTTTTCTCCATTTGGTATTGTTTTACTATAAAGAGGTCATATTATTTTACTAAGGTTTTTAATATAATTTTGACAATAATTGAGTGTTGCTAAAAAAGATTGTAATTGTTTTGTATTTTCAATTTTACCAGGATATTCTAATATATTTGTAACAATTTGTTCTTGTAACTGGATTTTACCATTTCCTATTTTCTTCCCTAAAAAGTCATTATAAGTTTTACAAAGTTTCATTTTCTTTTTAGAAATGATAAGCCCATTTTTAACAAATTCATTAAACACTAAGATTAAATGATCATAATGGGATTCAAGATCTTTAGAAAAAACTAATATATCATCTATATAGACAAGAACAAAAGTTTTATACTTATCGAAAATAGCATCCATTTTTCTCTGAAATATAGAACATTTTTTTAGTCCAATAGGCAGAACTAACCATTCATAGTGTCCTTCAGGACATCTAAAGGCTATCCATGTAATAGCTTGTTCTTCCATCATAACTTGCCAGAAACTACTTTTACAATCAAACTTACTAAATATAGAGTTTCCTTGGATGCAATTTATCAATTGTTCTTCGTTGGGTATTAAATATTGATCATCGTATGTATTATCATTTAGGCGTTTATAATTTATAACCATTTTTTCTTTCCCTCTTTTAATTTCTGCATGATTTCTTACCATGAAGGTTGTACTCCTATGCCTACTATTACTATGTCTTATGATTCCTAATTTTAATAATTCATTTATTTGTGTAGAAAATTCTTCTATATCTAATGGAGTATGAGTTATTGTTCCTGATTTGATAGCCATTTCCGGATTTTTAATTTCTAATTTTGCTAGATATTTATTACGAGACCAATATTTTATAGGATTTTCTCCTAAAACTTGAGTTTCTTCGGCAATTCTTATAATATTTTCTAATATTTCTTTTTTATTATATCCTAGCTTCTTTTTTGGTTTATTGAAGAAAATATAATCTGTAGTAATTTTGCTTAAATTTACTATTAATTTTTTTTATAGAGATCTTGATTGAAATTATGAGTGTCTTGAATAAGTAGTTCTTTATTTACAAAACAATTATTTGTTTCAAAACTATTGGTAACGAGACTATCGGCAACAAGACTAGCAGTAGTCCCACCACGTTTTTTATCGCACTCTGTATGTGGTGAAAGTTTTTCGTGTTTAGGATAGTCTTTATAAACAACAAGATTATGTTTATCCAATAAGTAATCAGTTGATGTTGTAGTGGTTCGCTTAAAGAATTGAATATAGTTACTATTGATCAAAACATTTCCATTCATATTTCGGAGGAAATTTAGACCTAAAATACATTTATGATTATGTTTTATGTCTTGTAAACAAACCTGTGGGAGTGGATAATATTCATCATATTTGCCCAAGCTATTTAAGAAAGATATTTGACAATCTCTTAAACAATATTCAACGATATTATAAGTGTCATTAAAGCTATACCGATATGAAGGTTTTGGCAATTTCATTTGATATTTTTATTTTATAAGTGATATATCAATTTGAGATTTTGAACATCCAATATCGATCATAGCTGTAAAATCTTTGGTCTGTCCATCACTAAATTTGATATTACATAAAACACTTAATAAATTTGTAGAGGGCAATATCATTATAGCAGGATCTAGAGTTGAAAAAGATATTGGTGGACGAAACTCTTGTGAAGATAATATTTCGACTATATTATAATCTTTTTCTTTAATTTTTGTTTTGGTTCTGTTTTTACTTCAAGATTTTTTATATGATTTTTTAAACATGTCACTTCATCTTTAAGATTATTTATTATAGTGTTGAATTCATATTTTGTTTTTTCTAATTCAAATAAATGTTTATCTTTTAAGAAGGCATTGTCAAGTTGGCTTTGTTCCAGAAGCATTTTATACCTTTGTAATTCAATATCATTTGAAGTGTTTGTACCAATATCTGTTGGTATTGGTGTGATATTATATATTTCTGTTAGGCACCATTTACATATCTCAATTTTGCAATTTTTACTTTGATAACGATATTCAAGGCTAGGATATCTTATGCAATGTTTACATTTTTGTTTATCAAATCCTAATTTAGAAATCCATTAATGGTTGCAGTCATCATCATTTAACATATAAGCTTCTATCTCTTCGCTGCTAAATTCTTCATCATCAGTACTTTCATTATAATATTCTACATGAATACTATAAATTTCATCATTATCATTTTCGTCTATGCTAACAACATCTTCTTCTAGTTCTTTCATAAGATGAGTGCGAGAATTATTTATTTTATGCTTTTGAGGGCATCTATTTGCTAAATGTTTTTCATCTCCACAGATATAACACTTGTATTTATTTTGAGATGTTTTTTTAACATATTTATCCTTTTTCTTTCCTTGATACGTTCTTGATTTTTTTTTCTTTTTTCTTTTACTTGAATATTTTTTATTTTATTTTTATTTTCTTTCTTTCTTTTCTTTCTTTATAGATTGGAGGAGTATAAATTACTCGTTTACAAAATCTATAAGGTTGTTTTTAAGATTGTTTTGGACTTCAACTTGAATATATATATATATATATTTTAAATTTTATAAGTATGTTGTATTCTGGCTCCTAAACTTCCATTTATTTTATCTGGTAATTTATTCCATTCTTGTATTATTTCTTCTCCTAAGTGTCCGAAAAGTTTTCGAAAGAATTTTTCTCCTATTTTAGGGTTTAAGATTTTTTTTTTTAGTTTTTGCGCGGCGATACTAAAATAGTCATTACAAAATTGCTTGATATAATCCCAAATTTTAATTTGAATTTTATCTAAATCAGTCAGAGCAGAATTTTGTATTTGTGTATCGCCCATATAAGGATCTCGTCCTAAGAGCAAAGTTCTTATAATGCTAGTAAAATTATATGGGTTGTCACCAGATCCTCTAAGCTGATCGAATTCATTATGACATTCTCTTTTCCAATTATTATAAAGAAGTCCAACATTTTTTCCTAATAAAGTTTCCATAAATGGCAGTGGTATTATGCCAAGCTCTAACAGTATCAACTTCCCATTTATTTATTACGTCAGACCAATATTGAGGATTATATTTTGCGATTTCTAATATGCTTCCATATGTTGGAGCATGTGATAATTCTTTAGTTTGATCAGGAAGTTATCTTTTTCCCATAAGTTTATAATTAACATTTTTATTTATAGTATTATAATTTTTTGGTGGTATAGGATATCATCCTCCAAGTTCATGGGGTTTTCCTCAAAAATCTTCATAAGTGAGGATCTGAAGTAACAGAACTGTTGGGTTGTTGTTCCACATAAATGCTTCTTCGTATTAAGATTTTCTTAATAACATATAAGGTGGTCTTCATATTCATATTAAAGTCTCTGTCTAATAATTTTCTCATGTCCGGAATAGGTAATTTTCCATATAATTTTTCTAATTCTAGTGTTCTTTTATCTATGATATCTATTACTTCATTTAAAGTGAGGTCTTCTTCATTAATTGCCATATGAGTATAATCTAAAGTTTCATCTTCCTCCTCATTAGTGCTTGTTTCTCCTGATTGTTTAGTATAATTACTAAATCTTAGATTTAAAATTCCATCATTGTTTTTATAAGTGAAATTTTCTTTTGGTACTAGAATAGACTTTTCTAAGAAAGATTCTATTTTCCAATCTAAACCAGCATATAATTCAGGAGAAAAATGTTTAGCCCCTATAGCTTGTATTCCTTTTGTTCCTAATAATTTTTCTAGGCTGTTATTATCTAGCTGATATTTAGTAGTGCTAGTTTCAGATAACCTTCCAATAAATCCAGTACATATCAATAAATTTTTTTCACCTCTTTTCATATCATATCCTTTGGACTTGATTCCAATTCGGATATTATGATAAAATTTCTCTGTTGGAAGAAGATAATCAAGTGCAAAGTATATAATTCCTCTTTTTTTGTTCATATCTAATTCAATAGATCCTAACAATCTTTTTTCTATATCTGTAAACCTATCATCATACAAACATACAAACATAGAAACAGTTTTGCACCTAAATTGGATCGATGTAATCCTTTAATTCCAATTATTATTATACTCATATGAATTAGACTTAGATCTTTTGCTTCTAGTTTTTTCCAAAATTCATGGTTTATTAAGTCTAATTTTATCTGTTGGTCTTCATGCGTACAAGATATTTGTCTTTCACTGTAATATTGATATATAAAAGAGTTACTGATTGGATTTTTTGTGTGTTATATAAGATTGATAGTTCTATTAGATCTAATTTATTTTGTTTAAATATTTCTATTTGCTGGTCTACATCTAATATAGTCTCTAGACTAATATCTAAAGACTTTTTACTTCTTAGTTTACTGAATAGATTTCCTACTATTTTTTCTCTATTTACTATTTGTTTTCCACGTTTCATAATAATTTCTACTTTATTTTTTACCTATAGAATTAGATTTTATATTTAGAGTTTTAATTTTTTTTTATTAATTTATTGATATTTTCTTCAGGAGTTAATAAGTTTTTTATTTCTCTTAAACTATCTTCTATGTCAGAAACTTGATATTTTAAAGTGTTTAGTCTTTGAGTTATATTTATTTCTACATTTCCTATATTTTATTTTTCTTTTTAATGTATGTTTTATAAAGTCTAACTTATCTATTATATCAAAATGTAATTTTTTACTTGTTTGTTCTGTATTAATAGATAATTTTATTATAGAAATGTCTGTTTCTAAGTTACTGGCTAAATTTATAAGCAAATATGTTAAACTATTTAAATATTCACTGTTACTACGTAATGTATGCTTAAAGTTTCTTCAATATTACAATCTAAATGATTATTATCTATAATCTTTTTTTATTTTGTATAACTATTAATTTCTAAATTAAAATAATCTAATTTTCTATTCATAAACTAATATCCAACTATTAACTACTTACTAACTATTGCTAATGGCCAAAGGAACTTGGCTCTGATACCAAATATGATGGGGGGACTACTGCTAGCCTTGTTACCGATAGTTTTGAAACAAATAGTTGCTTTGTAAATAAAGAACTACTTATTCAAGACACTCATAATTTCAATCAAGATCTCTATAAAAAAATTAACAGTAAATTTAAGAAAAATTACTATGAATTATATTTTCTTCAATAAACTAAAAAAGAAGCTAGGATATAATAAAAAATAAATATTAGAAAATATTATAAGAATTGCCGAAGAAACTCAAGTTTTAGGAGAAAATCCTATAAAATATTGGTCTCGTAATAAATATCTAGCAAAATTAGAAATTAAAAATCCGGAAATGGCTATCAAATCAGGAACAGTAACTCACACTCCATTAGATATAAAAAATATTCTATACAAATAAATGAATTATTAAAATTATGAGTCATAAGACATAGTAATAGTAGACATAGGAGTACAACCTTCATGGTAAGAAATCATGCAGAAATTAAAAGAGGAAAACTAAGAATGGTTATAAATTATAAACACCTAAATGATAATACATACGATATTCAATATTTAATACCCAACAAAGAACAGTTGATAAATTGCATAAGTGGTTTCTGGCAAGTTATGATGGAAGAACAAGCTATTCCATGGACAACCTTTACATGTCTTGAAGGACACTATGAATGGTTAGTTATGCCTTTTGGACTAAAAAATGCTCCTTCTATATTTCAGAGAAAAATGGATGCTATTTTCGGTAAGTATAAAACTTTTGTTCTTGTCTATGTAGATGATATATTCGTTTTTTCTAAAGATCTTGAATCCCATTATGATCATTTAATCTTAGTGTTTAATGAATTTGTTAAAAATGGGCTTATCATTTAAAAAAAAATCAAACTTTGTAAAACGTATAATGACTTTTTAGGGATGAAAATAGGAAATGGTAAAATCCAGTTACAAGAACATATTGTTAAAAAAATATTAGAATATCCTGATAAAATTGAAAATACAAAACAATTATAATCTTTTTTACGAACACTAAATTATTGTCGAAATTATATTAAAGACCTTAGTAAAATAATATGACCTCTTTATAGTAAAACAACACCAAATGGAGAAAAAAGATTTAATACCGAAGATATAAAGATAGTTCAGACAATAAAAGAAATTTGCAAAAATTTACCCACTCTTACCTTACCATTACAGTCTGATTATAAAATTATATAACTAATGCTTGTGAAGAAGGATGGAGAGCAATATTGTTAGCTAAACCAAACGAATATAACTCTAAAATTGAAGAAAAAATATGTGGATAAACCTCTGGAAAATATAAAGAACAAGGATTAACATCCTTGGATCATGAAATTCTAGGAGTTATAAATGCCTTAGATCATTTTAAGCTATATCTTGATAAACCCTTTACAGTTTGCACTGATTGCGAAACTATCGTAAAATTCTATAATAAAAGTAACAATAAAATAATAAATTCTAAAAGATGGACAAATTTTTTAAATAGTGTAGCTGAAAATGGTTATAAAGCAAAATTTGAACATATAAAAGGCGAAAATAATAGTATCGCTGATGCTTTATCAAGATCTATATATATATTGGAAGAAAATAACCTTTATTTCATGCAGAATACAATAGAAACAATGGAATGTCAATTTGGACAAATACGTCTTGCTGTTGAAAAAGAAGCAAAATCTTGTGATATTCAGACAAATAATCTAGACATCGTGGTATGTCTTCTTAAGAATCTCCAATCTTCAAAATCTCATCCAGAAAAATTTAATTCTGTTTTGAAAGTGTTATCATATTACTTTAAAAAAAAAACAATCAAAACCTCTTTCAAAAAGTTTTTCTTTTTATTTTGCAATTAAAGGGAGAATTCCAGGAGTATACACTCATTGGGTAGAAGTGTTTGAACAAGTTAATGAATATCCCAATCCAAAGTATAAAGGTTTTTATGAAATGCAATTAACTTTAAATTATTGCATAAAACAATTGGGATTGAATTATTATGTATCTCCAAAAGCATTAGAATTTTAAAAAGAGATACATGATTCTAAAAGATAGGGAAAAGAAATTGTCAAATATGAATCTACTGACTCTTCATGTCCAAAATGTGTTTCTGGACAAAAGGAAGTGCAAAGGCTACAACTCGGGTCGAAATTCTTGAAAGAGAATTGACTAGCTCTAACTTAAAGTTACAAACAAAAGATTTAACGAAAAAAACCTATCTTAACTGGCTTAAAGTTAAGACTAGTCCGCAGCAAACGGCTAGCAGTAAAGACACATCAAATCCGTTGATGGCTGGTAATTTGCCAAAAATTACAAATGTTCTTTCTTCCACTAAAAGTGATGAATGTTCAATATACAAACCAGAAAATATACCTATAACAGATTTATAGGCTAGGGCAAAAACTTTCACTCATACTTTCTTATCTCCATTACCTTGCTCTCTAAAGTCTTACATCTTTAATCTATCCAGCCAAAAAGATAGAGATATTCATATATTTATCTTTGAATGGCTATCCCTCTGTGATCAAAACCGAGATAACCATCCTGGTCTATTTATCACATGGGATAGTTTAAATTATAAAAACCCAAGTCGTTGCCAAAAGATTCATCAATACGGTAATAACACTCCCATTTCAATGTTTGAATGTCGATGTCAGTTAGTATATTCCATACCTAAAGCAAATATAATGATGAGTCTCTTTTATCCACCTGTTCTTCATTTCAAAAATGAGGCTATACCCTTACAGTCCAAAAACTTTTAGACTATGGTCATCTTGGTCAAGTCATTTTTACAAAACCTTCTCAAACTGAATGTTTCAATAGAAAAGTTTCCATGGTTGTTTTAAGGTCTATGAGAAATAATAAATACAAAATAGAAATGTATGTTACCAGTAAACCCCCAGATGTTGACCAAGGATGACTTACCCAGCTCAACATAGAATCCAAATCATTTCAAAAAATAGAGCCAATATGATTCTACATGATTCTATACCATGGCCCTGTCCTAAACCAATCCCTGAACAGGTTGAACATTTGATATACCCTTGTGTGGGCGGACCTGAGGGGAAGGGTGAAGGAAAGGCCCGTGATGGCGAAGCCTAACAGGCCCGTGGATCCCAATAGGGGTTGGGCGAGCTACCAAGGGGAGATTATAGTCCCACATCGCCTGGGTGAGGGAAGGAGATGTGCTATATATGTACGAGTTTGGATCTACAAAGTACTATGTGTTTTAAAGCCGTGCGAGCCTTGGGCCCAAAGCAGACAACATAGTACTCTGTGGATCGGGTCTTTACAGAATGGTATCAGAGCCGGACCTAGCCGAAAGTGTGCCAACGGGGACGTTGGGCTCCCTTAGGGGGGGTGAACTGTGATACCCTTGTGTGGGCGGACCTGAGGGGGAGGGTGAGGGAAAGGCCCGTGATGGCGAAGCCCAACAGGCCCGTGGATTCCAATAGGGGTTGGGCAAGCTACCAAGGGGAGATTATAGTCCCACATCGCCTAGTTGAAGGAAGGGGATGTGCTATATATGTACGAGTTTGGATCTACAAAATACTATGCGTTTTAAAGCCGTGCGGCCCTTGGGCCCAAAGTGGACAATATAGTACTATGTGGATCGGGTCGTTACAACATTGGTCTTCATACTTGGTGGCATCAACTCTTCAAACCGACTGGAGACATATTAAAGGGAGCTTAATTGTTGCGGATGACCTACAATACATCTACTGTTTCGACTATTGTAGAGAAATAGTTCTATTTTTCTTACAATCTCTGAATCCAATGTTAGATGAGTACTACAAGCACCAAACTGTAAAAGAAGAATTAGAGCGTTTGAAAAGGCTTGCTGACATGGAAGACCATTATTATCATGACAGTTCCGAAAATGATTTTGAATAATGTGTCGGTCGCTGACCACAAGTGCCCGCGCACATGTCGGGTGACACACAAAAAATTTGACATTTGCACCCATTTTTGCAAGAATCTTATCATCATGTATCCAATATTGCAAGAATCTTATCGTCATACAGATACCTTTCTACGTGTCTCTCTTCCTTCCACTTCTTTTTTGCAAGGACAATGATCATTGATGAGAAAGTCGTTCCACCACTCCTTTCCTGTAAAGAGAATCCATGTACAGAAAACTCAAATAATTGAGATCCTCGTCCTCTGCTATATATATGGATGAGCACTCAACTCCGAAGGACATCAAAGAAAAACATCGAGAAAAAAAAATCTTTCTTTGTAATATTTCCTTATGTATAATATTGTTAGAACCCAAAGCTGAAAAACAAAGTTGTAATCTTTTCTTGTAATCAAGCTTTTTTATACAAGTAAATGTTTTTTTTTTCTTTTCGGAAAACCCCCTGTTTATTATAAGTTTCCATATATATTTAGGCTATAGTATATTACTTATGCCAATGAATGATTTTATTTAAAAACTTTCTTATTCTTTCAAATCTGCCTTACTGATTTTAACATTTGATACTTAGGTCTTGTAGTCTTAGTTTGAAATGACCGCTGAGTAAGCCTGTTTGACTAAGTACCGTTTTATTGTTTAGTTCTTAGGGAAAAAGTCTTGAAGGGATTAACATGCCATCTTAATTACTGCACACTTTAATGTATAATTTTTAAATCTAAGGGATGCGAAAAGATCATAGGTTATGTCCTATGAAAAAATCATAAGATTAATCCTGAAACAAGATAGGATTTGGCATATAGTATATATCAAAAGTTAATCATACGATTAATCCTAAAACAAGATAGGATTTGGCATAGAAGTTAAAAATTAAACAGGGAAAGTACCAAGTAGGAAGTTTTCTTACCTACTTTCTTAAACTTTTACATACTTTCTTAAACTTTTACTATAATATTCAATTACAATTGAAAAGTACCAAGTAGGAAGTTTTCTTAACTACTTTCTTAAACTTTTACATACTTTCTTAAACTTTTACTATAATATTCAATTACTATAATATTCAATTGTACGATCTAGTTGGGAACTGCCTGTGGCTCCCCAGATTTAGATTTTGCAAGATAATAACATTTTATTCAAGAAATTTGGGTATTTAGGGACCCTTAACTTGTAATGTATTAAAATTTTAATTTAGTTACATGCTCGTACAACTTTCCATTTGGATATTTTTGTTTGTTTTACTTTTTATTTATCTTACATTCTACAGGAAAATGAGCTTGAAATCATTTCTAACAATTTTGTGTAAGCTTGTCAGATGGTCAATAGGGTATGCTAGTTGCTAAGAGAATTCAATTCATTTGAAACTCACCAATTAATCTCAAAAAGGTTTTCGTGAGAAGGTGATCATACTACAATCAAAACCTAAAGTTCCTTGAATTCAATAAACTAACCAATTAATTTCTAAGGCTTATGCAAGAGGTCATGCTAAAAGGGGAGGAGGGAGTTTGTTTCCGTCGTGCACAAAATTAGATTGAAATGTTATCCGGCCCCTTTCATCCAAAATAGTGAGTTTGCAAACTCGCGGAAGAAGGTATCAGATACAAGATAAAAAACCTTTGATTATTTACCATTATTTACCAAAAACCAAAGGTAACAGAGACTAAAACTCTAACAAAAGTACTACATGTATAGCATACTCACTATTACTATCCAAAAGGCAGAGACCACACACCATATAATATACCAAAACCTCCCCAACCATTAAGACTTATTTACAAGACCAAAATCGTAGTACTCTTATTAACTTTACTGTATGTCTATTGCTCTAACATTTTTCTCCTTCTATTCACTCTCCTTCTTAGGCACCACCACAGTGAGTACCCCATTTTCCATGGTGCACTTGATCTCGTCCAAGTTTGAGTTCTCCGGGAGCTTGAACTTCCTCATGAAGCTGCCGTATCGCCTTTCCCTGCGATGCCATTTATCATTCTTGTTGAAAATCATCACTAACTAGCCCAAATGTTTAAAGCCTAAAACCCAAAAGTTAAAGCCCAAACCCATTATCTAGAAGATCATGGGTATTCTCTAGATGGTTCAATGTCTAGAGAATTCTACACCCTTATAATACTCTAGACATTTGAGAGAGTTCTAGAGAAGCAAAAATGTGTGGTTGAGATTGCTTCTCTAGAATCCTCCCACCTCCTTAGAACTACTATAAATAGGGGAGAGGTTGTGAGGTGTAGGCATCAAGGAGCAAACAAGCTCTAGTGTAGTTGTGAGTGTTGTGAGCATAATAAGGGTGTGAAGTTGTAAGAGACTTTTGAGAGATTAATAAAATTAGTATTTCTTAAGTTCCAGTTGTTCCCAAATCTCCCAACAATTTGGTATCAGAGCCAGCTCACCCTATTCATACATAGGGTACTATTCTCACCTTTGGTAAAACATTGTCCAGTCAGAGATCGTTCGTGCACAGTTCGGGACTGTGAAGCAGATTGGTGTAAGACCAAGCTTACTCGGTAGCACAAAGGAGGTTGTACCTTGTCATGATGGTAGATCTCGTTGGCACAATTGGTGGGCTTACAAAGCTCAACCACCATAATTACAAGAGTTGGCAAACAAGGATAAAGTCCTACTTGCAAGGGCAGGACTTGTGGCAGGTTGTTGGTAGTAGTGAGACTACACCACCACCAAAGGAGAATGCTGTCGAATTCAAGAAGTGGGAGATCAAAGCAGGGAAGGCGCTTTATGTGCTCAAGAAGACGATCGAGGATGAAATGCTTCAGTATATAGAAGATGCTGACACACCCAAAAGAGCTTGGGATACATTTGCATCCCTGTTTCCAAGAACGAATGATGCACGCCTACAGTTCTTGGAGAGTGAGTTGATGAAATCCAAGCAAGGAGGTATGTCTACTAGAGACTATTTTCTAAAAATTAAAACTTTATGTCGTGAAATTTCAGACTTAGACCCTGCCTCCAAAGTTACTGAAGATAGGATGAAAAAAATAATAATCCATGGTCTAAAACCTGAATATACCGGGATTGTTACTGCCATTCGTGGTTGGCCAACTCAACCTTCTATTGTGGAGTTTGAAAGTCTGTTGGCCAATCAAGAAAGTTTGGCTAAGCAAATGGCAGGTGTCTCTCTGGAAAATAAGGAAGAGGTGGCGCTCTTCAACAAAATAAAGGGCGGGTATAAAAAGAAGAATTTTGTAAGATCAAATAAAGAAGAAGATAGCAGGCCCAAGAAGTCCCAGGAGAGGAGCTACAAGAAAGGGGGAGCTCAGCAAGGCAGAAACAACAACAACCGGAGAAAGGACGGTTGCTACAACTGTGGCAAGAGAAGCCACTATGCAAAAGACTGCTGGTCAAAGAAGAAGACAGCTGAAGGAAACTTGGTGACGTCTCACAATCACCAAGACAACAGTGAAGAAGAATGGGACTTCCAAGTATCCTTTGCAACTACCCAGCCTGTTCGTGAGGATCTTTTAGATGAAAAAATTGACTTCTCCAAGGATGAGGTAGCCATGGCCGCTGAAGATCAAGACGTGCAAGTCAACTACAGTAAGGATTGGATTGTTGACTCAGGCTGATCCAACCATATGACTGGAGACAAGGAGAAGTTGTCAATCTTATGTGAATACAAAGGAGACCGGGTCGTGATAACTGCCGATAACAAGAGATTGTTGATTGCTCACACTGAGGAGGCTACATTCACTCCACGCTTCAGCCCTAATAAAGTTCAATTGCAGAATGTCTATCATGTTCCAGGTATGAAGAAAAACTTATTGTCAGTATCACAATTAACAACAACTAGCAAGTATGTGGTGTTCGGGCCGGAAGATGTTAAGGTGTACCAAACTCTAAAGCCATCGGGTACACCCATTATGACGGGAAGAAAGTTGGAGTCTATCTACGTGATGTCTGCGAAATCAGCATATGTGGATAAGACTCGATGCAGTGAAACTGTTGACTTGTGGCATGCAAGGCTAGGGCATGTTAGCTATCATAAGTTGAAGATAATGATGACTAAGTCAATGTTGAAGGGTCTACCTCACCTGGACGTACGAGGAGGAACAGTCTGTGCTGGGTGCCAGTACGGAAAAGCTCATCAACTTCCCTATCAGGAGTCAAAGTTTAGGGTCAAGGAACCATTGCAACTCATCCACTCAGATGTGTTCGGCCGGGTGAAGCAACCATCAGTCAGAGGAATGCGATACATGGTGACCTTTATTGATGATTTTTCAAGGTACGTGTGGGTTTACTTTCTGAAGGAAAAATCAGAAGTTCTTGACATATTTAAGGCATTTAAGGAGGACATCAAATGCAAAATAGGAAAGAAGATCAAATGCCTGCGTACCGATAATGGTGGAGAATACACTTCGGATGAATTTACCAACTTCCTGAAAGAGTGTAAAATCAGGAGGCAACTAACATGTCCACGCTACCCTCAACAAAATGGCATAGCTGAAAGGAAGAACCGACATTTGGCAGAGATATGTCGAAGTATGTTGCATGCGAAGAGTGTACCGAGTCATTTTTGGGCCGAGTGTATGAATACTGCAGCCCATGTTATCAACAGGCTGCCACAAGCAAAACTAGATTTCCTTTCACCGTTCCAGAAGTTATGGCATACCAAGCCTACGCTGAGTCACTTCCGAGTATTCGGATGTGTGTGCTAAGTGTTCGTGCCTGATCACCTAAGAAGGCTATTCATTGCATCTTTGTGGGATACGACAGTCAAATAAAAGGGTGGAAATGTTGCAATCCTACAACCGGGCGGTGTTATACATCAAGGAATGTGGTGTTTGACGAAGCTTCATCGTGGTGGTCTACACAACAACTACTTCTTCCAGACTCCAAAATTCTACAAGAGGAAATGCAGGAAAATGAGTCATCACCTGCAAATGATGAAGAAGGAGTACGACCAAGCTCACCCAAAACACCAAGTACATCTTCAAGCCCATGGCAGACTGGTATATATAAAAGAACATTAGAAGAAGTTCAAGAAAGTGAAGAAGATGTGGGCCAACAGTTAAGAAGGACAACTAGACAACACAAGCCCAATCCAAAGTATGCAAATGTTGTGACTGAAGAACACAACATTAAGGAGCCCGCAACATTTGAAGAAGCATCTCAGAGTCTGGAATGGAGAAATGCAATGGAAGAAGAAATCCAAGCCCTGGAGCAAAATCAAACTTGGGACTTGGTACCAAAACCAAAGGATGTAAAGCCCATATCATGTAAATGGGTCTACAAGATAAAGACTCGTTCTGATGGCTCGATAGAACGGTACAAGGCTCGATTGGTAGCTCGAGGGTTCTCACAGCAATATGGGCTGGACTACGATGAAACATTCAGTCCAGTAGCCAAGATTACTACGGTCAAGGTTCTACTTTCACTAGCAACAAATAAATCTTGGAAACTATGGCAAATGGATGTGAAGAACGCGTTCCTGCACGGTGAAATTGATCGAGAAATATATATGGAACAATCAAGGGGGTTTGAGTGTAAAACCCAACAAAACTATGTTTGCAAGCAAAAAAAAGGCGTTGTACGGACTGAAGCAAGCACCAAGGGCCTGGTACGGGAAGATAGCGGAGTTCTTAGTTCAAAGCGGTTACTCAGTTGCACATTCAGACTCCAGCCTATTTATCAAATCTTAGGAAGGAAAACTAGCAATAGTGCTAGTATACGTAGATGATCTGATTGTCACTGGAAATGATACAGAAGAGATTCAAAGAGTTCGAAGAAACCTGGCGGTCCGCTTCCAAATGAAGGAGTTAGGAGAATTAAGACACTTCCTAGGGCTTGAGATAGAACGAAGTGACAGTGGCTTATTTCTTTGCCAGTAGAAATATGCTCGAGATTTATTGAAGAAGTACGGGATGCTTGAGTGTAAACCAACCTCAACACCGATGGAGACCAATGCTAAGTTATGTGCTGATAAAGGAAAAGACTTGGAAGATACAACAATGTATCGCCAGCTTGTCGGGAGCCTAATCTACCTAACCCTCACACGACCAGACATAGCCTACGCAGTTGGAATAGCAAGTCGGTTCATGCAGAAGCCGCATCTCGAAGTAGTTCGCATAATCTTAAGGTATGTGAAAGGTACCACTGACATTGGAATTCTATACAAGAAAGATGAGGAATGCAAAATGGTTGGCTACTGCGATGCAGATTATGCTGGAGATCATGACACAAGGAGATCTACTTCAGGATACGTGTTTAGTCTTGGTTCAGGAGCAGTCACTTGGTGTAGCAAGAGACAACCAACATTATCTCTTTCAACTACAGAAGCGAAGTACATAGCAGCAGCTATGGCAACACAGGAAAGTACTTGGCTAGTACAACTAATGAAGGACCTTCACCAGCCAGTCGATTATGCAATACCATTGCATTGTGATAATCAGTCTGCAATACGCTTAGCTGAAAATTCGGTGTTCCATGCAAGGACAAAGCACGTAGAGGTTCACTACCACTTCATTAGAGAGAAGGTACTTCAAGGAGAGATAGAAATGCAAACAACCAAGACAGATAACCAAGTAGCAGATATATTCACTAAGGGACTTGGCACGACAAAGTTCGAAGACTTTCGGAGACAACTTGGCATGATCTTCAACGGAGTTAGTGATGAGGGGGAGTGTTGAAAATCATCACTAACTAGCCCAAATGTTTAAAGCCTAAAGCCCAAAAGTTAAAGCCCAAACCCATTATCTAGAAGATCATGGGTATTCTGTAGATGGTTCAATGTCTAGAGAATTCTACACCCTTATAATACTCTAGACATTTGAGAGAGTTCTAGAGAAGCAAAAATGTGTGGTTGAGATTACTTCTCTAGAATCCTCCCACCTCCTTAGAACTACTATAAATAGGGGAGAGGTTGTGAGGTGTAGGCATCAAGGAGCAAACAAGCTCAAGTGTAGTAGTGAGTGTTGTGAGCATAGTAAGGGTGTGAAGTTGTAAGAGACTTTTGAGAGATTAATAAAATTAGTCTTTCTTAACTTCCAGTTCTTCCCAAATCTCCCAACAATTTGGTATTAGAGCCAGCTCACCCTATTCATACATAGGGTACTATTCTCACCTTTGGTAAAACATTGTCCAGTCAGAGATCGTTCGTGCACAGTTCGGGACTGTGAAACAGATTGGTGTAAGACCAAGCTTACTCGGTAGCACAAAGGAGGTTGTACCTTGTCATGATGGTAGATCTCGTTGGCACAATTGGTGGGCTTACAAAGCTCAACCACCATAATTACAAGAGTTGGCAAACAAGGATAAATTCCTACTTGCAAGGGCAGGACTTGTGGCAGGTTGTTGGTGGTAGTGAGACTACACCACCACCAAAGGAGAATGCTGTCGAATTCAAGAAGTGGGAGATCAAAGCAGGGAAGGCGCTTTATGTGCTCAAGAAGACGACCGAGGATGAAATGCTTCAGTATATAGAAGATGCTGACACACCCAAAGGAGCTTGGGATACATTTGCATCCCTGTTTCCAAGAACGAATGATGCACGCCTACAGTTCTTGGAGAATGAGTTGATGAAATCCAAACAAGGAGGTATGTCTATTAGAGACTATTTTCTAAAAATTAAAACTTTATGTCGTGAAATTTCAGAGTTAGACCCTGCCTCCAAAGTTACTGAAGATAGGATGAAAAAAATAATAATCCATGGTCTAAAACCTGAATATACCGGGATTGTTACTGCCATTCGTGGTTGGCCAACTCAACCTTCTATTGTGGAGTTTGAAAGTCTGTTGGCCAATCAAGAAAGTTTGGCTAAGCAAATGGCAGGTGTCTCTCTGGAAAATAAGGAAGAGGTGGCGCTCTTCAACAAAATAAAGGGCGAGTATAAAAAGAAGAATTTTGTAAGATCAAATAAAGAAGAAGATAGCAGGCCCAAGAAGTCCCAGGAGAGGAGCTACAAGAAAGGGGAAGCTCAGCAAGGCAGAAACAACAACAACCGGAGAAAGGACGGTTGCTACAACTGTGGCAAGAGAAGCCACTATGCAAAAGACTGCTGGTCAAAGAAGAAGACAGCTGACGGAAACTTGGTGACGTCTCACAATCACCAAGACAACAGTGAAGAAGAATGGGACTTCCAAGTATCCTTTGCAACGAAAGATGTGAGCGTCATCGGTTTCACGCCAATCAACGTTGGTGTGAGCCGGCCAAGAGAGAAGCAGGATCGTCATCGCTGCCGCGCCTTCTGCCTAATGAGGCCACATGCCATCTAGCAGTGGTACCACCAAAGGCAAGGTCGAAGGGATCCCATATGTCACCACCAAAGTAAGGTGTAGTCGTCCTTCAAAGAGGTGATACAGCTAGCGATAGTGTTTCCCATGTGAAAAGAGAAGAGGGTGAGGGGCGGTGAGATCCTACGGCAGATTTAAAAAAAAGAAGTAAAGTGTGGTATCCTTCAGTAGAAATAGTGGTGTCATTTAGTCATTGCCTTAAAATAAACATTATCTACTAATAAATATAGCTTTACTGAAAGCAATGGTAGACTCGAGGAATTGTTGCCAAACAAACATACATGATAAATATTCTTCACTTTTGTTAATCGCAGAAACAATGTCCCTTCAACCAGTCATGAAAACCACTGATAATAGGCAATGCATGTCCCAAATTTTGTGGTGGTAAAAGGAAGAGATGTTTAGTTGCCACACAATTTGACAGCCCACATCAAATGACAGACATGTGTTGAGTTATTTAGTCCACACCATATGCCAAAGAAGTAGGCCATCGGGTTATAAGGGTTTGTCTATCCCCTCAATTATAATGAGGTTACAAGCAAATTGTTACATAGTCCATATCCCCGTGGAAACATTGCAGTACTATAGTACAATATAAATCATGGAAAATTATATTAAGGGATCGATGTGAGATACCCCTTCTTAATCTAATTTAAATTTGAGGTATGTCTTTTCATCTCATCATCTTTCACTTTTGGTGTGTTTGATTTTTGTTTTTAATGTAAAACTTAAACTAGTGAAGAGATCATGGAAGAGAAAAGAGAAGGGAGAGGAGTGACCATGAAATTATTGAGAATATTCTCATGATTATGCTATTGAATATGGTATTGAGAATATTCTCATGATTATGCTCTCAATTATACTATTGTGAAGATTGTCTTGATTATGTGAATATTGTACTTTAGGATGATTGCTTATTCGGTCAAATTTGTATAAGGAAGTTAGCAGATTGTTAGGGTGATTAGGAGTTGCCTATATTGGCAGAATAGCTTGTATATAAACAGCAATAGAACAATGAAAAGAGTAGAGCATCGTTCTCACAGAATTATTTCTTTTGTCCTGTTATTTGTCATGGTATCAGAGCCATAACCATTAAACACCAATCATGGCTGGCGGTGACGTTCCTATCGGCGAAACTCGGAAGACGATTTCACCTTACGACATCACTTCTCTTGATAATCCCGGACTTTTAATTACTCAGGTTCAATTGAAAGGGGACAATTATGATGAATGGGCTCGTTCGTTTCGAACCGCCTTGAGGGCCCGAAAGAAATTCGGGTTCATTGACAGAACTATCACACAACCTGGCGAGCAGTCACGAGACCTCGAAGACTGGTGGACTATCAACTCGCTTTTGGTGTCCTGGATCCGAAATACCATCAAATCTACGCTACGCTCCACTATCTCTCATGTGGAAATAGCGCAGGATCTCTGGAATGACATCAAGGATCGATTCTCCCTTACTAACGGACCGCGGATTCAACAACTGAAATCAGATCTTGCAGATTGCAAACAGAAGGGGCTGACCATAATGGACTACTATGGGCGACTCAAGCAACTTTGGGATGAACTGGGTAATTTTCGACGTGCAAGTGCGGGAAGTGTACCTGCAATCTCGTTTCGATTTTGGAGAAAAAACGGGAGGAAGAAAAAGTACACTTGTTTCTTATGGGTTTGGATGACAATTTGTACGGAACGGTGAGATCCAACATATTGGCTCAAGATCCGTTGCCAAACATGAACAAGGTATACTCAATTCTCATCCAAGAGGAGCGAGTAAAGAAAATCGCTCGCGGCAAGGAAGAACGAGGGGAAATTATGGCCCTCGCCACACGAACCCGACTTGACGAGAGAGATAAATCTAGCACGGTGTGTTCCCACTGTAAAAGGACGGGGCATGAATCTAACAATTGCTTTGCCTTGCACGGATATCCAGAGTGGTGGGGTGACCGACCCCGAAGCGATGGGAAAGGTGCTGGTGCTGGTCGCGGTAGAGGGCAGTCAAGCGTTCGAGGCAGTGGTCGAGGAACCAAGGGTATGCACCGTGCCAACGCTGCTCAGACAGGTTTTGCTGGGGCAGGAGTGACCGAGACAGATGCATCTCCACTGCCCGGGCTAAATACCAATCAGTGGCAGACACTTCTCCAAATGCTGGGCGGGTCAAAATTTGCAACGACCGATAAGATGACCGGTAAGCCTTGGATTATTGACACGGGAGCTTCGAATCACATGACAGGCACGATCGGGGATCTCTGTGACTTAAGGGCGATTGCTCAATGTCCCATGGGATTGCCAGATGGGAGTAGCGTTATCGCCACTAAAGAGGGGACGGTCATTCTTGAAAGAAATTTCTGTTTGAAAAATGTTCTTTATGTGCCAGGGCTAACTTGCAATTTAATTTCTGTGTCGCAATTGACTGATCACTATAACTGTTTTGTCCAATTCACTAATGATCTGTGTGTTATACAGGACCGCACTTCTAGGATGCTGATTGGTGCGGGTGAACGACGCGATGGACTCTATTACTTCCGGGGGCTGCCACAGGTTCACGCAATAAAGGCCAATAGTGTGGTGTCTCTTTATCTATGGCACCAGCGACTGGGTCATCCATCTCTACAAGTAACAAAGTTAGTTCCCGAAGTAAGTTTTAGTGAAACGAAAAATCGCTTGAATAAAAATTGTGATGTCTGCCAGAGGGCAAAGCAAAGTAGAGATAAGTTTCCTGTTAGTGAACATAAAGCTTCGACTATTTTGAACTTATTCACACTGATTTATGGGGACCTTATAGAACAACTTCTTCTTGTGGTGCTTCTTATTTTTTTACCATTGTTGATGATTTTTCCCGTGCTGTATGGATTTATTTACTTGTTGATAAGAAAGAGGTCTCCCATACTCTTGAAATGTTTTTCTCGATGGTTAAGAGACAATTTGATAAAGAAGTAAAAATTTTGCGGAGTGATAACGGCACTGAATTCACTTGCCTGCGATAATATTTTCTTGATCATGGGATTTTTTTTCAAACGTCTTGTGTGGGAACACCTCAACAAAATGGGCGGGTTGAACGGAAACACCAAAAACATATTTTGAACGTAGCTCGGGCGCTGCGTTTTCAGGGCTCTCTTCCTATTGAGTTTTGGGGAGAATGTGTGTTGACGGCTGGATACTTGATAAATAGGACTCCCTCCTTGGTCTTGAATGGGAAAACACCCTATAGTGTCTTATATGGAAACTCACCCACTTACGATCACTTGCGCATTTTGGGGTCCTTGTGTTATGCGCATGTGCAGACGGGGGATAAGTTTGCCAGTAGAAGTCGAATGTGCGTTTTTGTTGGGTACCCTTATGGAAAAAAAGGGTGGCGTTTGTATGACTTGGAGAAACGAGATTTCTTTGTTTCTCGTAATGTTGTATTCTCGGAAGGAGTTTTTCCCTTTGCTAATAATTTTAATTTAGACCACGATGGTCTGCCTAATGTCGAGGCGGTTCACGAGGACTTTGAGGAGACATCTACGCCTATTTTGAAGAGGGTGCCGAGGATTTTGTACAGCCGGATGGGGCTGCTGGGCAGTCGGCATGTGCCGAGGAGTTTGTTCAGCCAAATAGGGCTGCTAGGCAGTCGGCGTGTGCCGAGGATGGGGCAAATGCTGGTGCCGAGGAGTTTGTACAGCCGGATGAGGCTGCTGGGTAGGTGGTTTGTGCGAACCAGGAGGACAACCCGGACGCAAGTCAGGAAGATGTGTTGGGCAGGGGTCAACGCAGAAGGCAAGCCTCGGTACGACTCCGTGATTATGTTACTCATACCATTCGAAAAATGAGTCCATCCGTACCAACATCACCCGTACCACAACATTCCTCAGGTACACCCTATCCTATAGCACATTATGTGAATTGTGATAATTTTTCTGTGCGACATAGACATTTTCTTGCAGCCTTGACAGCGAATCGGGAACCTGTGTGCTATTCTGAGGCCGCGAAAGACAGCCGCTGGAGGGAAGCCATGCGACGAGAAATTGAGGCTCTTGAGATTAATGAAACCTGGGTTGTAGCAGAATTGCCACCAGGAAAGAAAGCTCTAGGATGCAAGTGGGTATACAAGATCAAGTATAATTCTGATGGTACCATTGAGCGATTGAAGGCTCGGCTGGTTATTCTTGGGAATCATCAAATTGAAGGAATTGATTATACAGAGACATTTGCTCCAATAGCTAAGATGGTTACAGTGAGGGTCTTTCTTGCCGTTGCGGCTGCCATGAATTGGGAAGTTCATCAGATGGATGTTCATAATGCATTTCTACATGGTGACCTTACGGAGGAGGTATACATGAAATTACCACCCGATTTTCAGGTGGAGACTTCCGGGAAGGTGTGCAAGCTTAGGAAATCATTATATGGGCTGAAGCAAGCACGCCGGTGCTGGTTGGCTAAACTGTCAACTGCTTTGAAGAATTATGGTTTTCAGCAATCTTATTCAGATTATTCTTTGTTTACTCTACAGAGAGGAGCGGTTCAGCTCAGTGTTCTTGTTTATGTTGACGACCTTATCATCTCTGGGCGTAATCCGGTTGATATACAGAAATTCAAGGGTTACCTCAGTGCTTGTTTCCACATGAAAGATTTGGGTCCTTTAAAGTATTTCTTGGGGGTAGAAGTGGCACGTGGACCAGATGGGTTTGTACTTTGTCAACGCAAATACACGCTTGACATCATTTCTGAGGCCGGATTGCTAGGGGCAAGGCCCGCGGCGGTGCCATTGGAACAGAATCACCGACTCGCCTTGTTTACGAGTCAAGAGCTCGCTGATCCGGAGCCTTACCGTCGCTTGGTGGGGCGGCTAATTTATTTGTGTTTTACTCGACCCGAATTATCTTATAGTGTTCATGTTTTATCTCAATTTATGCAACGTCCTCGGGCAGACCACTGGGAAGCTGCTTTGCGGGTGGTCCGGTACTTAAAAGGTAATCCGGGTCAAGGTATACATTTGAGTAGTAAGTGTGACATGCAGTTACATGGGTGGTGTGACGTTGACTGGGCCGGATGCCCATTGACTAGGCCATCCCTTACTGGGTGGTTAGTGTTTCTTGGGAACTCGCCGGTATCTTGGAAGACGAAGAAGCAACATACAGTATCTCGTTCCTCCGCAGAGGCGGAATACCGGTCTATGGCTATGACTACATGTGAGTTGAAATGGCTAAAAGCTATTTTAGCTAGCCTCGGGATGCCCCATACACGTCCTATGTCTCTTTATTGTGATAGTAAGGCGGCTCTCCATATATCTCAAAATCCCGTATTTCATGGACGGACAAAACACATTGAGGTCGATTGTCACTTTGTCCGTGATGACATTGTTGCCGAAAATATCAATCTCACCTTTGTCCCGTCCAATGCGCAACTCGTTGACATTTTCACAAAAGCGTTGGGCAAACGACAATATGAGTATCTACTTCGCAAGTTGGGCATACGGGATCTCCATGCACCAACTTGAGTGGGGGTATTGAGAATATTCTCATGATTATGCTATTGAATATGGTATTGAGAATATTCTCATGATTATTCTCTCAATTATACTATTGTGAAGATTGTCTTGATTATGTGAATATTGTACTTTAGGATGATTGCTTATTCGGTCAAATTTGTATAAGGAAGTTAGCAGATTGTTAGGGTGATTAGGAGTTGCCTATATTGGCAGAATAGCTTGTATATAAACAGCAATAGAACAATGAAAAGAGTAGAGCATCGTTCACACATAATTATTTCTTTTGTCCTGTTATTTGTCAGAAATTATGACCTCCATCACTTATCTTCTCTCAAAATTATGGAAAAAAAAAAAAAAAACCACTTTAGGGGAGCTATAAGAAAACTTTTTCTATGAAAAACTCAAAAAACATGACTATTTCATCATCATTGGATGAAAAATTTTCTCACTTAGTGCCTCATCTCAACTATTTTCATTGTTTTTTATGAAAATAAAATCAGACACACCTTTTATTTTCTTTGTAAGTTTTACATATTGTTTTTGAAAAATGCTTTATAACTTTCTTGTTCACGATGATTCTCTCATTTCTCTTTCTATTCTCAGCCAATATTCTATGATTTTATTTCACTATGGTTTTCCTTTTTGACAACAAATTGAATATATATTATTTTCAGAGTGAAAAAATAATAATTAAATCTTGGTTTTCATCATGTAACATTAAATGGTTTATAATTAGAAGGTTGTTACAGTATTTCAAGAATAGGCAAGAAATTTCATATAACAACATCTCCAATGGACTATTTTCACCATCTTTTTGTGAACATTTTGAACTTCAATTGGAGAAGGCTCAATCCATATAGTACAATATTGTTCGTTTTCAGCCCAAGGCTCACACAATTTTAAAACATGTTGTAACATGGAGATCCAAATTTGTATATATATAATACATCATCTTCCTTCATCCGAGCAATGAGGGGCTATAACTCTCCATTGGTAATCTGTCAGCCTCTGAAGTTATATATATATATATAAGGAGATGGGTTATATATATAAGCTTATATAGAAATAGGGGGTCATTATCATTAGAGCATCGGTGGTTTGTTACCACGTATAAATGAGTCCCAAAGTTACTTAAGAGTCCTTTAGTTAAGACAGTTTTTAGTGAAGTTAGAAACAAGTTTGCTCTTTCAGTAGAGGAGAAGTTCAAGTTTCCTTCTGTAAGAATCTGAATTCCATTGTGTTTGTAGATCAAACTCCCCGTAGTGCTACAGGACAAAAAGGTGTGTCGCATAGCAGCTAATGAGGAGTTGGAAGTGTAGGAAATCTTGAGCAGCAGCAAGCGGGTTTGTAGCGTTGCCCCTAATATGACAGTCGTCTACATTCCCTTTTTCCGATCATGCACAACCCCAAGAAAACTCACACAACTCCATGCGCATCTCACAACCTCTGGCATCCTCCACACAGACCCACTTGCCTCCACCAAACTCATCCAAACTTACTCCCAAATGTCCAACCTTCACTCAGCCCAACTAGTCTTCTCCACATTCCCAACCCCAGACTCCTTCATGTGGGGTGTGCTCTTAAAGTGTTATGTTTCCAATCTTTTCTTCAAACAAGCCATCTCAATCTACCACCAAATGCTATTCAACCAAACCCATGTTTCCAATTTTGTATACCCATCTCTCCTAAGAGCCTCTTCGGCCCTTGCTGACGTTACCATGTGTGGAAAGCTTCATGGGAAGATACTTAAGACTGGGTTTTGTTCTGATGGAGTTGTTCAGACTGCCTTGATTGGTATGTACGGTGCATTAGGTAACTTATCGCTGGCTCGTAGAGTGTTCGATGATATGTCTAGTAGAGATGTTGTTACTTGGAGTTCAATGATATTGAATTATGTTCGTAACGGGTTGGAATGTGAAGGTTTGGATATGTTTTGTCAGATGGTTTTGTTGGGTGTTCAAGTGGATTATGTCACAATGCTTAGTGTGATTGAGGCTTGCTCTGAAGTGGGTGATCATAAACTCGCAAAGTCGGTGCATGGGTATACTGTGAGGAGAGGAATTGAGAATGAAAGTAGGTCATTGGAGAATTCTTTGATTGTCATGTACAGCAAATGTGGTGACATGGATAATGCGGAAAGGCTCTTTAACATGGTATCTTGTGCAAGTACTGATTCTTGCACTACAATGATTTCTTCCTACAATCAACATGGTTGTTTTCGGGAAGCATTGGATATGTTTGTTAAGATGCAAGAATGTGATGTGGAGCCAAACCCAGTGACAATGGTGAATGTTATGTCATCTTGTTCTAGGCTGCATTGGATTATAGGAGGAAGATCAGTGCATGGTTTTATTATAAGAAGAGCTATAGACCCCAGTTTCAATTTAGTAGGACCTGCATTGATAGAAATGTATGCCAACTATGGTAAGATCAAAGATTGTGACAGAATCTTTAATACCATCGAAGAAAGAGACATTGTTTCATGGAATTCACTCATAACAGTCTATGCTAGGAATATTATGTGTGAAGAAGCATTGATACATTTTGTTCAGATGCGCAGACAAGGACTTTTACCGGACTCATTCACCCTAGCGAGTTCTCTCCCTGCCTGCGCAAAAATTGGTTCTTATCAACTAGGGAGGCAGATCCATGGTGACACCATAAAAACAGCCTTTGAATTGAATGAGTTTGTTCAGAATTCCCTCATAGACATGTATTCGAAATGCGGTTTTGTTGACACTGCGCATAGATTGTTTACTAAGGTACAACAGAGAAGTGTATTTACATGGAATTGCATGATTAGCGGGTTTGTTCAGAACGGCGTTTCTGTTGAAGCAATAAAGCTCTTAGATCAGATGTATTCCAATTCTATTGAAATGGACAAGGTCACCTTCTTAAGTGCCATTCGGGCTTGCTCTCATTTAGGAAATTTAGAGAAGGGCAAATGGTTTCACCAAAAGCTCATAGTTAATGGTATACACAAGGATTCCACTGTTGAAACAACTCTTATAGACATGTATGCTAAGTGTGGAGACCTTGGAATGGCGGAAAGAATCTTCGATAACATGTTCAAGAGGAGTGTGGTTTCATGGAGTGCCATGATAGGTGGCTATGGGATTCATGGTTACGTCCATTCTGCCATCTCTCTTTTCACTCGAATGGTAGGTTTAGGACTAAAACCAAATGAAGTAACCTTCATGAGTATTTTATCCGCTTGCAGTCATGCTGGTTTGGTGGAAGAGGGTAAGTCTTACTTTAATTTGATGATGAATGATTTTCGAGTTGAGCCTAAGTTAGAACACTTTATTTGTATGGTAGACCTTCTAAGTAGAGCAGGTGATCTGGATGGTGCATTTGAGTTCATAAAGTCTATGCCCATCCCTGCAAGTGGCAGCATTTGGGGTGCTTTACTTAACGGATGCCGTATCCATGGTAGACTTGACATGATTGATTGCATCCGAAAAAACATTTTAGAGCTTGAACCCGATAATTCTGGGTATTATGTATCAGTATCTAACTTATATGCCGAAGCAGGGAACTGGAAGGAATTTGGAAAGTTGAGATCAATGATGAAAGACATGGGACTGAATAAGGTGCCTGGATACAGTACAGTTTTGATAAATAGACAGATTTACAGATTTGGAGCAGGGGATACATCACATACTCAAACGAGGGAAATTTACCAGTTTTTGGAAGATCTGCAGTTTTTGGCACAAGAAGAGGGTTATATACCAGAAAGGAAATCTAACGTTCACAGTGAGAAACTTGCAATTGTGTATGGAATTATGAGTACTAATCCAGGGACAGAATTACGTATATCCAAGAACCTTAGGGTTTGTAAGGACTGTCACAATTTCATAAAGTTTGTTTCAAAAATTACTAACAGAGAGGTAATCATGAGAGATTTGAATAGGTTTCATCACTTTTCTAGTGGTAGTTGTTCTTGTGGCGATTTTTGGTGACAGGAGTGCTTAATATTTGTGTTGATTTTCTCTTTTGCATGGCTTAGTGGCTTCAAAAAATGTATAGAATAGATGTAAAGAATATATATATTCAGTCAAGTATTTCCAAGTTATTCATATTCAAGGATTGTGATTTTCTTTTAGACATAAAAAATTTGAAGATACATGAAATATATATATAATGAATTTCGAGGGTATATGAAATATGTGGAAAAAATAAGATGCAATTAAATAAATATATTGAACACATAAAATGATGCCTCAATACCAAGAAATGAAACAAACATGAAATCAATATATAATTAGAAAATTATGGAGTGGTTTCTGATGCAGTCGATTTTCGCTTCTTGCTTTGACATTGACCTGCACAAGGAACGCACATGAGCCATGGACCATCATTGTGGTGGCCTATGACACTCCGATGCTAAAGTCAGACAGGGATCTGAGGAAGGCGTAATGCTATAAACAGGAAATTTGTAGCGTACCTTAGCTTACCAACCTCATGTTTTATTTATAGTGTTGGAGTCTTGGTTCGATCAGGCCATCGATGGCGTAGTTTAGGGAAGAAGACCTTCGTGGAGATCCTTCTCTAATTAGGAGTTGTGTTGTGAATGAGAGTTTCCCTGTTAGCCTTGTGCTCCTAGATACGCGGGGGATAGTTCTTGTTACGAGAGTAGTCCATAGATAGAAGTCTTCATGTGTGACATATACTCTGATATTTGCTTCCTAGTTGGAAGTAAAGTGTTGTTATCTTGCCTGTCTGAAGCTGATCCTCGAGACACTTGCCTTAGCAGGGCTTACTGGTATTGAGGATAGTTGTGAGACGTGTGGGCTGAGCAGGCTATAATGATTTAGGGTTCGTCTGGCGGACTGCATTGTGCGGGCTTGGAACCGCTTGGGCCGGATCAGTATTGGGCTGACGCTTGGGCCTTATTTCTCGAGATCATCATGACACATGTACAGTGTAGAAGATGGACAGTTTTAGTGTATCATCAGCTAATCCCCCCCCCCCCCGCGAGTTAGTGGGCCATTGCGTTTGTCCACTAAGTCACTTCTTGAAAAGATACGCCCGTTCATGATGATCGAGTCTAAATCGTTGCTTGAGCTGCGCGCTTCATTGATTAAGTGTGTGTCGGTTCAGTAGAGAAGAAGCGGGAAACTAATCCCTATTTATATCCTCATTTCTGTAGAGATTGACTCTTCCATTTTCTTGTTTTTAGAGATTTTGCTATGTTAACTTTTTGATTAAAAGTTTGTTCATATTTGTCATAGCTCACCAACACCATCTTGATGATGAAACTTTAGCCAGGGGCCTCGAATTTTTTGAAGATAAGTCGTTTTCTGAGTCGGGCCTTGGTGAAATCCGAAAGACGTTTGGGGTTTCTGAGGACCTCTGCCATTGTATGCTCTGCAAGATGATCAGATGCCAATGTTCCCTCCAGAAGGGTTCATTTGTTTGCACTGCGGAATACTTAAAATTGAAGTCTATTTTTCTGTTCTTGACAAGATTTGGGACTTCTTGGATTTCTTTGGAGTCCTCCTGCCCAGTTCGTACCTAATGGGTACAAGGTTATCCTTTTCATTCTGATCAGAGCGAAGGATGCTGACATTCGCGTGACTCCGCGGGTGATCCAATTGTTGACTTCTTCCCGATTGAATGACCACGTTGTCTGTAAGATGACGTCGTCGACCTGTTTTGGAAAGTTGCCAGATGACTTCAAGTTATGGTAGAAATACCGTTTCTTAGCTCATTTGCACTCGAAGTATTTCAAGTTCAGGGGTCGTTCGCTCGAGCGGGAATTCAAGCCATTTTGTAAATATAACTTCACCTTTTGACTTCATTGCACTGATTGTGTCATGATCATTGCATATATTTCTTCGCAGGGAGGTTCCCTACCACTCGTCTTTCGCAGAGGAGCAAGACGCTATGAATACATTCTGTGACCTGCTGAAGAGGAGTGTAGAGGAAGTCATATGTCCTGCTAACTTCAATTGCAGTAGTTTGTAGGCCAATTGGCACGTGGTCGTCACTCTGTACGAACACCGAATGTTAAGTCCAAAGGTGGGGCCCCTTCCAAAAAGAGAAAGGCTTCCAAAGTTAAGGCCCTTGCTTCGTCTGACGCGGAAGGGGCTTTCTGAGACACTCGCCTCCTTTATAAGTTCGAAGAGGTCCCACACAAGGATTGATTCGGCTCCCAAACGGTCTGCTCCAGCGAGGGAGGAGCGTGAACCTAGTCAGCCTGCCAGGGCGGAAGCTGAAGTGTTCGGCTGGGAGAGGGACCATCTGCGATTAGCAGGGGTCGAAGATGCATCGAATCTGAGTACCGAGCAGGTTGAAGCCTTGAGCGAAAAGCTGATGTTGGCTGGTGTGGCAGCTTCTACTGGTGCTAACCACTCTAAGACCGTTTCGTTGGAGGTTTCTGATGAAGATTCGCCTGAGGTCCCAGAGTCCAATCATTCCACTGAAAGATTATTCGACAATGGTCACGGTGAAGTGGGCTATCCTTCTTGTAGTCTGCAATGTTCCCTTTCTCATTCCAGACCGCACATCAGGGTGATGGAGTGTCCATTGGACAACTCATTTCCCTCCCTTTCTTCGGATTTCGTTGAGTTGTCTCGCAATAAAGGGTTGGCTGCCAGTGACAAAGGGAAAGTTGCAGAGGAAGACCTGGATGTAGTGGTGACTATGAAGGGTGGCACTGGTGTAACTCCGCGCCCGGGGGAGCTTCATTCGAATGCGCAGATAAGTTTGTTTGCTCTAGACGTAGTGAAGATGGGCAATCAAGCTTGGCACCAGGAAGTTGACATGGACTATGCTTCAAGGAAACATATAAGCAGGCGCCACAACTGACTAATGGACCACACTCCGACCCGATGAGGATACGCTGGAATGGCGTATGGATAGGGGTTTGAAGCACCTTTATGCTAGGGATGTCTCATTTGAGCCTAGTGGTCGTTGCTCGGACGGAGGTTGAAGCGGCTCGTGAGAGGGTGTACACTATGGAGCATGACTTCTCGAATATGCAAAAGTTGTACTCTAATGCGCTTTTTGAAATTGAGCTGCTGAGGAAGTAGATTGAGGAAAGGAGGCTGGAACAGTCAGCCGTTGTGGCTAAATCCTAGAGGGTTTGTTTGGAGGCCCTCGAGTCTGATTTGGCAGAGGCAGTATCCGCAAGGGACAAATTCAAGTGGGAGTTGGATCTGGTCTGCCATGATATAGGGCTTGCGCAGGAAGCTACGGCTAAGTCGTGTTTTGAGTTGTTGTCTTTTGCTAAGGAGAAAGCCATTAAGAGATTGACTAGGCTGCCCAAATGTAGCAGTTAGAGGCCGACGTGGAATTCAATGCTCGAGTAGCGAGGGAGGCTAAATAACACCTTCAATTAGAACAAAACGAGCTCAATGTTGTTAAGAGTAGTCTGGCTACGGAGGAGTCTTAGGTTGATGCGCTGACATGCAAGACGGAGCTAATGGAGCGTGAGCTTACTGAAGCGAAGGCGCGTAAGGAAGAGCTTCTCAAGGCGCAGGGCAATTGTGAATTCCGATGGGTCGTGCATGGGAGATTAGAGGTACTAGCGTTGATGAAGGAAAAGTGTCTGGAATGGGACCTCGTGTATTATTAGAAGATGTCATACGCAGACTTAGCAGTGGTCTCTGCGTATTATAAGAAGAGGGCAATCCAGATGATGTTCAAGTTGAGGCGTGTGCGGACGCAACTTTTGCTCCTTCATCTGTTTAGCATAGTTCTCTTGTTTCTGTACCTCCTCCTGATGAGGTTTAGACTTTGTGCACTTGTACTTTTTTGTTCCAACTGTTAATGAAAACAAGTTTATTTTTTTAGTACATTTTATGCTTGTATTTTGTTCGGTCTCCTTGTCTCGCGCTTTCCATTTTGTCTTGTCATTTTACTTTGACACAGGTCTGGTTGGGTTAGCAGGAAGCCAAATGGTTTGTCTGCTGCTGAGAGTTTGACCACTTATGTTGCTGATGATTCTGACATGTTCTTCTATGAGGTCTCAGAGTCACTATCGCTTAGTTACACCCAATAGTGGACCACTGTATTGAGAGGGAGTGGCGATCGCGTGGCGAGCCGTTGACATCAGTCGAGGCTGATTGGGCTCCCACTTTTTGAACCATCTATACTCGTGAGGAGCGGATTACAGGTTTAGGATGTGAGAATTTGGCGATCATGGTCTGTTAAAGAGTGATGATCCCATGGCGAGCCGTCGACATCAATTTGGGACTGACTATGCTCCCACCTTCCAAACGATCTACACCCGCGCGAAACAGGTTACAAGTTTGGGATGAGGGGATTCAGCGACCGTAGTCTGTAGAAGAGTAGTGGTCCTGTGACGAGCTGTCAGAATCAGTTCAGTACTGACTAGGCTCCCACCTTCCAAATAATCTACACCCGTGCGCATCGAGCTACAAATTTGGGGGCTTTCGGCGACTATGGTCTGTAAAACAGCAGTGGTCTCGTGACAAGCCGTCGAAATCAGTTCGAAACTGACTAGGCTCCCACCTTCCAAACCATCTACACTCATGTAGAGCGAGCTACAAGTCTGGGGTTGGTAATTTGGCGACAATGATTTGTAGAAGAGCAGTTGCCCCGTGGTGAACCGTTGACATCAGTCGGAATTGTATAGGCTCCCACCTTTTAAACAATCCACACCTGCCCAGTGGGGGCTACAGCTATGGGCTTTGATCAGAAGTTGTCGTTGTCAGTCATCGCCGGCTAGGCTTATCTGATCGGGTTTTGCGACCGTTGTCCGAGAAGGGGCCAACGGTCCTTGGTGAGTCATTGTCACCAAGCGTAATAGCACAGATTAGACTCCCACTTCCTAAACCATCGACATCCGCATTGGACGGACTAGGCGTCGAGATGAACCGGAAGTCGTCATCATTAGCCAAAGCTGACTAAGCTTGCCAAATTAGGTCGGGGCTCTGCCTGTTACGGGCGTGCGAGACTACATCCGCGAGCAGAGTGCATTGTGCAGACGAGTTTTGAAGAGACAAGAGTACCTTAAATCAGTTGGTGATATGCAGGTGTGATCCATGTGTAAAAAATGACTAGGGTTTCTGATGCCCATGTGGTAAAATATTGCTTGAATAGTGGGCTGAGCCCATGGGCCCGTAGAGTGAGAGCTAGGGTCTGTCGTATGGACAAGACACTACGTTTACAACGTGATTTGCATGGTAACATGCGTACGGCGTAGTTTGTGAAACGGTTGAGTCTTGGTTACTCCCCCCAGTTAATGGGGTTGTGTGCAACCTCGTTAAGTGGATGAACGTGGTCCTGTGCAGTTTCCTTGGGAACCGTCGTCTCCTCGTTCCCCATACGGTATTCAATGCTGACAGTTAATGCTAAAGCGCCCGTTTGGTGAACCATTGTGTCTATATAATGGTGTTTCTTCATCGTTGTAGGCATTATCTTCTGCAGAGCGCACCTCCTGGAATGCTCTTACTTGAAAAACATGTTTTGGGTTTTCCAAAGGCTAAAGGGAGATATCCAACGTTGGAGCCTTCGAATGTTCTGACATTTTCGCCGATGAGTCGTGATAAGACTTGTTGTTATGTGTGGTCAACTGCTCTGAGTAAGCACCCAATTGGTTTGTTGAGACCTTGTAATTTTTTCTCGTATTGCGAAGAAGAAGTACAAACTTCCTCCCAAGGGATGAGTCTGTCATTTATGTGCTGGTACCTTGTCAACGCTCCAAAGTGCCTAGTTTCAGAGATAATACTAGTAGCCAACTTTGGAACGGTTGCCTCCATCACATCTCGGGTTGGGGTGGAGTTGGACATGGCTTGTCGGAGTGGGCCATTGACTCCTGGATGCTCCTCTCATCCCTTCATCGTTAGGGTGCACTCGATCTGTTTCAACCTGATACATGTCCTAAGTTCATCTGGTTGAGCGAATCGAGTGTGTGAGTTGGTCATAGCTTCGGCTGGCGTTTTGCAGGGGCCCCCTGTCGCTGATTTTGTGCCACCTTAGACCATATTTGAGGGGTGTGTTCGCAGAGGCATTGAATCAGACGCGTCATTTTATCCTGCTCTTGCCAATCTTTCATCCTGGTCTTGCTCACGTATAATGTCCATCGGAGAGTTTACGGAGTCTACTTTTGGTACCTTTGCTATCTTCAACTGGAGTAAGATTGCTTAAGAAAGTCTTTGTTGTATGTTGCATCAGATTCAAATGCTTGTAGTCTTTTGTATCCGCCTCATGGCAATCGTTGTTACATCTTTCCAATAATCAATATAATGTGTTTGCGTAATTCTTTTTATTTCTCAAATGATTACAAATCACATAAGTTTCTAAGAACTAAAACTCTAAATTGACTATGGAAAGGAAAATAAACAACTGATAAAGACTAACTGTTGGCCTCTCTGCTTTGCTGGGTTGAGGGGCAGATTGCTCCCGTGACGTTGGAGTGTCCCCCGTTTCTAAGTCAAGCCACCGCTATTGGGATCCCGTTTCCATGTGAGTGGAGTGACTCGTCCACAGTCTCTGGGTGTGGCTTCAGTTCATATTGCCATGTGGGCTCCAGCTGGATCTGATAACATTCTATCTGCTTTAGTGCAGCATAATGACAACCTCATGTCGTTGGTTGGTCCCCATGCATTGTTTCTTCCGAGTGGTTAGCGGTGTACTTCACGTACTGGTGAAGGGTGGAAACTACTGCTTCCATCTGGTGGAGCTATGGTCTTCCTAGGATAAGGTTGTAGGTAGACAGTGCGTTTACTACCATGAAGTCCAAGAACAAAACTTTTCTCAGTTGTGGCTCTCCTGCCACCACTGTTAACCTTATCTTCCCGATCGGGAAGAATTTCTCTCTGCTGAATCTGATCAGCGGGTAATCTGAGGATGTCAGGTTCTCCTCCTTTAGGTCCATACTGCGGAACGAGTTGTAGAATAGGACGTTGAGGGAGCTTCCCGTATCCACCAGGGCGTTCTTCACTTCCCACTTTGTAATGGAGACCGATATGACGAGACCGTCATTGTGCGGCACACAGACGCCTTCGAGGTCCTTGTCTGTAAAAGTTAAGGTGGGGATGGAGCTTTGTACCTTCAAGTAGTATACGCGTCTGTAGGCTGTGTCCGCATCTCTAGTAGAGTCCGCTTGCGGGATCTGTTTGACTGGTCCTCATCTGATCCGACTCCATGAAGGACATAGATTATGCTCGGAGTCTCCTTCTGAATCTCTTTGACTATCTCTCCTGTCCCTGGGTCGGTCTGGTCGCTTCTCAGAACGCATGAATTCCTTTAGCTTGCCCCTGCAGAACCAGTACTCAATCTCATACCTTAGACTTTTGCAGTAGTTAGTGTCATGGCTACCCTTCTTGTGGTACGATCAGTACTTGTTGTCACGTTAAGATGGGTTTCCGCACTGCTTCGAGGCCACTTTAGATCTTCTAAGTTTTTCATGGAATTCAGGACGTCCGATAGGCTAGAATTGAGGGGGGTTATGGATCTGGATCCAACATAGTTGGAAGCTTTCTCTGGCCTAGCTCGGCCAGAGTCTGACCTGTTGTCATTGTGTTTTCGCTTGCTCATTTCTTCATCCTCTCGTTTTCTTCCCTCTTTCATGTCGTTAGGAACGGATGGTTTTTTCTCAACTTGTGTTTCATTTTCTCAGTTCTCATCTCTTCTAAGGTGATGTACCTCTGGGCGCCCTTCAGGAGTCTCATCATGTATAAAGGGGGTTCCAATGTGAAGAAGTCATAAAGCTTTCCCTCTTTTAGGCCCACGGTAAAAACCGTCATGGCTGTGTCATCGCTGCAGCCGTCAATGAGTGTCAACTCGTCGTTGAAGCGCATAACATACTCTCTGAGTGTCTCATTAGATTTCTGCTTCAGAGAGAATATGTAGTGTGGGCCTTTCCAGATACGCTGACTTCCGACAAAACGCGTCAAGAATTCCTTCGCTAGCATCTTGAATGAGTTGATCGACTTTGGCGGGAGGCTGTGGAACCATGTTAATGTTGACTTATTTATGTTGGTGGGGGCACATCGCCGACTAGGATCCTTCTTTGAGTGCCATTACATGCTGGTAATGGTGTAGGTAATCAAATGGGTTGGTGGTCCCGTCATAGAAGTCGAGCTTTGGAGGCATGAACTTCTTTGAAAGAGCCTCGTTCATGATACGATCCACGAATGGTGGAACAGAGAGACGATACAGCACGCCTGGGTCACGTGCCTCTTTGCGGGGGGGGGGGGGGTATGTCGGGCGAGCCTATCTGCCTTGAATGTTTGTTCCGCGTTAGCTGTGCCGCTTTCTCTAGTCCAATGAGAACTATCAGGGGCTTGACTCTCCTGTGCTTGCTCTCTGTTGTCTTCCGGAGATGGAGGCATGTGTTGCTCCTGATTTTCATTAGCGGGTGGAGGGTTCTGTTGTATGAGAGCCTCCACTGCTTTGGTGATTTGTTGTATTTGAGACGACCACAAATATATCCTGGGGTCCATCGTTGTTTTTGATGGCGCCAAGGTGTGAGCCAGCTGCCCATGTGTCACCGGCACCGCTGAGAGCGGTGACATAGCGCCAGTCTGAGTGTTTGACTTGTCCCCTTGTTCTCCATTGTTGTGTGATCTAGTGATCACCATCTTTTCATTTTCTGGAGAGACGTGTTGCTAGTTAAAGGTTAGGAACTTTGTCGTCTCCACTGACGGCGCCAAACAGATGCAGTCGATTTTCACTCCCTACTTTGACCTTGACCTGCAAACCTGCACAAGGAACACACGTGAGCCACAGACCAATGTTATGGTGGCCAATGACACTCTGATGCTAAAGTTAGACAGGGATCTGAGGAAGGCGTAATGTTGTAAACAAGGAATTTGTAGTGCACCTTAGCTTACCAATCTCATTTCTTATTTATAGTGCTGGAGTCCTGGTTCAACCAGGCCATTGCATAATTTAGGGAAGAAGATCTTCGTGGAGATCCTTTTTTAACTAGGAGTTGTGCTGTGAATGAGAGTTTTCATGTTAGCCTTGTGCTCCTAGATACGCGGGGGATAGTTCTCGTTCCGAGAGTAGTCCATAGATAGAAGTCTCCATGTGTGACATATACTCTGATATTTGTTTCCTAGTTGGAAGCAAAGTGTTGTTGTCTTGCCCGATCGAAGCCGATCCTTGAGATACTTGCCTTAGCAGGCTTACATGTATTGAGGATAGATGTGAGACGGGTGGGCTTAGCAAGCTGTAATGATTTCAAGTTCGTCTGGCGGATTGCATTGTGCGGGCTTGGAACCACTTGGGCCGGATCAGTGTTGGGCTGGTGCTTGGGCCAGATCAGTGTTGGGTTGGCGCTTGGGCCTACTATTTCTCAAGATCATCATGACACGTGTACGGTATAGAAGAGGGACCATTTTGGTGTATCATCAATTTCAAAAAATCAATATACAAGTAAAATAAATGATAATTAGGAAATCAGGGGATGGTTTCAAAAATCAATAAATAATTAAAAGAAATGATAATTAGAAGAAAAAAACCTCGAAATTTATGAAAAAACCACGAAATATTTCAAAAAAAAATTTCGAAAAAATGTCATTTTTGATAGCTAATTTTTTACGAAATTTACAAAAAAAATCCTGAAATTTAAGAAAAAACCTCAAAATTTTTTGAAAAAATGTAATTATTTATTTCGTGCTTTTTCTTTTCATAATTTCAAAAAAACGAAATTTTCGCGAAATCTCATTCTTTGTTCATATTACATGGGTAACTTATGGACTAAAACGGAAGTATGCCTGCCTAATACTATCGATTTGGCATGGCAATTTTATGGTGTAGAGGTAGCAAAGTTGTTGAAGTGAGCTAGCTAGCTTAATTGTGAAATCCTATGGAGGACGATAACTAAGACCTTTGTTGGCATCAAGTTACCATCTATATATAAAAGAAGTTCAACACTTTAATTCTTAGACTCTACTCCTCGGCTTAAAGTTCTAGGAATTAAAACTCAATTTATTTCCTAAAGATTTTCTTTTGATGCATATAATAATGTGAGTTATAACTATGAACAACCACTATGCAAGAGATATTTAACCAAATACGTTGCTTAGACCGAGTTGCTTAAAAAATGATCAAATGTCTTGTTGATCAAGCTAATTGAAAAGAAACATCATTGAAGCAAACTTTCGGGTATGAAGTGTGAACAAGATGTGTTACCATATTATGAAACTAGTATATGTATGTTACATGTGACTCTTGTACTCATGATATTTGTTTCATAGTGGATGTGTGGTCTCATTATAGATGTAGCCCTTTATCTTTGCCTCATTTTCTTTCATGCGCATTTACTTTCTTGTGTGTGATTGCTAAGTAAATAAACGAATCCAAGAATCAAATCAATTAATTAAAATTTTACAAATTTGACCACGTATATTTTGGACCCAAATATCCTTATTCTCATTTGAAAAACTTGCCAAGCTAGGATTATTTGTGTTACTACAACACCCACATGACTGTTAAGCTGCCAACATAGCTAGAAAATTGTTGCACTTGAAGTTCCTTGTAAGCCCAACCCTTGCAAATTCCTCTTTCGCTAGTCAAAACTTATTCAAGAGCATCTCTTAAGCAAGGGCATTTAAGTCTTTTTCTTCATCATGAGTGAGAACAAATAACTTTGTTAATTACACCCTAAACAAAAACTGAAAACATGGAACCACGACCCTATTAAATTAAAAAATTCATGGAATTCGGCTAGAGCCCCAATTCATAAAAAAAAATTTGAAAAAAATATCTTGTTCCAACTTTTTATTAAACCGATTTAGAACAACAAATTTTTTAGATTTTATTCCGTTGACTTTGAGCTCATCTCAAAAAATTTCATAATTTCATTTTTATCCTTATTTTGGGAAATTTTGATTTACGATTTTCTCCGCCACCACCACCATTCAATCACATCCATTGGCCAACACCACCCTAGCTTCCTTATGAAGTTGGGTCTGCGCCAACGGGCCACCACCACTATACAGATCATAACACCACTACCTCCACCCACTGCAAACTCAAAATTGCAGACTACCACCCACCTCCACCTACTACAATTTTAAATTTGCAACCAACACAGGCCACCCTCATCCTTCACTTTTCTACCTCCAATCAAACCATCACCTTCACCCTCTTCAACCTCCAATCATATCAGACTACATATCTAACTACAACCACCCACAATCTCTTTTTCCACCAATAAAATAGACTACCAAACCACCACCAGCCACCTTCCTCCACCATCAACCACTACCACCACTTCCTCTACCCTCCACCAACAAAAACCAGACCACCGAAGACAAATAGAGAACAAAAATAAACCATCGAAGAGAGGTCCGATGAACCTCTCTAGATCTCGAGCACCACCTCGACCCAATGCCACATGCTCATCTCTTTGCTTCACAAACATAATAGAGATGTTGTTGGTGTTGGCTTTTAGAAAGAGAGTTGTTGGTTTTTTTTATAAGAAAGAAATGCGTAAGGGTAAAATCTGAACTTGAAAATATTATGTTTTTTCAAAAAAAAAATTTAAGGAAATTTATTGGCATGGGCTGGATTTGAAATTCTTACAAAAAACCATAAAAGAAATAAAATTAGGGAATTGTTACGTGTACCCGACTATTTAGCTCGTGCACTAATTCTTTGTTGCACCAACTTTTGGGATGCTTTTTTTGTTCGCCAACTTAAAATGCATAACACCAACTTACCTATTTTATAAAAACAATTTTATTGGGTACCCTTATTTATTTGAGCAAAATAAAAAATAAAAAATAATAATCAATGACATTTGAAATTGGGTTCATACATGTGCATTGAATATGTGTTAGATTTGGAAATTTTTTATTCACAACCATTGCAATGCTCTTAGAAGTTAGAAATACATCTAATTTTTTTAAATTTCAATGATATTTTTTATTTCAATAATTGGGATTGTGAATCCATTGTTTGTTGCTCGAAAAATAACTATCAAGCCTGGGGAGGAGGCTATGAGTCGTTCTCTTACTCTTTGTAATTAAATATTATTGTTTTAAGGTTAACAAATAGTGGTTGGGTACACTAAATAATTTTTATAAATTAAATATATAAACTAAAGTTGGTGTAACCAAGTCAAATAGTCGGGTACAAGTAACAACTCCCTTTAACTTAAGGGTTGTTCAAAATCGTAGACCGATTTTGAACCGTTTATAACCGATTGGGTTCAATTTAAATTATTTTCTTTCTACTCATATTTTGATTCGGTTACCAAACCAAATTTAAAAACGGGCTCAATCGATTAATGAAATTTAAATCATTTTTGCCCACCCTACTATGACTAATGCCAAATGCCAAATTTCTGCAAAAATCTCTGGTGCAAATCTAACTCACGCTCTCTCATTCAATCAATTCGACTGTCCCTTTCTCAGTTCAGCTGCTCGTCCTTGTATCTCAGTCTCTCTGTCGTGAATATGAATGGAAGTGAAAGCGTGGAAATCTTGTTCGTTTTCAACCCCTTTTCTTTCAAAGAATGTTTCCGAATCCAACTCCCTATTTGCCACCCTCCAAATGAAGCAGAAGCAGAAGCAGAATGAGTATTTAAATTTGCTTCTCTCGCAACCATAAAAACGTTCCAACCGCTTGCAGCTACAGTTTCTCACAATGAGTATTTAAATTTGCTTCTCCCGCTTCTTTTTATACATTACATTACTGTTTATTTATTTCTTCTTTTTAAATCAAAGTAGGTCTGCTTGCATTTTATGGGGTTACTGCTTGTCTATGTTTAGTAGAGCAAGAAAATAGTTCATGTTTACAGTGCACCTATTGGATATTCTCCTCTCCCTAATTTGGGGTGATTTAGTTTGCTTTGCTGGTCTTTTCTATTTCTCCCAATTTGGGTGACGTTGTAGAATGGGGTGTGCCCCATTGTGGTTCTGCATACGAACAAACGACAATGCTGATGTTTGTTATTTATTCCTCCCAATTGTGGATTGGCGTGTGCCCTATTGTGGTTGTGTTTATGAAATTAATGTATTCTCTAGTGTATTCCTTCTCATTGGGGTGGTTTTGTGGATTCGAGTGTGCCCCAATGCGGTTGTGTACAAAAATGCCAGTGTAGTTATCACTTTGAGCCAGTTGCTTAGAGAAGACACCTATTAGAAATTGTCTAATCCTAATAAAAGTGTGGCCTGTGGTCGACATGAATTTCCAACATCTTTCAGCTTTTGGGTGGTGGATCATTGATGCTCAAGAAAATACTATTCCAAATGCACTAGGATGCTCATAATGATTATTGATAAAGGGGCTAGTACTAATTAGACGAGTCATTGATTTGTCAATTTATGCCACAGTATTGGTCTTAACTCTTAAGAGACCATGACTCAGATTATTAAGGATGCTGGCCTATTGTCTATAGGGATAACCATAGTGGTTGTTATAGTTTGGTGAGTGAAAATAGGTAAGGGAGCAACTATGCCTCGTAGGTAGAAGTAGAACAAAGGAGATATAGTAGTTTTGCTGAAGAGAGCCCAGTTCTCCAAGTTTAAGGATGGCTCAGTAGCTATGAGAGGAACATGTATAGATGTAAAAGACGTAGAGCCCTTGCATTCTAAGTGTAGCTAAGCTATGGGTTAGGGTGTAATAGGGTGCCACAAGCATGATATGCAGACATTGAATATCTACTCTAAAACCTTGATAGATTCCAGAGCCCTCTTGAATGTCTCAAACGTCTTTCCCCAAGGGTAGCATATTCTGGAGAATTATAGAAAACTTGGAGAAGGTTGGAAGAAGATATGGAGAATCCTAGATATCCTTAGGGGTTCGTCTATGTAAATGTTTAAGGTTTCTAGACAGTCTAGATATTTCCTATGTATATACTTTAATTTGCTGATACCTCTGTCTTCATATGTACTACTGTATAAAGGCTGAGTGTCTTCGATTAGTTTATGTGCATCTACATGTGCCTTGGGCGTTACATTTTTTCACACCTGGTAATTTTCTAAAATTTAGTTTGCATGAGGGCACAAGGCAAGTTTGTAGTGGATTAGGTCATGAGAGAAATAGATTGGAAAGGACGACATACCTAAACTCCTTTACGGAGCGAGGAGGAAGATTTGGAGGCGAGTTACAAAATGATCCGAGGTCATAGTGGTGGGAGCCTTGAGGGAAAAGTAATGGAACCCTGAAACAAAAACTAGCATGAAAGTAATGGATCTGCCGCAAAGCAAACCAAAATGAAAGTTAAAGTCACATTTTTGATAGGAATCTGTGTGATCACTCCACATGTCACATGTGTGGTAGAGTTCATTGGATTTGCTGACGTGATCCAAGTATGGATCTCTAAAATTGGTAACTTGAGCCCCAGGGTCATAAGTGAATTGTAAAAATTTCGACTATGGTTTGGGTGGGAAATTAGAAATATTGTAGTCACTACTCACCCGTGTACTCACCCGTGTCCTAGGATGGATGCGAATATTGATATCATTGTGCATTTGAAAACAATCATTCATGCATGAAAAGAAATAACATATTGATCATGTGTTACATAAAATGGGTGAAAAGTGAACTTTTTAAAAATGATTGTAATACCGGAAATTGATAATCGTGTCTTGTGACATTAACAATGTAGGAAAGTAATCACATCGCTATGAGGGAATTGCGACACACTTAATGCGTTATTAATGCCTAATGGTAGTAATAGTGCGCCCTTGGAATGGATTTCAATGCTAGGCCACTACATTTTGTGATGGAGAATAACCATTTGCCCATAAACATCTTGTGCGAGTAGTCTTTTCCATAGTGGTAGACTGTAGTATACATGAGGTTAGATTTCGATTTTTTTTTTGAAAATAAAATATTTGATAATTGATTAAATGTTGATGACGACAAGAAGCTGTGTCCATTATAAATTTGGTCCAAGGATATGATGTCATTCTTTTCAGGTGTCATCAAGTAAGTTTATAAAACTTGAATTCATATTGACTATATCCATAGCTTGTTCTTCACTTATATTTTCTGTATCTACTTTTCATTTGCACTTTTGTGTATGTTGAAATCATATAGTGAAGATTGCATTTCAAAATACTTATCCATATATTCCTCCATATAAAAAGGAATCGCTGTGTTCCTATTTAACACGTTGTTGAAGAATTTTCATCAAAGATCATGACAAAATGGTAAACTAATATAAAAGTTCTAATTGCACCAAATGAAGCACAAAAGCATAAAGAAGGGTTTTAGGGCAACATAAAATCAGTGCATTTAGTAACATTGTGGAGACATAAACAATTATAAAAATCACGGAGACATTCAAGATGATTCTCGTAAAGGTGAAAAAGTTGTTGGTTTGAGGGAGCTAGTGTAGATAGAAAACAATGATGGGAGAATTGTTGAGAAGCAAATCCTTGATGGTGCTCTTGGGGCAAATGAGGTCATTGGCTCTAGATGCCGGGATGGTGGTGTTGTTTGAAGTGCCAATTTGATTTCGAAAAGGCATACAACCCGCTGGATTGGGACTTTTTTTTTATTGTCTTGACATCCATATACTCAATTCTATTCCATGCTAGGTGACACAACTGAAAATATAATTACTAGGAGACTGGCTAGAAGTCTTCCTTTCACACTTTCTGTTTCTGTTCTTTCACATTGATTTTTACCTTGAATTTTTCCTGCACGTTTTGTTGTCTAGATGTCACAAAATCTTTCACTTTTTTTTTTTTTTGGTGATATGGATGATTATACTGAATGTACATACACTTGCCTTTTTCTTTTTTTCTTTTTCCTTTTTGTTTACTGTACTCACAGAACATAAAACTAACAGTTTGAATGTATTTATCTATATATGCACAGTAGACATAGTCTGCTCATCAGGTATTTCTTATCAATGTTATTGAAGTCCTTTTTCTGTTGACTATTTTCTGGCTCTGGGGTTTCTCTAAACAGAATGAAGACGAGAATAATTGATGAGAGCGGTAGCTTGACATTGGACAGTATATGGCAAACTTTAATACGCCAAGAAGATAGCATTATATTTAGCCTTTTAGAGTGGGCTAAATATTTTTACAATCCTGATACTTATGATCAAAATGCTTTTTCAACTGATGGGTTCCAAGTATCTTTAGTTGAGTACATGGTCAGGGAAACTGAAAAGCTTCATGCTAAGGTAAACATAATCAGAGGGAACAAAAGAAGGGATAAAAGTTATTACAGGATTAACTGATTGTCTTTCTCTTAATCTAGGTAGAAAGATATAAAAGTCCAGATGAGCATCCTTTCTTTCCAGAAGACATGATTGAGCCAATTTTGCCATCTCTTCAATACCCACAGGTAGGATACAATACTAAGATGGAATATTACAATATTCTTATAGAACTTATCACTGACCAAACCGGGTTTATATAGTTATTCTTTTCAATGTGCACGTTGGTTATTTTACTGCCCTTTAATAGTTAACTTGATGGCTGACTACTGACTAGGGTTTATTTAAAAAACAATTCCACTAAGTTCAGGTTTAGTTGCTTGAAAGAGATGAGAACTGGTGATTTGGAAACAATCAGACAATAAATAAAAAGCACAGTTTCTCTTTTCCATATGGAATATCTTTTTAGTCCTGAAAAAAAGTACAATTTCTCTTTCCGAAAAGTTGTGCTTGAATTCCACTAGAGAAACAGTTCCGAAAAATGATGCAGGAGCATGTATAGAGTTATTAATTTTTTTTGGTAACGACATATTAGGAAATAGTTCCTTGGTTACTAATATTAGGGTACTCTTTTTGTTATAAGTAAACTCAATGTCTTAGATTTTATTCAAAGTTGAAGTCATGGGAATCTGAGTTTTGATAAAAATTCATGGAATTTCTTTTGTGCAATAGAACAGGTTCTTTTGTGCAATAGAACAGGCACCAATTTGTATCAGAGAAGTTAATCCCGCACCCACGTTTCCACTCAAGAACCCTTACCCAACCCTACGTTCTCTTTCATCGAATCTATCCCTTAAACCCCCCACAAATCCAAACCCTACCCCTGAGCAGTTGAAGAGATAGAATAAGATACAAATGTGTTTATATATTATTATTCTCCTACGAAAATCAAACATACCTGTGTTTAGATAAGTTCAATTACCTCTCTGGTTTGTGTTGAGCAGAGAGCCCCAATCATTTTATTTTATATTTTTTAATAATTTGGTTTTGTTGACATAGAGAGAGCAAATGGGAGAGAGGAGATAATGGAAGAAAACTATTTGATTCCCTGGATTACCCTAATCTTTTTGTTATAAGTAGACTCAATGTATTACGTTTACGTTTCAGAGTTTAATTAATGGAGTTTGAGTTTTCATGGAAATTCATAGTACTTATTTTGTGAGTTAGAATTTTCTGCAAAATTAAGTAACAGGGTAGTTTGATTCCTTACAAGTGATAATGGTTCCTAGTTGTGGCTTAATCAAGTACGTTTTGACTTAACTTGTTGACTTATCAATATTGCATGTGTAACTTTCACATAATAGTTGCTTTAGTCAATTTCATTTGTTTATTTTTAACAACTTTGGTAAGATAGTTATAATTAAGAATTGTATTGTTCATTACCTGTTAGGTGTTGCATCCAATCGCTAATTCCATCAACATAAACAAGAAGGTCTGGGATATGTACTTCCGCGATCTTTTTCCAAGATTAGTTAAAGAAGGAGATGATGGTAATTGCAGATCAGCTACTGTTTGCGACACAATTTGCCTGCAGGTTTGTGTTTAACTAGTTATATTCAACTTGAAACTAATAGGCAAGATTATACCCCTCAATCTGGTGTCAACTTGTGACTTTGTAAGGTCTAGTAGTGCCACAAGCCAAAAGTTATAATAAGAACTCACGCCTCAGATTCAACTAATTTGCTGTTGTTTTCATTAGTTTTCTTTCATCTTTCTGATCTGTGTCACAACGACATTGACACGTGTGTTGGTGGTGTCCGACATGGATATGAGGTGTTGGACATGTTGATTACAGTATCACTAATATAGGGACACGATCGTACGTTACTCTATACATTTCAAAGTATAAACTTTATTTTATAAGTCTTGCTTTTACTTGTAGATGAATAACTACTACCTTCCACAATATACTTGAAACATTTATAAAGTAGTAATCCTTCCAAAGATATCGCTCACAGGAATCATTTTGAAAATGACGTATCCTTGTTATATAGTTTGTGACCTAATTCACTTTGGTTACGTAAACTAGTTATGCATGTTATGTTTATATTGTCTGGTATTTGTGACTTTCATTTATTCCATTAAGCATCTTCAGTTTTCTGTTAAGATGCCAAGCTTTTGCACCAGTAATCCAGTATACATAGGGTATGGCACGAAAATTAAAAGCCCAACAATTGTGATGTTATTACTGAAGAACTAAACCAAAGCACCAAAAGGCGAGAGTGGCATTGCAAGTTTAAGTTAAACTAAACAATCTTAACCTTTACAGTTCATACTATGTTTCAAGCCAATTTCCACTTTGACCCATTTACTGTGAGCCCTTGAACCCCCCGACTCATTGGGCCAATTACTGCTAATTAACAATTTGCCAACAAGAATAGTTTGGCCCATACACTGATTCATTTTTTTTTTTTTTTTAATTTTATAAGAAAGGCGGAACAGATTTGTTATAAAAAAAACTAGCAAAAATCGGTGAGCTGACTCCCCTAAGAAATGTACGATCTGATAACTTTGTACTTTATACACTACTAGCCCAGAAACTCATTAATCTGAAGCATTTGTCAGACTGAAGTTATGTCGGAGAACTGAAGTTGTGTCGGGAAGTTTGGGCAAATGATAGATGTTGGCACGGTGTGAAATTTTCACCCTAAGTTGACTTAATAAGCGCAAGACATTGGAAGTTCATATATAAATGTCCATTTTTTGCTACCTTCTTAATTGATTTAGAAACATTGCATGCATCATTGAGTCTGAAAGATCCATCTAATTGTCTTCAACAGTTCGGAGTAGTTACTTTGTTAGCTGTTCTCCTTTAGCAATACTTAGTGGGTACAGCTTATGGTCTTTCAATACTTGAATAAGAATATTTCAACCAGTTCTTCCCTGGATTCTATGTGGGTGCACATACATGTCTATGCACACCCGTATATGGTGGCTCAATAGTGTCCAAGTGGGTGTGCACAGACCTATGTCTAGTGACTAACTTTGTCTCCTACCTGCGGTTTCAGGTGCTTTCTAAGAGAATTCATTATGGTAAATTTGTAGCAGAGTCAAAATTTCAATCCAACCCTGTCATGTTCAAGGCTGCCATTAAAGCACAAGTACTGCTTCTTTCTATTGTATTCAAGTTCTTATGTTCTTTTTTGGATTTTTATTTTGCATAAAAAATGCTAAGATTTGTGTTCTTTTATGGCGTGGTGGGTTTTACAAGACAAGGCACAGTTACTGAACTTGGTGACATACCAGACAGTGGAATATATAATCCAGAAAAGAGTAGACATGAAGACTAGAACCTTTGGACGGGAGGTGAACTTCAATGGAGGGAATGATGGAGCTTCTCCAGTATACAAAATCCAGCCAAGTATTATTGTTGCTGATCTCTATTCTGATTGGATCATGCATTTGACAAAGGAAGTTCAGGTTGCATACCTGCTTAGAAGGTTAGACTGAAAATAAAGCCTTTTTCATCGTTTAGGCTGTGTTTGGATGCGCAACTCATGACTAACATTTATGCTTCTAACCTTTGGCAACTCCAATACTGTTGAAGACGATTCTGAACTTCTCAACACTAGGAGTGATGTTTGTAAGGTGGTCATGCAAAGTATCTTGTACGCTTTCCCCTTCATCTTAAAACTTTGTTGGCCCATTGAATTATGAATATGCTTCTCCATTTCATTTACTTGAAGTGTTGATGTTGTCTTGTTGAACTTGCATTAAAATAGTTCTTTCAACATTTTTCTTGGGTGGTTTACCTTCAATATTGAGATGCATCTTTTTGTATGTTGAGAGGCAAATAAGAACAACTACGCTAATGGATGGAAAGCATTGGAACTATCAAAACAAGTTGAATATTGTTGAACTTAAAGATCCATAGAAAATGAATATGAATGAACCGTATAATTCTAGATTGATTTTGATATGGTATGTAATTTGACGGGTATAGTGACTTCCCCAATAATCTTAGAAAACTTTGGATTGATCTTGACTAAGAGTTTGGTGATTTAGAGCGTCTACTACACCCATAAATTGAAGGCAAAAGCAGTAATTGTGATTTTTCTGCCCCCCAAATTTTGCCTTTCCATCTTACAGTGATTAAGGTTGTAAAATCTGTCATATTGTCATTTGCTCAAGAGAATTGGAATTTTGCTTTTTGGAAGAGAATACATTGGTTCCCAGCACCTTGAATGGGGCGGAGTGGAGGGAAATGTCAAAATCAATGCGCAGATTGGTGTGGTTAGAATTTCGCAATAAAGTTTGGATTGATCTTGGTAAAAGCTAGGATCCTAACGTAATAGTGATGTACCTGTACATTATTAATGCCGTGCCCTTGTACAAAATTATTAACAAGATCCAAATTGTCTTCAACACCCTTGTACAACTGTTAGTCTATCTTTGACAGTCTTCAACACCCTTGTACAACTGTTAGTCTATCTTTGACACGAACATGAAGGGGTATTTATGTCATGGCATACAGCTTGTGAGCTACATACTGGTACCAGATTAATCACACCTATAATATGAACAAGTATTAGCATTAATGAACTTTCTATAACGATTAGTTTTGAAAGTTTTTCATTAGATTGCAAAGTCATGTAGACACCATAGACATTGTTACCCATTTTTCCTTGCTCGTTTCCAAGTGCCTGAAAGTTGTTTAAGTTTTAAACAGGCTTTTGCACCATTTTCTATCTGTACCAGGCGGAGCATAAGACACTAAGATTGACAAGAAAAACAACACCCGAATACTATTTTGTTTTGTGAGCACTTCTTACAAAGTGAACATCTAAATTACTCACATTGATATACTGTCATAATGGAGAAGTTGAAACAGTATAAATAGCTCTAGAAGCAGGTTTGGTGAAAAGCAAAAGATCAGCACCATTCATTCACATTAACAATAATACAGAAGTCGCAAACTAAGAAAATAGTAACCGCGCTGCAGAAAATCATGTACAGCGATTCAAGAGAGAGTGCATGTGTGTGCACTAGGAAGGACTTCTTGATGTTTAGAGTTCTTCCTTGACAAAGAAACTTGGCGGTAGGATAAAAGCTTCATCCTGACTCAAGACTTCCTTGTCATCATCATCTGATTTCTGAATTTGAGCAATAAATATAAACCAATCAGTACAGTAAACAGAACCTGGCACGGAAGACTTAAAAACCAAAATGTTATTAAAGGGAAGGAAGAGCTGGATGCATACAGGGATTATCCAAATATGCCATTACCTACAATGCATAATTTATCATTAGATATTTTTGTTCAAAATGCACACTGAACCACTACTCGACATTTATAGTGCTTCTGTCTGCAAGGCAGACCAGGTTGAAAGAGTATGCTCATTTTTCTGCTAGCAATATATGTTTAGTTTGTCTTTTCTTTCTTGTTCAACCAAAGCAAGCTGTTTTGTTTTTTTTTTTTTTTTTTTTTGCACCACAATGCACTTGGAGATTGAGAGTACGTGGTAAAATATATTTAACATTGGTGGTACGAGCACAATTCTCCATCCCCCAAGCTCTGTTCTAAGGATCATCCCAAATATATCCAATCTTGAATACTTCTATTATTGATCTGGTGTCTTTGTCCATTCCTTTCAAAACCCACCTCTTACAAAAAATGGCAATGGAACCTCATGAAGCTATTAATATTTGGTAAGAGTTTTGAAGCAGACTGTTGGCAGCAGTGAAGACACTCGAGTGAAAGAAACGAACGACTGTTAATATAAAATTATAAATAAATGTCTTGCTTGATCGTTTGGATGTGGTCAATGTGTTCAAGGGCTTCAGTGGCCATTTGAGTTGTGGCCCCAACAGCTTTTTAATTCTGCTTTATAGACTTACTAGATGAGTAGTGTTTCAGATGTTTTCCTTCATGTTCCCAAGGGGAAATGTAATAGCTTATAGCACAGCTGCAAAATTGGCTTTGTACGTGGTTTTGCTTGGCAAATGTTTGGTTTTATCCTAAATAAAAAAATAAAATATATATATATATATATAAACAATGGAAGTTAAACCTGCATTTGCCATTAGAAAAATAGTACAGTCATTTCTTTGGACTGAAAAGTATGTTAAGGTAATTCAGTGAAATGACGTTTACTGCTAGAAATATGGGAGAAGCTTCCTCAAAGCTCCTTTTCAACACCAATAATTCGCTAAGAGACTGAAATAGGGAAGTTCTTGAATTATTCTCTAAGATCATACATACAGAGAAATAATTGCTGCTGCCGCACAGACATTGCAGTTTCGCTAGTTCATGACTTGCTAGCAATCAAAATGGGACTTGGCCTGCCTAATAGGATTGATCCACATACTGGAGTGTGCAATAGATGTTAATGGCTGTCAATCATGCCACAAATAAAGTTTGATCTACCATGGGGAGAAACGAAAATGATGAGACGCATTTCCAGAATGGAACTTAACCCGCCTAGCCAGAGTTCGCAACAGATGTTTACCATGTGACAATAAAGTTTAATCTTCAATGGGAAGCAACAAAAATGATTAGACGTATTTACAAGTTCCACCACTTTCAGATAACTCATGTATATTGACACATTAACGTGGGGAACGGTCACCAAACTAGTAGCATGTTTTCTAATTTTTTTTTTTCGTGGAGTTCACTCGCAGATCATTGTGTCGACAATCTCAAGAAAATTATCGCCAGAGGTAAATCTTAATAAATATTGCAATGGTCACATTTCAAACAATTTTTTCTGGAAAAAATTAACAATTAAAAATCAAATAAAATTAAAGAAGACCAAAAAAAAGTTGGGAGGGTGAATTCAAATTATACAAACCAGCATGTCAACATTGTAGAAACGATCAAGCAACATCAAAATGTCTTCAGCAGAAAAGTCCCGATCAAAGCTGACAATGAGTTTTCAGAATGAAGGTTGATTCAGAAACACCAAAGTCTCGCAAATGCTAAACTAATGAAGAAATACACATATAAATAAATATGTATATAGCACAACTGACCTTCTCCTCAAAAATTCCATCAGACCAAAAAGGACAATGTGGCGATGTATACCTACATAGAAGTAAACATAAACATGATAAACTGAAAAGTCAGTCCAGTTTAAACTACGTAATAACACGCTTGAATCCTTCGATGAGGTTCTGCTCAGCAGTTCTAGGGAACATTTTTGGTGAGCCCTTCCACGGCAATCATGAAGAGTAAGGGAGAAACCAGGTCTCTTTGGCACATGGCTTTGGTGCTTTAAAAAAACCTCAACACATCCATTGAATTTAACTGAAAAACAAGCTGTTGCTCAGCAAGTGTGTATCAACTGGAGCCATTTGTTCTCGAAACCTATATAAGGTTATTTAGGAAAATACTATTTTATCCAAGGGTAATCATGTCTTGTAAAAAGTTAAAAAGACATAGAGCTATCTTCTATCCCGACTCTCTAGTCCCATCTGCTATGTAATGATAATTAGCTTTGTACATGAGTCCATTACATAAGCCCTATTTTGTGCTCTAAATGGAATAAAACATTCATCTAAGCCATCTCCTAATCTCCTCAGTAACAAGGTGTTTACAGTTACCACATAACATAGTATTTCTTTCCAGTTATATTCAAAGTGTAATTATGATTATTGTTCTCCGTCAATCATGGTTGACTGAATTCAGATTTTTTTTTCTGCTGTTATATAAATCGTAACTGAAAATCTAATTTATGTGTTTTATTCAAACTCATTATTGGATATTTATAGCTTAAATAGACTCTTTATTGAACCTTTTTTACCCCCTCCCCTGGGAGAGCGATAACACTTGAGAGAGGGGGCTAGGGAGCACAGTGACCACACCTACTTCTTATATCTATATTAAAAATCAGAATGGTGTTTGAGGTTGGAAATAAAAAAAGGTTGTGATTTATTCAAATATAAGAATCTAACGGATCACATAGAACTTAAAACACTAAGAGTATATAGGTTTGATTCCCATATCCAACATTTTGATATTTATTTATTTGATATTTAAAGTAGACTACCCTATTTATCATGTTAAATTTTTATCGTGCCAACGGTACGGGAAATACCCTAGTCATACTATATTCTTCAGCTCGGCTCAAGTTAGCTTCAGCTATTTCAAGAGTTTGCTGAGCTTCTTGTGGCTCAATGTCATTACCCTTCTCTGCATCATTTACTAAAACGGTATTGCCTATTCTAGCGAAACCAACCATTAGGGCTAGCTTTACATCCGTCCCAGGGTCGCAACAAAAGTCAAAAAATGTTGGAGACTGGAGTGCAGTAATAAATAAAATAAAATAAAATTCAAAGAAGTTGAATCCTGCCATTTTAGCTATGTAAATAATTACTTTGCAAATTTTAGATAAACGATCTTCAAAGTTTATGAGCTTTCAATTGGTGTTTGCAACAATATCACTGATTTCTCATTTTGCAGATTAACTTCACTCTGGATCTATTAAAATTAATATCAGAACTATGATAGACAAAAATGGCATAAACCACCTATGCTTGACAATAATGATATGTTTACATGCTAATTTTTAAACTAGTTTTTCATGCAGTGATATTCATAACTTTATGTTTAGTTGTATAACAAATTATGTAATATACAATATAACTAGCCTGAAGCAAACAAAACCACGGGTGATAGACTATAGTTTGAACAAAACCACAGGTACTAGAGTATATGTTTTATATGGCGTGTTTATAAAATATTCTACCATAAATGAATAAAAAAATTAAATATTAAAACATTATAAGAGTTAGCCCAGGGTACATAACATTCCTGGCTCCACCCGTCTGGATGGACTTTCTCAATTCTCCTAAGCAAATGAGGGATGTGGCAACGTTTTAGTGCTTTCCTTATATAACAATTAACATCTTCATATTGTCATATATTTTAAATACTTAGGTTAGCCAAGTATGGCACTATGAGTAATTCTTCTACCCTGAGCCATCAAAGCATGCATTCATACAACATAGCTAACTGTGGAAGCAAGGAAATCAAAATGACAAAAGAGTTGGTTCAGCCTGCTAACCATATGGTTTGCTAAAACATCCCTTGTACGTGATAGGTACTCACACTACACCATAATGTCAACATGGAAGTAAACTAAACCGAGGGCTTCTACCATGTCTAAAACACAACCCTCTATAGAACCGCGATTCTTATATGGGTCATTTGATGTTGGCTTTTCAGATGTTTGGTAACATTTGATTGACATCCGAGAGTAGTGGCTTATTAGGCAGTGAACAAACTAGGCAACTATGAACATACCCATGAAATTACAAATAGAGAGAGACATGGAAATGCATTGAGTGGAGAGAAGTACCTTGTAATTTATTGGGAGGGTAGATTTCAAGAGCTTCCAATAATTTTAGTTCTAATTCGACCTCAGATTGCTCCTACTAACATAATCGCCAACCAGCCAAAACATATCAGAAAATCTATTTACAAAAAAATTGCTATAAGAGAGAGAGGAAACCGATAAACGAACCAAGCAACCTACCTTAGGAAGAGAAGAAGCTGATGAAGGTGGGGCTTGGCATGGAGAATGCACGGAAAGACCTTCTTGTTCCTCCTCTTCCATAATCTTTTGTTTCACCTCCGAGCCAACCCAATATACCTTTTAATGGTGAAGACCGACTGAGATATACAAAGCTGCAAGAGAAAAATAAAATAAAAAATAAAAAAAATCTTAAAATACGTAGACAATCTCACAATTTAAAGAACATAAATCCTTGTTTGGAACATGATCTAGTAGCAATGACTTTGTCTTTTGTGAATACTTACTTGTAAATCAGGCTACAATTTTCCTTAAGAGTGGGTTTATTTCGATGATTTGAGTTTAATATCTTGAACATTTGCTCATATTGTACCACATTATATATGAAGATAAGGAAATAACAGTTTCTCGAGAGACTATCATCTCTCAAAACCATACAAAAAATATTCAAAAATCATCCACTAATTAGGAAAGCAAAATATTTATCTTCATTGTTTATGGCTTATTGGTCGAGATAGCAAGCATAAGGATTTGAAAATTGGTATACCACCTGAAATAGTAAGCGAGGAAATCAATTACATTTAGGGTGTGTTTGGTTGCATGCAATCAATGGAGGACCACTTGTGTTTAATACAAATTTGATCAAAATATGGTGAACTACTTATCATGGATTCTATATTGTGATCAAAGGTGGGAATTGAACACCTATGAAACATGAAAATCCAATCCCCCAAAAAAAAAAAAAAAGATTCTCATATTTGTGGGAAGTTCAACTCTCCACCTTCGATCACAATCTCGAAGTCATGATTAATGGTCCACCACATTTTGATCAAATTTGCCTTAAATACAAATGATCCCCCATTAATTCAAGTGTTCCCCCATGGAATTGAATTCCATGCAACCAAACACGCCCTGATAGCCTTGAGAATAAAAAACTGAAGTAAGTAAAAAACAAAATTGCAACGACTTATAGGCTATTTGGAACACTATAAATCATGGAAAACTCATGGAACCTCAACAACTTTACTATCTTTAATTATTTCACTACTACAATTAAAAAGTGTCCTTAATGTCGAGGGAGTGGGCGAGGAAAGAGAGCAAGGGATGGGTGTAACCACTCATCCCTCTCAAGATTAGCGACAACATGCATCTCGAGGGGGATGGGTGGTTACACCCATCCCTCGCCCACTCCCTCGACATTTAGAAAAGGCGAATTAAGAATCTCCTGACAACAATGAAACCCCACCCAAGTATAATTGTGAATCCAGGATTCACATAAACTTAGAAAACAATTTCAACCCTTACCTGCCTCATCACCAATACTACTAATTACGCAATATGTGAAGCTTCTAGAAAACACTATACTCCTTTTTTTTTCCAAAATCTCATTCTCAATCAAAGATTTTAGAATTATGAAATGGAAATCAAAGTTAGTAAAAGAAAAACTAGTTGATAACTTCAATTACCATTTCCAACTACAAATGAAGCAATGAACACCAATCAAAACTCATCCAAAAAACAAAACCCCATGAACCCAAACTTATGCAAATACATCAGTGAGAGGTGCTTAAGATTAAAAAAAAAACCTTCAAAACTTAAACCAAACTTGAGTACACAAACCCAAATGCTTCATCTTCCATAAAACTTTCGCTACACCCCAAATGTATCAAGTACTTGGCTTAACTCACACGTGTCTTCTTTTTTCTTGTATTAAAAAATAATAATAATAATCCGTAACCCATATTATCTCATATGTGAGTATGAAGTGAATCAAAGTAAATGCAAGTTTTTATGTTAAGCGGGTATTAGAGACCTTGACATTTTGATTGGAGATCAAATCACCTAGATCCTTTGATTGGGGATCAGCCACCAAATAAAGTAAATAAAACTTGTATTCCTTCCTAAACTCTATTACATCATATGTATTTATAACTGAAAGCAAAATAATACTTCCTAATTGAATTCAAACCTAATTCTAAAAATAATACTTCCTAATTGAATTCAAACCTAATTCTAATCAAACAATAACTCCTAATTCAAAAATAGAATATTGTTTTAACTAAGACATTCTAATCTCAAGTAAATACTAAATAAGATTGATATCCTAACATCCCACGCCGCCTGAAACAAGGCTTGACCTCAAGCCTGAAAATCTGGAAAACGAACACGAAATTGCTCGTAGTCTTCCCAAGTAGCTTCCTCCACAGGACGGCCGGTCCACTTGATAAGCCAGCGTGTAACGGACTTATTATTGCGTTCAAATAATCCTCGATCAAGTAGTTTCTCCGGGGCCCATGAGGGTTCATTGGCAAGAATAGGTAAAGTTGGGTCCGGAGTAATATCATTACCTAACTTCTTCTTTAAAAGAGAAACATGGAAAACAAGGTGGATACGAGACGCAGCCGGAAGATCAAGTTTGTAAGCCACAGAACCGATCTTTTCAAGGATTCGAAAAGGCCCATGAAACTTAGGAGAAAGCTTAGAGTAATTCTGAGATGTTGCCGTGGATTGTCGATATGGTTGCAGGCGTAAGAAAACCCAATCATTAACTTCAAAATGGCGCTCAGTGCGCTTAGCATCAGCATATATTTTCATACGTTCCTGAGCCTGATGAAGGTTATCCTTGAGAACATGCAGAGTGCGATCACGGTCCCGTAAAGCAAGGTCAACGGCATGAACCGCGGTGCTACCAGGTATATAGGTGGAGATCTTTGGAGGTGGCCGACTATAAACAGCTTCAAAGGGAGTCATTTTGATGGCACTATGATATGTAGTATTGTACCACCATTCTGCCCAAGGTAACCATTTTGTCCAACGACTAGGATGATGACTAGCAAAACATCGAAGATAACACTCTAAGGTACGATTGGTAACTTCAGTTTGACCATCAGTTTGGGGATGATATGTTGAACTACGACATAATTGAGTATCTTGCATCTCAAAAAAGGCCTCCCAAAAATTACTTAAGAAAACCGAATCACAATCGCTCACAATAGAACGAGGCATACCATGGAGGCGAGTAATGTCCCGCACAAAGACTTCGGCAACTGAGGCCACGGTGTAAGGATGAGCCAAAGAACTGAAGTGCGCATACTTGGAGAGACGATCAACAACTACCAAAATCGTCAATTTGCGATTAGATATTGGTAATCCATCAATAAAATTCATAGAAATATCTAACCAAATATCATCGGGTATTGGTAAGGGATTAAGTAGCCCAGGAGGAGAAAGAGCTTCACTCTTATTCCGTTGGCAGATAGCACAATGAGAAAGAAACAACTTCACAGCAGCTTTCATACCAGGCCAGTAAAAATTATGTTGAAGACGTTTATATGTGCGGAGAAAACCGGAATGGCCTCCAGATGGCGAGGAATGGAACTCATATAAAAGTTCGGAACACCACAACGATGATGGAACTACCACAAGTCGACCTTTATAGCGAAGAATACCATGCTCATATGAATAATGTGGTCGATGAGATGATTGTTGACAAGTATCAATAATAGTACGCATGGAAGGATCGAGATGACACTCCCGGCTAATTTCATCAACACTGAAAAATGTCGGGGAAGATAGAGCTAACAAGGAATCGTTGGAAGGCAAACGAGAAAGTGCATCTGCAGCTTGATTGACGAAACCAGAGCGATAAATGATTTCATAGTCATATCTAAGTAATTTAGAGAGCCACTTTTGTTGTTCAAGAGATGAAAGTCGTTGGTCCATAAAATATTTGAGACTACGATGATCTATATAGATTTTGAAGTGCCGACACAGGAGATAAGGCCGCCATTTCTGTACTGCAGCAACAATAGCCAACATTTCCTTATCATAGATGGACATGTTCAAATTGCGTCCAGAAATACCTTTATTGAAATACGCAAGGGGACGACTGCTTTGCATAAGTACCGCACCAATGCCACCATGAGATGCGTCACATTCAATATAAAATGCAGCATTGAAATCAGGAAGAGCCAATACGGGGGTAGAAGTTAAGGTGGTTTTAAGAGCAGAAAAGGACTTGGAGGCATCATCATTCCAAATAAAAGAATCTTTCTTTAATAACCGGGTCAAAGGAGCACTAATCTTACCATAATCGCGAACAAATTTACGGTAGTACCCGGTGAGTCCAAGAAACCCACGAAGATCCGTCAAAGAAGAAGGATACGGCGAGTTGACAACACTCGTAATTTTATCATCGTCAACTGCAACACCAAGACCGGAAATAATATGTCCAAGATACCTAATGGAAGATTGGGCGAAAAAACACTTGGACGCCTTCGCAAAAAGCTTATGAGTGCGCAATAGTCCAAAAAAATAAAAAGATGGTGTAGGTGATAAGAGAGGGAGGCACTATACACCAATATATCATCGAAGAAAACGAGGACAAAGTGACGCAAGTGAGGACGAAAAATGTCATTCATCAAACTTTGAAAAATGGCTGGGGCATTGCTCAACCCGAAGGGCATATCCAAAAACTCATAGTGACCATCGTGTGTGCGAAAAGCCGTCTTGGAAACATCTGGTGCATAAACCCGAATTTGGTGATAATCTTAGCGTAAATCGAGCTTAGAAAACACCGATGCGCCGTGCAGTTCGTCCAATAATTCATCCACAATCGGAATTGGAAAGCGGTCCTTAATAGTGATTTTATTAAGGGCTCGATAGTCAACACACATGCGCCAAGAACCATCCTTCTTTTTAACCAAGAGAACTGGTGAAGAATAAGGGCTGGAGCCTTCAATTCAGAGACAACTTTATCAATTTCGGCCTTTTGAAATTGAGGATATCGATACGGCCGAACATTTATTGGAGAAGCATCTGATAAAATCGCAATATGGTGATCATGTGCTCGGGCGGGGGGAAGGGTGGTGGGATTGTCTGAATTGATGAGGAACGATGTTCTGAATTGATGAAGAACGATGATGACGATGCTGTGAATCGATTGGGTAGGTGCCGATTCAAAGCAGTTGCGAGGGCGGTGGCTGTCGCGAGGTTTTTTTTTATGAAGAACTGTGAGATCGAAGGGTGTTGTTGAAGGTGAAGAACGAAATAACAGGAAAAAAAATTTGCTCAGAATCGATGATGCTCTGATACCAGATATTAGAGACCTTGACCTTTTGATTAGAGATCAAACCACCTAGATCCTTTGATTGGGGATCAGCCACCAAATAAACTAAATAAAACTTGTATTCCTTCCTACACTCTATTACATCATATGTATTTATAACTGAAAGCAAAATAATACTTCCTAATTGAATTCAAACCTAATTCTAAAAATAATACTTCCTAATTGAATTCAAACCTAATTCTAATCGAACAATAACTCCTAATTCAAAAATAGAATATTGTTCTAACTAAGACATTCTAATATCAAGTAAATACTAAATAGGAATGGTATCCTAACAGCGGGAAGAGTCATACCTCAACTTTAAGACACACATTTATATCAGGCTTCAACCACTACGATTCAACAGAAATGAGGAGACTTGACCAAAGATGACCGACGTAATCCAAATTTCAGAAATCATTAACAAAAGATTAAAAAAGGCATTACATGCTGAGAAAACTAAATTAATCATTTAATAATCGGGCTACACAGAAAAACCTACAAATTGTTATTGAAACCCCCACGCACCCAATTAGCCCCGAAATGATGCAAAGGAACAAAATTGAGTTTTGTAACCATAATCTCTAGCCCCAATAACCCCCAAGTCATGGAGACAGATAGAGATAGAGAGTGGTAGACAGAGAGAAATGAAATGGCAAGTTATCATCTTTTGAGAAAAACAGATAGACAGAAACAAGTTCCAGAGAACCCATACCTTCACTAAGAGCGTGAGCGATCCCAACGAAATGTGAAGTGAAGGAATGCACAAAGCGATAGAGAGACTGAAAGATGAATTGAAGGCAGATGATGAGTTTCAGGTCGAAGACGACTAAGCAATGCAATGGGATAGAAATGGACCTTATAGGAGGAACGAGGGCTTTTTAAGAAGACACGCACGCTAATGTTTTTTGAGGTCGGGTGGGTCGGATTTGCACCCTGTCATGGCGGGTTACTTTACTTAGACCAGACATAGCCCGACCCCATTTATTTGTTTCTATGCACAAAACTTCAATCCTGTCTCCACCCACCAAACAATTTTAATGGTATTGTGGGCACCCCATCCGGATTCCGTCTCGGTTCCGTTCCATCCTGTTTTGATTTTTTTCAAGTCATTTTGGGATTGATCAAACTCATCTCGATCTAGAGTAGAATGGGATCGGGATGAAGATTTTCTATTCCGCCCACCTCGTTCCGTCCCGAACTTATTTAATATTTATTATAATTAATTTTAATATTTATTAACTCAAAATTTTGTGTCAAATTAAGTGTGGTACATGAAGTTTTGAGGAGTTGTGTGAATTTAACATCACAAATGACTGTCTTATAGTTTAAAACAATAAGACTTTCATAGATAACTCCTTAATATGCATAATGATAGAAAATAGACTATAGTATTCTTGAATTGATGACGTAAATAAGAACATAAATAGAAACTTAAAAAAATAAGACCTAGCATATTGTGGAACAAATAAGTAGACCTAATGAGAAGATTGATAGTATAATAAATGTAGGATTATACGTTTAAATGTGCACACAACAATAACCTAGTAATTGCACAAAGATCCAACCATGCTTATCCCGTCCCGTCCCGAACTCGTTTGGGATGGGACGAGGTCAGGATAAGGTTTATCCCGTCCCCAAGATAAAACAATGGGATGGGATCGGGATGAGTCCATCTCGTCTTGTGCCCACCCCTAGTATACATATGTGCCATTGGCATTCTGTTAGTGGTGACACTCACACTCTCTAATATTGTTCCGACACTTTGGAGCAAATTTTTCTAAAATCTCCCCTTCTATAAGACAATGGTTCGACCAACCATGCTATACAATTCAAACTGTTGGGCTACTATGGGACAACATACGCATACGATGGCAATAGCAGAAATGCATATGTTAAAGTGGATGTATGGTAAAACCCGTGAGAACAAAATTATGAATGAAATAATTAGGAGATACTTAGGTGTAGCGCCCATGGAAGACAAAATTTGATAAATGCGTATAACTTAGTTTGGTCACGTGTGGAGGAGACCAAGCACCGCGCCAATTAAAAAATGTCTAGATTGGCAAGTTAGTGGAGGGTGTGGATGGAGTGGACAACCGTTGAAAACTTGGATGAAGGCGGCGAATGAAGACATCATTGAGCTTGGATTAGGCGATGATATGTGGGAAGACCGCATTGCTTAAAAAACCAAAATCCAAGTAACCGACCCCGAAAATATCGAGAATGGGCTTTGATATTGATGATGTTCTGGAATTTCTGTTTTATGATTTACAAAACTTCAATTTCAAATTTTAAATAATTGTTCAAATGCTTTTATTTCATTACTTTTTTTTTAATAATTATTATACTTTGATGTATATTACTAAAAAAAATCATGTAAATAATAGTTTTTTTCAAGTTTAAATCTACATATGTATTCCTATTATGATTACTCATAAACCTAACTATTCATCTTATGCATGTTATTAATCTTAAATAACTATTATTTAGTGATTAGTTTTTATTGACTTTATTAATAAATAAAAAAATTGATGAAACTCATGTTAACATTTTGAAATATATAAGAATAAAATTATAAATACATGCATAATAGATGCTCTCAAACACTTTGAACATTAACAACATTTGAAGTTAAGTGCTCTCACACTCTTACTCACGCTCTCATATATGCTCGTGCTTCACGCTCTGGTGACTAAGGGAACAACTACACGTGTACCTGTGCCTCCGACATGACTACTCACTGTTGTAAAAAATGCTAGGCGGGCGGCGAACAAGGGACTAGCACCCAAAGGACTAGTCAAAGCCTGGGTGAGGGCCAAGGCGATTATTTATTTATTAATTATTAATTTATAATTTATAAAAGTTAAGCATAATAACATATAAATTACTTCCAATTCAATGCCAAGATACATATGAAAGGCTTGAATATCCCCATTTCTAACAACTAGTGGAGATTTATACATAGACCCCTTGATTCTAAAATTCTTATTTGGAAATCCATCAGTTTTTTCCCAAGTGTCTCATTCTCTAGGATTTATCTAAGTTCATTATTTTTTTTAGTTGGAGAGGCACTATGAAAGTGAAAAGAGGAATGCTTTCATTTTCTTTGTTGGCAGGTTGGTAAAAGTGATCATATTAACTGATGCAGTCGATTTTCACTCCCTGCTTGACTTTGACTTGCTGACCTGTTGACCTGCACAAGGAACGTACATGAGCCACGAACCACTATTGTGGTGGCCGATGACATTCTGATGCTAAAGTCACACAAGGATCTGAGGAAGGCTTAAAGTTGTAAATATGGAATTTGTAGCGTACCTTTGTTCACCAACCTAATGTCTTATTTATAGTCCTGGAGTCTTAGTTCGACCAGGCCATTGATGGCGTAGTTTAGGGAAGGAGATCTTGCTGGAGATCCTTCTCTAATTAGGAGTTGTCTTGTAGAGGGAAGTTTCCATGTTAGACTAGTGCTCCTAGATACGCGGAAGATAGTTCCCAATCAAAGTGTTGTCCATAGGTGGAAGTTTCCACGTATGACGTATACTCTGGTATTTGCTTCCTAATTGGAAACGAGGTGTTGCTAGCTTGCCCGTCCGAAGCTGATCCCCGAGACACTTGCCTCAGTATGTCTTATGGGTATTGGGGATGGCTGTGAGACGTGTGGGCTTAACAGGCTATGTAATTTAGGTCTGGCTGGTGAACTGCAATGCGCAGCTTGACACCATGTGGGGCGGATCAGTGATGGGCTTATGCTTGGGTCGGTTATCCCTTGAGATCATCGCGACACGTGTATGGTGTGGAAGAGATGACGTTTCGGTGTATCATCAGTTGTTCCCTCCGAGTTAGTGGGGCATTTAGTCGGTCCACTAAATCTCTGATAAGTAATTGTATCATTGTAATGATTGAATCTGAAGCATTATCTTGAGCGACACATAACATTAATGAATACGTGTCTGCTCAAGAAGAAGAGGTATGATTTCGTGTTCTTTATAAACAACCATTGCTCTAATTAAGAGTTCTTTCACTTTTCTAAGGCATCGTCTTGTCTTTGCTTTGTGTTTTCTTTTGCGCAAGTGTCTTTTTGCAAAGTTTAGTTTGCACTTTCCTTCCATGGCGGCTAACATTGAATTTACACCCAAACAGGTGTTGTCATACACTTGCCACAAGTTCTTCCAAGGTAACTCGATTGATGAAATTGAGTTAATTAGGCTTTAGGGTCTGTATCACATTCCCAAATATTTGGAGATTTTCCCCGCATTCACGGTTTGGACTCTAGCTACACCCCATAGGGGTATATAGGATTGCATCGCGGTATGTTCAAATCCGAACTCTAGTTCTCAGTGTCTGATGACATTTTTCATTTCTTCCTCTCCCTCTATATGCCCCTACTCAGCTGGCACCGAGCGGATTTAAGATTTTGTTTAAGATCCTTATCAGGGCTCATGATGCTGGCATTTGCTTGTTCCCGGCGATAGTTCAACGACTGACTGTTGCTCAGTTGGATTCTAGAGGCGTCTGTGTGCTAAGCACCCCCGATTTCTTGCATCCTATAGCGAACGATATTGAACATTGGCAGAAGTATTGGTTTATGGCTTCAGCAAATTCCTCATACTTAAGGTTGGGGGGCGTAGGGTCCCCAGATTCTTGATTCTGGACCTTAGTAAGTGCTTTGTCGCTATCCTACCACCTCGGATTCTAGATGTAGCGCTAACTTAATGTTCTGTTTTCTTTTTTCAAAAAAGTTTGCGACTCCGATCCTCACTGAGGAGGAAGAGTTGATAGAGAAGGAGTTCATTCCATTGATGTCTATTGAGGAGGTTACAATGTCGAGCAACGTTGCACGGATTGGGATGCTTAGATGTTCCCATGAGGCCTCTGTTTCACTCAGCTCACCGCCTGAAGAGGTCAAAGGTTAATGTTCGAAGAAGATGAGCTTTATGAGGAGGCGGGCCATTAATCATATTGCTTCTTCTTCCTAGCCGCTATCATTATTAGAGAAGGATGCGACTATCACGAAGCATGAGTTATCTACGTCTGTCCATGAAGTGGTCCCAAGGGACCATCATCTCTCGCTTGATCTTGTTGTCCCCCTTGTCGACTTAGAGGGTAAGCGCATTGGATCAAAGGTCAACAAAATGAGTCACCACGGGTCCCTGGCGGAGGCTCGCGCCACTGAGTCACAAAATCCTATTGTGTTGCATCTTGATGCTTGTGGGAGAGTGCTTGCTCTAGAGGAGGCTTTTGCAAACTTGCGAAAGCCATATTCAGATGCTCTCCACCGGGTTGATTCCCTAACCAATGAAATGTAGGAGTCCCGTACTGCCGCGGATGTAGGGATCACGCGGATCGTGACATCTACGCTGAAGCCAATTTGGTAGCCATAAAGGACAAACTGAAGTCGCCCGAAGTCGACTTGGCTTCTACCCGAGCTGAACTGGATTGAGCCCATGCTCAGTTAAAGCGCCTAGAAGATGCTATGGACAAGTGGTGTCTGATCTAAAGGCTCAAATTGTTGAGAGGAAGCGAGCTGAGACCGAATGGGTTGTTATATGATGATAGCTCGAGTCAGAAGTTGCTAAGAGACTTCGCCGCGTTCAAGAAGCAGAAGGTTTATTGACTGAAAAACGTTTGCACTATGTTGCATTGGTTGGCGTGGTGGATTTCGGGGCTTCATGATGGAAGTTGCAGGTGTCATCGGAGGTCGTTTGGAGCAGGCTAGAATTTTTTAGCTTATTAAATAAGGGTGCCTTGGTCTTGACCTCGACTTTGCCTATTATAAAAAGGCTACTTTCGGGACTACCGTGCTGGAAGAAAGTTCTGGCTCTTCGGGACAGGCCGTTGAGGAGGTCATTTTGTCCCGTACTGTTCCAAAATAGTTGTAATGTCATTTTCAAGACAAAAATAACTTTTTAATAAAATGAACATTTTGTACTTTGATTGTTTGTCTTGTACTGTTGTGCCATTGTGCCTTCCTTAGAATCTTTCGACCCATGCCCGTGGGTCGTGCAATTAGTACCTTCGAGCCCTTTATGCTGGCAGATAGTTTGTTCGTCAGTTGAATTGCATCGAAGCTAACTGTGTTAAGAATTCGACGACCATGGTCTGTAGGAGTGCAGTGGTCCCATGGCAAGCCGTCGACATCAGTCAGAATCGACTAGGCTTCTACTTTCGCACTCATCTATACAGGTGCGGAGTGGGCTACAGATCTGAGAATTTGACTAGAAGCTGTCACTACCAATAATTACTGACTAGGCTTACTTGATCGGGTTTGGCGATCATTGTTTGTAGAAGAATAATGATCCCTTGGTGAGTCATTGTCATCAGGTGTGAGAGCGCTAGCTAGATTCCCACTTCCTAGGCCATCGTCATTTGCATGCAACGGACAAGGCTTCGGGAGCACCAAAAGTCGTCGTCATTAGTTGTGAACTGACTAAGATTACCTGATAGGTTCGGCGATCATTGTTTGTAATAGAGCAATGATTCCTTGGCGAGTCATCGTTATCAGGCGTGATAGCGCTGCCAGATTCCCACTTTCTAGGCCGTCATCATCCTTGCGCAGCGGACTAGGCTTCGGGAGCACTAGAAGTCATCGTTATCAATCAATAACTGACTAAGCTTACCTGGTAGGTTCGACGATCATTGTTTGTAGAAGAACAATGATCTCTTGACGAGTCTTCATTATCAGGTGTGAGAGCGCTGACTAGACTCCCATTTCCTAGGCCATCGTCATCCGCGCGCAGCGGACTAGGCTTCAGGAGCACCAGAAGTCGTCGTCATCAGTCGCGAACTGACTAAGTTTACCTGGTAGGTTCGACGATCAATGTATATAGAAGAGCAATGATCCTTTGGCGAGTCGTCATTATCAGGCATGAGAGCGCCGACTAGACTCCCACTTCCTAGGCCATCGTCATCCTCGCACGGAAGACTAGCCTTCGGAAGCACCAGAAGTCGTCGTCATCAGTCGCGAACTGACTAAGTTTACATGGTAGGTTCGACAATCATGGTCTATAAAAGAGCAATGATCCCTTGGCGAGTCGTCGTCATCAGGCGTGAAAGCGCTGACTAGACTCCCACTTCCTAGGCCATCATTATCCGTGCGCAGTGGACTAGGCTTCGAGGGCACCGGAAGCCGTCGTCATCAGTCACGAACTGACTAAGCTTACCTAGTAGGTTTGACGATCATTGTCTATAGAAGAGCAATGATTCTTTGGCTAGTCTTCGTCATCGGGCATGAGAGTGCTTACTAGACTCACACTTCCTAGGTCATCGTCATTGTTTGGCCTTGTAAATTATTTTCAGTGGAGCTGAGCCGTATCTTTCACATTCGACTCGCCAACAAACATGCACTTTTCAAAGTTGTCGTAGCCCTGGAAAAAATTGAGAAGCTCAACCGAACGACAAAAAAAGAAATAATAGTAACTTGGTCCCGGGCATCTACTATTATACCCAAAATGATTGGCCATACAATTGTTATTCATAATGGGAAACAACATTTACCTATTTATATAACAAATAGTATGTTAGGTCAGAAATTGGGAGAATTTGCACCTACTCAAAATTTTCGGGAGCATATACTTGTAATTGCTCTGATATCCAGCCCAAGCCTGGCTGAGGAAGGGTTGTGGGGAATAAAACAAAAAAAAATTGCGAATTCAGTTCGTGCATACTCTAATTTTTAATTAATTAAATATTAATAATACATTAAAAGTAAGACCATTCCATTTCTACAAAAGACCCACACCCAAGTTCCATAGCTTTAGGTCCGCTATTCCGATCATGATTTTCCTACCCCCAGAGGTGAAGGTCCTTCCCTTTTGGGAATGTTGTGGGTGAGGAGGGATTCGAACCCCCGACACCGTGGTTTGTAGCCACGTGCTCTAATCCTCCAGCTACAGGCCCCACCCCATTTCCACTGGATCTATTCTCGTTTGATACCCGATAAAACAAATACTTGTTTTTGTTTACCTTGTGACGGGCCTGGAAGAGGAGGGACATGCCAAGTATCAACCTGGGATCATGTCTTCTTAGGTCTATTCTGGATTTACAATGCAATTTCGGTAGTAATATTCCATTTTAGTTGGAAAATGCAGTCTGATGTTTGGGGTAATAAAAATGATGAAAGGGTTGTTACTCATATCACGGGAGGAAAATTTACGCATAGTTCCATTACTATTAATGGATGGCTCCGTGATTTTTTTGAACACAAGCATCCCGGATAATTCAGTCTTATGGTTAGTGATTATTTGCATATAGCCTTTTTTTTCCTAGGTGTCATTTTGTGTGGGCTTTCAGTTTATTGTTTTTTTTTCAGCGATCGTGGTTATTGGCATGAACTTATTGAGTTTATTGTTTGGGATCATAACAAATTAAAGGTTGCTCTTGCTACTCAACCTAGAGCCTTGAGCATTTTACAAGGAGCAAATGTTTGAAATCAGAAGTCAGTATATTTATATGTATATATCCGTAGCGGGATCCTATGGCGGAGATACAATACCTTTTTACCAAACTGATTCTTTGAATTATTCCAAATGATTCATATCATAACAGTGCTAGTTGATGAGAGTTACTTCGAGAACAAAAACATAAAAACATAAAGTCAAAAATTTTGGGGTTAGTTCTAATAAACCCACGATTCTAGACTTTTGTTAAATGAGAAAGAGATCCACCAAGGGAAAAATACTATAGATGCAAGATATGGGAGGAGAGTGAATGCTTTTTTTTTTTTTGATCTTTCGAATCTGGTCATGGCAGGATGATTGGACGATGCGTTGGTTGTAGCGAACAGTAGTGGAAGTTTAATAAAAGCAAATATTTTTATTGATAATATTTTTTTAGGTGTTCTACATTCCACGGATGTTTAAATCCATCACTGTTTACATCCTCCAACCAGTATGTACCCGACTTGTTGACCTTGGTCACCCTGTAGGGCCCTTCCCAATTTGGGTTCAACTTTCATGTGCCTGCTTTTTTGGTGTTCTGATAGGTTTCCTGAGTACCCAGTCTCCCACTCTGAATTCGCGTGGCTTCACATTCCTGTTATAGTATTGTGTTATTCGCTGCTGGTGTGCAGCTATTTTGGCGGAAGCTTGATCCATTTTTTCCTCGAGGAGGTCAAGTCTGACGTGCAAGGCTTCCTCTTATCATCTGCTCTGAACTCTTCCATTCGGAAGGCAGGCACTTCGAGTTCCACATGAACCATGGTTTCTGACCCATATGCTAGGGCAAAGGATGTTTCTCCTATCGGGGTTCTTTTAGTTGTCTTATACGCCTAGAGTATTCCTGGTAGCTCTGATACCCACTTTCCCTTGGCTGCATCAAACTTTCTTTTTATTGTTTCCAAGATCGTTCGGCTAGTAACCTTAGCTTGGGAATTGGCTTGTAGATGCCCCGGCAAGGAGAAATGGTGACTGATGTTCAGACTTTGACATATTTTTTAACCTTGTTGCCTTCGAGTTGAGTCTTGTTATCGCTGACCAATACTCTGGGGATCCCAAACATGCAGTCGATGGTTGCCCACATGAACTTCTCTATTTGGATTTTCCCTATCTTGGACAGGGCATCTGCTTCGACCCATTTGGTGAAGTAGTCAACCACCACAAGAAGGAACTTTTTACCAGTTGATGTTGGGAGTGGTCTGACGATGCCAACTCCCCATTGTGCGAATGGCCACAGACTAGTCATCGGTGTCAGTAGTTGGGCAGGCATGTGCGTGTATGGCGCGAACCTATGACATTTTTTGCATTTACGGACAATATCTTTGGCGTCTCGTTGCATCCTAGGCCAATAGTACCCGAGGGTAAGATCTTTGCAGGCGAGGGTTCTCCCATCTGAATGATTTTCACATATCTCATCGTGGATCTTTATCAGAACTCGATCCGCCTCGGAGGGGGCATGCATCGGAGCAGGGGTCTGATTGATGATCTTCTGTATAACTTGTCGTTTAAGAAAACATATCGTGTTGTTCTGCTTCTGATTTTTCTGGCTTCGGTATTTTCGGTCGGCAGGGCTCCATTTTCAATGTACGTATTCGAGAATTGTAGTCATCCATTTCGCCTCTGTGCTTGTGGTGCAAACATTGTTGGGCTCTTCTTCATCAAGGCTTGATTGCTATTAGTATTCGAGGAGACCGTCATAGACTTCTGCGAAGGTTGGGGCCTCCTTGGTCATTGTATCAATTTTTTTATTATCATCCCGGGGGCATTGTAAGAGTTCACATCTCTTGAACCCACTTATTGCACGAAGTACCTTACCGCGGTAGGCTATCATGCGAGGATCTTTGTTGTTGAATTCTCTTTTTACCTGGTTGACTACCAGTCTCGAGTCGTTATACGCCGTTACATGATCTATTCTAATCCCTTTTGCTAACTTTAAGCCGAACATGAGGGCCTCATATTCAGCTTCGTTATTTGAGGCAAAATCGAACCTGAAGGCTTTCTTGAGGGTGAAACCGCTTGGGGAGCGGAGGGTGATTCCAGCTACGCTCGCTTTTCCTATTGATGATCCATCATGAAGTCTGCCAGCGCTTGGGCTTTGATGGCGGTTCTTGGGGCATAGCTTATGTCAAACTGCCTGAATTCTAGTGACCATTTCACCATTCTGCCAGATAACTTTGGTTTGTGCAGTATCCTGTGTAGCGGGTGTTTGGTCATAACTGTTATAGAGTGGGCCTGAAAATAAGGCCTTAATTTCCTCAAGGATACGACCAGTGCTAGAGCTAATTTCTCCAGGTCTGGATAGTGTGATTCTGTTTCCACGAAGGTCTTGCTGGCGTAGCAAACTAGTCTTTGAATTCCCCGGTCATCACGCACTAGGGCAGAACTGATGGCATGCTTAGAGATGGACAAGTATAAGTAAAGCGTTCCACCTGTTGCCGATTTCGAGAGCAGTTTGGAGCTTCCCATGTACGCTTTTAGATTCTGAAAGGCTTGTTCACACTCTTCATCCCACGAGAATCATTTGCTTCCTCTCAGGATTTTGAAGAAAGAAATACATTTGTCGGACGATTTGGATATAAACCCGTTGAGTGCTGCCACCTCCCTGTCAGACTTTGAACGTCCCTGATGTTGGTGGGAGGTTTCATGTTGAGAAGAGCCTGAATTTGCTTTGGATCAGCTTCGATTCCTCTTTGGTTCACTATGTAACATAGGAATCTCCCCGAGTCGATTTCGAACATACACTTCTGTCGGTTGAGTTTCATCTGATATCTTCAGAGTTGACTGAATGCTTTAGTGAGGTCTGCTATGTGGTCGGGGCTGTGGAGGCTCTTGACTAGCATATCATCTAGCTAGACTTCCATGTTCTTGCCAATTTGTTATTTCAACACCCGGTTCACCAGACGTTGATATGTTTCACCCGCGTTCTTCAAGCTAAACAACATCACCATGTAGAAGTACATCCTTCTCTCAGTTATGAAAGATGTATTTTCTTGGTCTGGGTTGCATTAATATCTGGTTGTAGCCTGAATATGCGTCCATGAAATTTAGGAGGTTATGTTCGGATGTGGCGTCTACAATCTGATCGATGCGGGGAAGTGAGAATATGTCTTCTGGGCATGCCATGTTTGGGTCCGTGTAGTCTACGCAGACTCTCCACTTCCCATTTTTCTTTCTTACTAGTATGATGTTTACCAGCTAGTCTGGGTATCGTGCTTCCTTGATCATGTCCGCATTGAGTAACCGTTGTACCTCCTCGTTGATGATTTTGTTTCTCTCAAGCGCCACGAGCCTCTTCTTTTGTCGTATGGTTTTCCTCGTGGTGTCTACTTCTAGGCGATGAGTGATCACTGACGGATCGATTCCTACCATGTCTCGCAAAGTCCAGGCGAAGACGTCTTGGTTTTGAAGTAGTAGCTTTGTTAGTTGCCCCTCCAACTCTTTGCTTAAACGAAAACCTATCTGAACGACCATGTTGCTGAGAGGGTTGTCGAGATAAACCGTGATGGTTTCTTCCTCCGGCTAACCAATGTTGGGTTTGCCCCAGGGGTTTACTGAAGCTTCATCATCTGAGATTGGTTGCTCTGCTCCATCTTTTTTAGCAAGATTAAGAGACATCCTAGCCGCCAATTGAAAATTATCAGGCTGTTGTGGGGTCACGTATTGCCATTACCTGGCGGCGGCTTGGTCGCCCCGTATGGTACCAACTGTTTGATTGAATGGGTACTTGATGCATTGGTGTAGGGTGGAACCTGCTGCTCCCATTTGGTGCAGCCAAGGCCTCCCCAAGACAACGTTATAAGTGGACGATGCATCGATCACTATAAACTCTTGAAACATGATTTTCTGAAACATCGACTCTCCTGAAACTACTATTAGTTGCATCTTTCCCACCGATAATCGCTTTTCGCTGCTGAAATCAATCATCGTAGGAGTTGGGATATCTTCCTTTAGCTGCATGTTGCAGAACGTGCTGAGGAATAGAATGTTCAATGAGCTCCCGGTGTCCACCAAGGTGTTGCGGGTTTAACCGGCCTAAATAAATAGGCTAATTTGACCCACTTGTATTAACCGCAAGTGCACAGTGTCTAACTGGTAGACAACGGCAAGTACGGGTCAATCCAGCGAGGAAGGTGGATTAAATTGAATTTAATAATTTTATTAAACTAATTTGGAGAAAATGGGGGTTACAGTGTTTAAAAATCCGAGTTAAACAAAAGTAATAAACCTAACAATAAATAAAAGAAAAGAGTTGGAGGGAAACCACAATTTGCAAAATATTTTTCAAGCTCCTAAAATTATATTCAATTTTCCTTATTATTCCAATTTCAAATAAATGACTCTAGCAATGTATAAACTCCTAGCATTAATTGTCTTTTTAGGGCACAATTAATCACAAGTTTAATTATGCAATTAAAACATGTTTGATTTATAACATAATATTTTTCTAACAACCTATGATGCATGACATATTAGGTGAAAGTAAAATATTATAAATCGTAAATCAATTAATACTAATCATGGAATAATAAAGTAAAATGAAATTAATTCTAGAGTTTGAGACCTAATTCACTTAGGTATTACAGAGCATTCAGTAGGGTGCAAACAGGAATAGGTCCAGTGTGGCTCAGCAGATCCCAGTGGGTGCAAATAGTTTTGATCTTTGTCAGCCGAGGTGCTCTCAGTAAGGTCCACTGGGTGCCAGTAGTGTCAACTTAATTTAAGTCTCTGTGGTGGTGCAGCCGGTGACGGTGGTTGAAAATGAAGTGAAACAGGGTTGTCAAGCCCCTGTTTCGGTGGAGTGAATGAGAGAAAACAGAGATGGATAGGTTGTGGGTGGTGATTTTGCTTGGTTGGGATGGTGATGAGAATCACAAATTGTGAAGAAGAGGTTTTGGTATTCTGTATTTTTTTCTTTCCCTTCTCTTCTTCCCCTTTCTTATTCATTTCTATTGTATTTATAGAGAATTAAGAAAATGAACTTGGACAAGTTAAGGGGAGGGTTTAATGAGTGATTTAAGGCTTAAATCAAACTAGAATCTTGGATAACTAAGAGAATATGCTTTGGGTTTGATTGGGTTTGAGAAAATGAACTTGGACAAGTTAAGGGGAGGGTTCAATGAGTGATTTAAGGCTTAAATCAAACTAGAATCTTGGATAATTAAGAGAATATGCTTTGGGTTTGATTGGGTTTGGGTTTATGGATTTGGTTTTGGGTTTAGGTTATGGGCTTAGGCTATTCTCACCTTCACTTCCTCTGAAGTCACCGTCTGTGATTTATTCATTGCATTTTTCTTTGATTTCTTCGTTATTGCTCCGAATTCTACAAAAACACAAAAATTTAATAATTAATTTAAAATAAAATAAGGATTAACAAAAATATAATAAGAGGTAAAAAAATGTTATAATTATGTGATTATCACAAGGATCTCCTTACTTCCCAGCTTGCTAGTGAGATCATGATTACCAGAGCATCATTATGTGGAAGTTGGACGCCCTGGAGGTTTTTCTCCGTAAAGGCCAGTGATATAGGTGGTTTTTCTGGAAGGCTTGTTCACACTCTTCATCCCACGAGAATCCTTTTGCTTCTTCTTAGGATTTTGAAGAAAGGGAGATATTTGTCGGACGATTTGGATATAAACCCGTTGAGTGCTGCCACCTCCCTGACACACTCTGAACGTCCCTGATGTTGGTGAGAGGTTTCATGTTGAAAAGAGCCTGAATTTGCTTTGGATCAGCTTCGATTCCTCTTTGGTTCACTATGTAACATAGGAATCTCCCCGAGTCGATTTCGAACATACACTTCTGTCGGTTGAGTTTCATCTGATATCTTCAGAGTTGACTGAATACTTTAGTGAGGTCTGCTATGTGGTCGGGGCTGTGGAGGCTCTTGACTAGCATATCATCTAGCTAGACTTCCATGTTCTTGCCAATTTGTTCTTTCAACATTCGGTTCACCGGACGTTGATATGTTGCACCCACGTTCTTCAAGCTAAACGGCATCACCATGTAGCAGTACATCATTCTCTCAGTTATGAAAGAGGTCTTTTCTTGGTTTGGGTTGCATTAATATCTGGTTGTAGCTTGAATATGCATCCATGAAACTTAGGAGGTTGTGTTCGGATGTGGCGTCTATAATCTGATCGATACGGGGAAGTGAGAAGATGTCTTCTGGGCACGCCTTGTTTAGGTCCGTGTAGTCTACGCAGACTCTCCACTTTCCATTTTTCTTTCTTACTAGTATGGTGTTTGCCAGCCAGTCTAGGTATCGTGCTTCCTTGATCATGTCCGCATTGAGTAACCGTTGTACCTCCTCGTTGATGATTTTGTTTTTCTCAAGCACCACGAGCCTCTTCTTTTGCCGTATGGTTTTCCTCATGGTGTCCACTTCTAGGCGATGAGTGATCATTGACAGATAGATTCCTTCCTTGTCTTGCAAAGTCCAGGCGAAGACGTCTTGGTTTTGTTGTAGTAGCTTTGTTAGTTGCCCCTCCAACTCTTTGCTTAAACGAAAACCTATCTGAACGACCCTGTTGCTGAGAGGGTTGTCGAGATAAACCGTGATGGTTTCTTCCTCCGGCTAACCAATGTTGGGTTTGCCCCAGGGGTTTACTGGAGCTTCATCATCTGCGATTGGTTGCCCTGCTCCATCTTTTTTAGCTAGATTAAGAGACATCCTAGCCGCCAATTGAAAATTATCAGGCTGCTCTGGGGTCACGTATTGCCATTCCCTGGCGGCTACTTGGTCGCCCCGTATGGTACCAACTGTTTGATTGACTGAGTACTTGATGCATTGGTGTAGGGTGGAAACTGCTGCTCCCATTTGGTGCAGCCATGGCCTCCCCAAGACAGCATTATAAGTGGACGATGCGTCGATCGCTATAAACTCTTGAAACATGATTTTCTAAACCATCGACTCTCCTGAAACTACTGTTAGTTGCATCTTTCCCACCGAGAATCGCTTTTCGCCACTGAAATCAATCATTGGGCGGCTATCAAAAGTTAGGATATCTTCTTTTAACTGCATGTTGTAGAACGTGCTGAGGAATAGAATGTTCAATGAGCTCCCGGTGTCCACCAAGGATCTTCTTACTTCCCAGCTTGCTAGTGAGATCATGATTACCAGAGCGTCATTATGTGGAAGCTGGACGCCCTGGAGGTTTCTCTCCGTAAAGGCTTGTGATATAGGAAGATTGTAGTTCCGAGGGTGTGTCACCTGTTGATCGCCGCACATCACTCGGACCCTCATCTCCCTTAGGGCTTTTTTTCTGGACCTGTTCGATTGTTCGAATTCTGAAAATGCCCCCTGTAGGACATGTTTCGTGCTTGCCAATTCGTCCCTTACTCTCTCGTCATAAGGGACAAAGGGTTTATCCTCAGATTTTGCCTTTTTCCTAGCGGTCCCCTCTTCATCTAGAACGATGTAACTCTGTGCTTCTTTCATCAGGCCCGCCATATTTGCCGGGGGGAGTCCAAAGTTAGAGAGTTGTAGAACTTGTCGTTCCTTAGAACGTCAGTGAATGCTAGGACGGCTGTTGCATCGTTACAAACGTTGAAGAAGGCCAATTCATTATTGAAGTGCATGACGTATGCTCTTAATGTCTCCTCCAACTTCTATTTCATAGATTTGAGTATCTTTATCGGTTGCAAAATCTGTCGTATATGGGATGATGGAAGATGCATCCTGGAGCCTGTTGCCGCTGCTACTGGCACGAGGGTGCCAACTAGCTCCCCCTATGTCGAAGGTACCACCGGAAGCGGTGATATAACGCCAGTCTGAGCGTCTGAGGTGTCCCCTGGACTCTCAAGAAAGATGATGTTAATGTTTTGCTAGGAACTTTGTCGTCCCCACGAACGACGCCAAACTGATGCAATTAATTTTCGCTTCCTACTTGACTTTGACCCGCTGACATGTTGACCTGCACAAGGAACGCACGTGAGCCACATACCACTATTGTGGTGGTCGATGACACTCCGAAGCTAAAGTCAGACAGGGATCTAAGGAAGGCTTAAAGTTGTAAACAGGGAATTTGTAGCGTACCTTTGTTCACCAACCTCATTTCTTATTTATAGTGCTAGAGTCTTGGTTCGACCAAGCCATCATTGACGTAGTTTAGGGAAGGAGATCTTGCTGGAGATCCTCCCCTAATTAGGAGTTGTCTTGTAGAGGGAAGTTTCTCTCTTAGACTTGTGCTCCTATATACGCAGGAGATAGTTCCCAATCAAAGTGTTGTCCATAGGTGAAAATTTCCACGAATGACGTATACTCTGGTATTTGCTTCCTAATTGGAAATGAAGTGTTGTTGTCTTTCCCATTCGAAGTTGATCCCAAGATACTTATCTCAATAGGTCTTACGGGTACTAAGGATGGTTGTGAGACGTGTGGGCTTAGCAGGCTATAGTAATTTAGGTCCGACTGGCGGACTGCAATGCACAGGCTTGACACCGTTTGGGCTAGATTAGTACTGGGCTGATGCTTGGGCCTGTTATTCCTTGAGATCATCGCGACACGTGTATGGTGTGGAAGAGATGATGTTTGGTTGTTTCATCATTAAACTTTGGAATGATCAGTGCATTGGCATGAATAAGATTATTAATAATCGGCTTGTCAATTTTTGTTTAATGGTCAAATTTTGAGTAACCTCGATCGGGTTAATGAAACCCTTATCGCTAATTTACTACCTTTTCTTTTAAATCTTGGAATTCTCACCTTATCCTTTCAGCCACCAAAAAGGTGGTATTTGGCAATTTAACCATTGTTTTGCAAGTCGTGTTTCCTAAGCTCAATGAGTTTCTAAGCTCAGACAGGAGGCATGATCGGACAAAGGAAAGGGAAGACGATGTCAAGGAGATTGAAAAAGAAGCTCTTGGCATCATTTATGTCCTTCATGAGGTCGGCCCTGAGGGAAAACAATCCAACATGTCCCGCAAGAGAACGCTAACCAAGATGTGAGCACTACCCCAGTGCGAGGACCAACATGTGCATCATGCACGAGTTCAGAGCTCGATCCCACCATTGATATCAATCAGAGCCAGGACTATACACATCTCCTTCAGGGCCGGATTAGCTTAGTCCCCGTTCGGAATCAAAATATTTTGTTGCTTTGATTTTGTTTTTTTGTTTTTGTTTTTGTTTTTTCTTTTTTAGTTTAGAAGAATTGTTCGCACAAGACATATTTAAGAAATAAAACATATTTTATTGATTGAACTCAAAGTTATTACAAAGCTTACTCGACTAACTAGTACAAAAGTTTACACACTACAAGTATCTAAGTCCGGCATAAATATGCATATGCTAACGTGCACGTCAAGATTTTGCTCCGCCAATCAGCCTCCTGAGAAGGTGGTAAAAAGTAAAATACTTGAATAAGGTTGCAAGTACGCACTTGGTCCTTTGTTCCACCAATCTGCCTTTTGAATGAGATAAAAGCAAATGAAGGTAGATCCCTAAATAAAGGTGTCATTGGGGTTTCACAGTGTCGCCATCCCCTAAACCTAGGACCAGGTCAGCAGGCTTTCCGCTCCGTCAAACCGCCTTGCGAAAAGGATTCAGAAGGAAAACGGAAAGGGCCAGTTGAGGATGTCTCTCAAATGTGTAATGCCTGGGGTGACGCAGAGATACCACCCCAAGACCGAAAGTCACGTCTGCTGCCACTCCACTTCACCAAATCAGCCTTCTGGTTGTGGCATCACGAACGAAGCCTTGTACAGACAGAAGGCACAGCCACCACAAACTAGCTGCATGAATTATCTCCCAACAATAGTGACGTATGGGAACTCAAGCGCAACAAAAGATGGAAGACAGACCTGTGCTCTAAAGAAGAGTTTGTACTTCTTCAAAATATAAGAAGATATTACAAGATCCCAAGGAATCAATTGGATGCTCACCCATATCAGGAGGCATCGCATAATAGAGAGTCTTATTAAGACTCGTCGCTGCAAATGTCAGAACATTCGAAAACTCCAGTAACACAGATCTTCCTTCAGCCATTGGAAAACCAAAAGCATATTCTCTGATAAGATGCATTTGATCAACATGCTCTAAAATGCACATAGCAATGCTGGAAACAAAGAACGACTAACCTATATATAGGACGCAGTGGTTTACGAAGCAGCATTAGCCAACAATTAAGTCAGCACTATATGTCGTACAGGAAATAGGGAAACGACGGTTCCAATTGCAACTGCACGAATCCACATTAATAAAATTAATGGTTTTGCACGCAACCCCATTAACTAGGAGGAGTAACTGATACTGAACCATCTCTCAATTTGCGCTGTACACATGGCACGGTGATCTACAGAGATTTTTTTTCCACTTGGGCTCTACCAACTAATGGGCCCAAGCTTATGCCCTGTCGGATCCGGCCCAGGACCTGCAAAAACACAAATTTCCAATGCTTTGAGCGCCCATGGAATAAGAAGCACGCCTACAAAGTAAGTAGGTCAATTTATTATTATTCACTAAGTCCAAGGCATCCGCCCTATTATTATTCTGTTGTTGTTTATTAAAGCTGGTCAATTTATTATTAGTCTGATCAATCGGTTCGACTCCGGAATCAGACCGCTAAGCGAATTAAGTAAGGACACCCAAATCAAACTTGCACGTCCAAAATTTTATTCTGACCAAAACTTAGTCAGCTCTAACTTATTACAATAGCTTCTGGTCTGCTCAAATGCCTACCCCGCCAAAAGCGGACGACGATGGGTTAGAAAGTGGAAGCTTGGTCAGTGTTTGTGACACCTGACCATGATGGCTTGCCAAGAACCATTGTCCAACTATAGATAATGATCGCCAAACTTAACCAAAGCTTAGTCGGTTTCGACCTATGACGATAGCTTCTGGTCCGCTCCAACTCCTAGTTTGTTAAACAGGTGCCAACGGTTTACAAAGTGACAACTTAGTCAGCGCTTTGATGCCTAATCGAGACAGCTTTCCAGGGATCATTATCCAAACATGGACAATCATGACTAAACCGGACCAAAGTTTAGTCGGTGACTACCGATGATAATAACTTCTGGTCCACTCGAAGCCTACTTGCCAATAACGGATATCGATGGTTTAAAAAGTGGGATTGTAGCCAGCGCTCTCGACGCCTGATTAAGATAGCTTGCCAGGGATCACCGCTCTTATGCAGATGATAATCACCTAACACAACCAAAGCTTAGTCAGTGGCCGTTGTTGACGATGGCTTCTGGTATGCTCTAAGCCTAGTTCGTTGCACGCCTGACTGCAATGGCTTGCAAGGGATCATTGGCCAACTATAGACAGTGATCATCTTTGAACCATGCCAAAGTTTAGTCAGCCCGACTAACAATGATAACTTATGGTTCACTCCAGTTCCTAGTGCGCCAAAAGCGGACAACGATGGGTTGGAAAGTGGGAGTCTAGTCAGTGCGTTCAACGCCTGATCACGACGACTTGCCAGGGACCGTTAAACCTCAAACGATGGTCGTTGAACTTGACTCCGATTTAGTCAGTTATAACTGGCGATAACAACCACTAGTCCAACTAAGCCTATTCCCTCAATAGCAGGTAAAGATGAGTCGAAAGTTTGGTCAAAGCTCTGGAATCTCAACTCGGAGGACTCGCAAGGACTTTTGTCCAATCATCTACGACGGTGCACATGCTAGGACCACAGTCTGACTAGTTCGCTTACAACCACAGCTACTGGTTCGATATAGTGCCAATCCACCAGGCAAATGGTGAATTACACTCCCTAATTTTTAAAAGGATTTTGACTATAATTGCACGAACTATCTCAGCATAAACATTCATGACTCTCATTAGCAGAGCAATCATACAGCTTCCTGACCAAGCAGAGCCTCTCGTAGACAAATCAGATAAAAGCTAGCAGGGAAAGTAAAAGAAAAATGCACAAGTACAAAACACTATTCATTTACATGCCAAAAAAAAAACAAAGTTTACTCCTCGTCAGGAGGAGATTCAGATACATCAGAGTCGGACTTAGCAGTAGAGGAAGTAGGAGACACATCTATACGTGCTGCCTCTCGATCACCTTCACTAGGGCCACCTTCTTCTTCTGACAAATCAGAGACTACTCCAAATTCCGCGTAAGCCACATCTTCATCATCGGAGAGATCCCAATCGGGATGTTCCTCTTTTATCAGTTGCAATAACTCCAACCTTCCATGCACGACTCTGCTGAACTCAAACGTGCCTTGGGCCTTAAGAAGTTTTTCCTAGCGCACTCTTGATTCAGCAAGCTCCCGCTCCAGCTTGCCCTACAGTATGTCTGTTTTGGACTGTTCGGCACGCAGCTTATCATTAATAGCACTTAGTTCATTATGTGCCAGAAAGAGTTGCTCTTCCGCGGTCCACACACTCTTGGTATTAAAATCAACATCAGCCTCAAACTGTTGACATCGGATAGTCCATTCGGATTCCTTCTTGGCATTTTTGGCATTCAGTGCATGTACTTCGACCACAGTCTTATGGGCAAACTGTAAGTCATGACAGACAATGTTAAGTTAATTCTCGAACCGATCCCTCGTGGACACTGCCCATGCCAGGTCAAACTCAAGCATTTCCAAGCTAATCCTTTGAGCCTTCGATCTTGTGCACCAGGACTCTGTTCCAGTATCTGAGTGAGTTTTCGAAGAGAGCGTCAGAGTATGACTTCTGCAAGTTTGAAAAGACTCGCTCCATGGTATACACTCTCTCACGAGCGGCCTCGACTTTAGTCCCAACGACTGCCACTTGATTCAGGTATGACATTGCCAGTACGAGATGCTTCTACCCTTTATCCATATGCTCTCCCAGCATCTTTCCTTCTGGATCCGGAGCACAGTTCACCAACCAGTCATTCCACCTGCTAATATGCTTCCTGTAAGCGTAAGAAATGTCAACCTCTTGGTGCCAAGCTTGGTTGCTCATCTTTACCGTGTCTGGAGCAAACAGACTGATTCGCGCATCCAAATGGAGGTTTTTCGGGATCGGAGTCACTCCAGCACCACCCTTCATTGTCTTCACTGCATCAGGATCCTCATCCACAACTTTTCTCTTGCTCACAACGATCGGCTCTCTTTCACAAGCCGGGTAAGAATCGGTTGACAGGGAAGAAGGAAGTGAATTATTCATCAGACTCGTCGTTACCTTAATATGGGGATTGGAGCAAGACGGAGGACAGTACAGGCAATGCGGAGGGGACTTTTTGTCATAAGGATTATGGCCAAGTGATTCTTCATCAGGCCTAGCAGGGTTGCGATCCAAAGAGGGGTGGTACTCAAAGTCTTCCAATGAAAATGGATGACCCAGTTTCGCACCAGATGAAGCTTCCATTCCCATCTGCAGCAACATTTTGTTCAGAACCTCCATTTGCTTTGTACTCAGTTTCGTTACATCTTCAACCCCCATCATTTTCAGATACTCCATCTCCAAGTCTGAAGGGAAATAGGAGCCTTTGCCTGAGCAACATGCCCCTCGAAAACAGCAGTCTCTGCCCCATCAGACGAATCAAGAACTGGTCCGACGGCTTCACAAAATTTGAACGAAGCTTAACGTCCGTGAATGGGCCTAGACACAACACATGGCCTCTTCAGATGCACAGGAAAAGGAATCGCCTCATTTAATTCTACCCTCCTTGAGGGGCTCAGAATCTTAATCTTCGGGAGCTTTCTCTTTCTTGAAGAAGATACACCTTCGGACTTTGGCTTCGAAACCATAAAAAGAGTGGGAGCCTCATGCCAATGAGTCCACGGTCCATTATGCTTGATATTAGAAGACTGGACGAGGTCCTCTATCCACAGATGAGGCATGTCGCGAAACGCACCCATAGTTTTTTATCCTCAGCAAAAAGAGACAAAATTGGGAATTTCCCTACGAAAAGCACAAAGGTCAATTTGATATGCATGTAACGCAAGCAGGATTAGAAACATAATTGAACTTACTCAGTTGCTTGAATTCCTGTTCGACTTGACAACCAGCAAGCTTGAAATACTTCGATTCCGCGGAGGCCACGAAGCAATAATTATGCCAGGACTTAAAATCGTCAGGCAGATTGCCAAAGCAGTCCAACGATGTCAGCACGAACACAACATTCTCATTTATCCTAAGGGAAGTTAGCAGTTGGATTGCCCTCAATGATACTCAGACACCAGCGTCCTTCACCCTAATCAGAATAGTGATCACAGTCCTATACCCATTTGTCACCAGTTGAGCGGGCGCAATGCCGAGGTACGTCAGGAATTTCCAAATTTCCTTGATTGCAAGAAAGCGGACGCCCGATTAAAGCATATCTCAGTAAAGACAAATGAACCCCGCTAGAGGGGACAATGGCGTCAGATCGACGCCCAGAATGAAGAACACCAGATCATCAGGAATCTCATATGTTTCACGAATGACTTCCAGACTCGACTCAGAAAGTGACATCTCCTCAAAGAACTTGCGGCACTTAGCAAACAGTTCATTGGAAAGTTGATTCAGGCCCGCCATGAAAGATTGTACAATCTTTCGACTACGAAAGTTGAGCAAAGTGAAAAACACAGAATGTGGTACGACAAACCAGAGTCTTTGAGATCAAAAAAGTAAATGAGCTAAACTCCGCAGAAAGGAGATCTATATAGAAAACAAAACTCCCACCTTCTTTTTCGAGCAAATGCATGCCCAATTAATGAAGCTCGCCGCTCGAGGAAACAATTCAGACTCAACCATCATGACTGCACATTTTCCTCATGAAATGACTTGGTGGACCAATGAGTTGCCCCACAAACTCGGGGAGAATAGCTGATGATACATCAGACCGTCCTCTCATCAGCATCGTACACGTGTCATGATAATCTCGTCAACATAACAAAGCAGACCTGATTGCACGCACAATCCAGCAAGGCCCAGACAACATTAAGCCCACTATTGACCGAATCCAGAAGGTCGGACCCAAATTGCAAAGTGCCACTAAGCCTACACGTCACGCAGTCAAGCCCAATACTCATAAGCTCTATAAGCCAAGTATTTGAGGAATCGATCCAAGACAGACGGGCCAACAATACATTGGTTCCGACTAGAAAATAAATACTGGAGTATAAGTCGGGTAGGGAGACTTCCTTGCATGGACAACACTCCGAAAGGGAAACCTCTCCCGTAGATCTAGGAGCACAAGTCGTGTAGGCAAAGTTTTTTACATGGACGGCTCCCAACTAGGAAATGATCTCTAACAAGATCTTTTTCCCAAAACTACGCCACCAAAGGCCTAGCTAAACAAGGACTCTCACACTATAAATAAGAGATAAGGTCGATGAACAAATGTACGCTACAAAAACCCAATTTACAACTTTAAGCCTCTCATAAACCTTATCTAACTTAAGCATCGGAGTGTCATCGGCCTCCACACGGTGGTATTTGGCTCACGTGTATTCCTTTTACAGGTCTAGGTCAAGGTTAAGAATGAGAGCAGAAATTGACTACATCAGTTATGATAAAGCAATCACCACTTATATTCCTAATTATAATATGATGTCTTTTCTCCTTCCTAAGTTTGTGACCAATCATTTGGATTTTCTTCATAGGGATTTTTTTTTTGTGGAAAGGGTTGGATAATAACAATGCTCTTGATTTGTACAAGCGGAATAAGATATCTAGACCTAAGGAGATTAAAGGCTTGAATATCCCCATTTTGAGAAAAAGAAATGGGATCTGGTTTCTAACAACTTGTGGAGACTTATACATAGACCCCTTGATTCTAAAATTCTTATTTGGAAATCCATCAGTTCTTTTCCAAGTGTCTCGTTTTTCAGGCTTCCTCTAAGTTCATTACTTTTTTTAAATTGGAGAGGCACTTTGAAAGTGAAGGAGGAATGCTTTCCTTTTCTTTGTTGGCAGGTTGGTAAAAGTGATCATATTAACCTTTGCATTAATCAATGCATTTGTATGAATAGAATTATTGATAATCGGCTTCTCAATTTTTGCATAATGGTCCAATTTTGACTAACCTCGATCGGGTTAGTGATATCCTTATCACTAGTTTACTACCTTTTCTTTTAAATTTTGGAATTTTCCCTTATCTGAGATAACTTTCCTCATTTTTTTTTTGATTTTTGGGTTTTTTTTTTTTTTGTTCCCTTGAATGATCATATTACAAGTGAAAAGTTAAGCTTGGGGTTAGTTCTGAAGTTGATTTCTAAGTTAAAGATATTTTTAAGGGTCTCTCTGGTAAGTTGTATCACAAATGCACTTTTGTGACCTCCGTTGGTTTGAAAACCTGTAATAAAATCAGGAAAATTAATTGCCCTCCTTCTACCCAGATGTTTTTATGGATATTCTTCCAATTTCCTCTAAAACTTAAGAATAATCATGTACCTATTGATGATATTTGCCCAATTTGTGGTGATTACTCTGAATAAAATACATTTTTTTTTCTTCTTGTATTTTTCTTCGGAATGATTTAAATTAGGTTATTTGTGATTTACCCCCCATTATAAATAGTTATTTATGAATTACCCCCATTAATAATCACTATTGCAGTCTCCCCTAAGACTAGCGATCAATGTGTGTTGACCATGTATTTTCAAAATGTCCATATTTAATACCTTTAGACAAATAAAAGATTTAAGATATATATTTTATTTTCAAAATGTCCATATTCAAAATGTCCATTTATTGGATTTTCAGCCCCGCAATCCTCAGCGGGGCGGGGATGGATTTGCTTAAATCCGCCCCAATCCACTCCGTTGCCATCCCTAGATACATCAAATAAGACTATCATCACAACTATACACGTGGCAAAGATCACTTATCACGATAAGCAAGTATTCCAAGTCAAGGCCGACTCGCAAACCCAAAAGGCAGATCCAGTCATAAAATTCCAAAAGGGTTATTCAGAACAGATCATAGTCAAATGCCCAAATCTAGGCCCAACAAATCTCTCCCTTAAAGAGAAGAAACATTGGAGAGGAAACGAGTTATGGTGGGAGTTACTCCCCCAAGGATGTATCTTTATAAAAGCGGATACTGTTACAGAGAACGCCTCCCCTCGTAAAGCCTCACATGCTTAAGTCGCTCAGAGAATTAATAACAACCACTATATAAGGTAAATGGAACATTCGACTAAGGTATGCAATTTTAATGAATTCTATCCAGATTAAGCTCTATCTCCTATAGATTTACTGACTTAAGTTTCGGAGTGCCACAAAAAATGTGGTATTTGGCAGTCTAACCCCTGTTTTGCAGGTCGGATTTCCTAAGCTCAATGAATTTTTAAGCTTGGATAAGAGGCAAAGCCGGGCAAAGGAAAGGGAAAACGTTGTCAAGGAGATTGAAAAAGAATCTCCTGGCATCATTTATCTCCTTCATGGGGTCGACCCTGAGGGAGAACAATCCAACAAGTCCCGCAAAAGGACGCTGATCGAGATGCGGGCAGCACCCTAGTGCGAGGACCGACAGGTGCATCATGCACGAGTTCAAAGCCCGATCCCATCATTCATGTTTACAGATAGGGATTTCCAAGGTGTACATTCTCCTCACAATGACCACCTGGTCATTTCCTTTCTCATTGCAAAGTGGGTGGTGAAAAGGACATTAGTGGATACAAAAAGCTCACTCAATGTCTTGTTTCTCAGCGCATTCCGCAACATGCAACTCTAGGAGAAAGACTTAACCCCCGCCACTCACCCCATGGTCGGATTCAATGGAGAGAAGTGTTTTGTCCACCTACAACATTATTCTGGAAATGCCTTGGCTCCATCATATGGAGGCAGTAGTCTCCACTCTGCACCAGTGCATCAAATACACAACCGATCAGGCCCAAGAAACTATCCGAGGAGATCAACCTGCAGTAAGAGACTGCCATTACGCAGCCCTGAAACAGTTGAATTGCTAGCAATTACAACTCGAGCCTGCGAAACAGACATATCAGGCACCGGGCCTAGACAAAGGGGGAGAGTCAATATGTGCGAATAGATAAAAAGCCCAGACAACTGAAGCTCAGCTACGCGGAAAGCTAGAATTCAAAACTAGAGACTCAATCTAGACCAATATAAAGCTAAGTAACAACACTTTAGCAAACGGGTGCCTACTCCAAGAGCTGATAATTAGCAAGGAACTACCTGTCGGCACGAAGTTCACTCTTCAATAACTTCATTAGCTTTGGCAAAACAAGACATTTTGCTAGAGAGACTACGCAATCTGAGTCGGGACCATACGCGTCTTCTTCAGGGCCGGGTTAGCTTTTTGTTTTTTGTTTTTTGTTTTTTGTTTTTTGTTTTTTGTTTTTTGTTTTTTGTTTTTTGTTTTTTGTTTTTTGTTTTTTGTTTTTTGTTTTTTGTTTTTTGTTTTTTGTTTTTGTTTTCAGTTTAGAAGAAATTTTCACACAAGATATATTTAAGAAATAAAACAGACTTTATTGATTGCAATAAAAGTTATTATAAAGATTGCCCAACTAACTAATACAGAAGTTTACACACTACAAGTATCTAAGTCCGGCGCAAATATGGATCTGCTAGCGCGCACGTCAAGATTTTGCTTCGTAAATTAGCCTTCAGAGAAGGCGGTGAAAGTAAAGTACTTGAAGAAGGTTGCAAGTACGCACTTGGTCCTTTGCTCTGCCAATCTGCCTTTCGAATGTGATTAAAGAAAAAGAAGGCAGACAAGAATATCCCTAAATAGAGAGGTCATTGGGGTTTCACGATGCTGCCATTCCCAAGACCCCGGACCAGGTCAGCAGGCTTTCTGCTCCGTCAACCCGCCTTACGAAGAGGACTCAGAAGGAAAACGGAAGGGGCCAGTTGGGGACCCCTCTCAAATGTGCAATGTCTGGGGTGGCGCAGAGATACCACCCCAGGACTGAAAGTCGCATCCGCTGGCGCTCCACTTCGCCAAATCAGCCTTCTGGTAGCGACATCACGAATGAAGCCCCATACAGACAGAGAGAACAACTGCCACAAACTAGCTGCAAGAATTATCTTCCAACAGCAGTAACAGATGGGAACTCGGGAACAAAAAAAGATGGAAGACAACATACACATCAAAATAAATAAAATAAAATTATTAAAATGAAAAGTTGGCATATAAGGCAGCAACTACTTCACGTCACCATTTCCTCTCTCTCACCCCACCTACTTTCTTTCTCACGCCATCATACTTTCTCATACTACCTATATAAACAAAAATCATTCATTTTTTTCTCTCACCATTCAAATTGACAACGGTTTCACCCTCTCTCATTCGAAATCTCTTGCAAATCTCTCCTCACACTCAAATCTCTTGCAAATCTCATCTCTCTCCCTCGAAAACTCTCAAAGTCAAAACCCTTAAACACAAACTCAATAAATATGCATAACTTAACATAACAGAAAAACTCAAACTCAAAACGAAAAAAACGCAAAATAGGGTAACTTTCAACAAATTTAAACCCTCAATTGAGATTGATTCTCAACCTCATCAAACATAAAAGTTATAATACTATGAGTTATCTAATAAACACAACTTGAATCACTTAAAAATATTTTTAGATGAGCAAGTTATTGTCATTTTACTAAAGTCGCGCAAATTTGTTTTGTAATAAAAACGAGACAGTGTTCCTGACTTTCGGTCAGCTTATGTGCTTCATCGAGACCGATTCTCAAGTTTTCAAAATACAAAAGTTGTAGTACTCTAAGTTATCTAATAAACACATTTTGAATCACTTGAAAATGTTTTGAAATAAGCAAGTTATGATCATTTTACTAAAGTCGCACAAATCTGTCCCAAAAAATTTATGTTCGCAAAATTCACTGCAGGGATTTTGGGATAACCTACTGTGTCCCGTGTGAAACGCAGAGCACAATGCGGGTTATCCCAAATTCTCGACAATGAACTTTGCGAACATAAATTTTTTCGGACAGATTTGTGCGACTTTAGTAAAATGATCATAACTTGCTCATTTTAAAACATTTTTAAGTGATTCAAGTTTTTTTATTAGATAACTCAGAGTACTACAACTTTTGTGTTTTGATCAACTTGAGAATCGGTCTCAATCAAGCACATAAGTTGACCAAAAGTCAGAAACACTATCCCGTTTTTATTGCAAGAGGGGTTTGCGCAACTTTAGTAAAATGACCATAACTTGTTCATTTCAATAGATTTTCAAGTGACTCAAGTTGTGTTTATTGGATAACTAAGACTACTACAATATTTATGTTTTGATAAACTTGAGAATTGGTCTAAATCGTACATATAAGTTGGCCGAAAGTTAGGAACACTATCCCGTTTTCATTGCGAGACAGATTTGCGCAACTTTAGTAAAATGACCATAACTTGCTTATTTCAAAACATTTTCATGTGATTCAAATTGTGTTTATTAGATAACTTATAGTACTACAACTTTAGTGTTTTGATGAGCTTGATAATCGATCTCAATTGAAGGTTCAAATTATTCAAAAGTTACCCTATTTTACATTTTTTTTGTTTTGAGTTTGAGTTTTTATGTTATGTTAAGTTATGCATATTTATTGGTGGTAAAAAAAAATCTTAATGGTGGTGTGAGAAAGAGGATATGGAGGTGTGGAGTAATCGCTGCCGGCGTATAAAAGGAAAGGGTGCAACCATTTGTTTGGAGTGCTAAAAATTAGCCACCACCCTATTAAAAACTGGATGTCTCTAGGAGTCACTCCGAGATGCTCTAATGTGGTTTCTGCAAACTTAAAGCACAAAAGTTTGAATAAGATTCAAAACTTAATAATGTTGCAACTCGGACGGGCTAGCAGCTAGCCCAGCCCAACCTGAAGTCTGCCTAACCCAATATTGGATTCGAGCGTGATCTTTCGGACTTGGGTTGCCCGAATTTATTTTTTTAACATCTTTGAATTTGAAAGTCAATGAGGATTGACCCAGCATTGCAATTTACAATATTTTTACCACTCAGCATTGCAATTCAGCCCGCAAACATCTAGCTCTAAAAGCATAATTGTTCTCTTGAAGGGAATTTTAGAAGCATAATTCCACTAGCTATGGTAATGATCAGAATGAGCTACCCTAGCTATTGTGTGAATACTCATTAAAATTATCAATTTAGCTATGAAAATGCAATTTCAAACGAATTCTACCTCAAAATAAACTAATACCTTTGCTTGGAGTCTCCTTTCTAGCAATGAAATCACATCTTCTTCACGGAGTTGTTGAAATCAACAGAGATTCACAGAGAGAAATCGATGAGAGATCGACTAACAACAGTGATATAGAAATCGATGGAGAGATCTTCAATGGAGTGAAGAAGAGATCGATCGAGAGTGATGCAAAGATCTTCGATCGAAAGATCGAAAGAGTGACAGAGATTTTCGATTGAGAGAGAAAGAGATTTGTGAGGTTTTTTATGTTTTTTAGGTTTTGTAATGGTTTTACAGAAGATGAGTTTAGAGAATGAATAGTAAAAAGAGGAGTTAAGTCAATATATTTATTTCATAGTTATTTTTTTATAAATAATATTTATTAAAATGACTAATTTATTTTTAGTGACTTAACACAATAATTAGTAACATTTTTTTTTGTTATAAGACTTCTAACATTATGAAGAGTTACAAATTAACAAATATTAATGTTGCCAATTAGCTTTTTTGGTGTAGTGCCACCCCCTCCCACCACCACTAGGCTATCAATTGATTGTGGGTTTTTTTTTTTTCATTTATACAAAAATAGTTAGAATGCATAAAAAAAAAATAGACATGAAAATTGAAACCGTTTCCGTCCCATGAGTAGTGGGAAAACAGTTTATAAAGAATCAATTTTTGGTTAGTAAATAGACAACCAAATCTGGAAAATCTGTATAAAAAAGATAATAAATTCCATTTTCCAAGGAAAATGGCTAACCAAGCATAACCTATTCATTTGAATTCCTCTAGTTTTATGGGTCCCTGGGTCGAGTCCAATCCGAATTTTGGTTGGGCTGAGAATTTTGAACCGTGAGCTGATCTTAAATTTCAATTGCCTGCAGACCAAAATTCTAGGATTAGGTTCGGGTAGGCTCGTTCAAGTTGCACCCCTAAAACTAATGTTGTAATTGGGCTTGATCTCAAGTCCATCCAACCCACGTGAGCTCATTTTATTTGTGGACCAAGGAAACTGTTGGTTCCATGAACTACAGCAGTCCGTGCTAGGTCTCAAATTATAAATCACTAAACCTAACTAGTGAGTTTTGGAAACACCACATATATATATATATATATATATATATATATATATATATATATATATATATATATATATATATATATATATATAGTATTTAAATGCAGCATAATCAATTTATTTATGCCTCTCTATGTCTCTATCTGTCTTCTAGGAGAGAATATAGCCAAGTCAACAATAAGATGAATGAGAGCATCATTATGCATGGCCTAATCTCTCTGATGTGAGATCTAAATACTTTTTGACTATGGGGGATCTAATTAATTAAGATAGTAAAACAAAAAGTGATCAAACATCAAACTTTAGTTAAGGTGAAATCAAAGTGGAAGAGCTTGACTTGATCCATCACCAATTCCTTAGTGCCATGTGAGCAAGTGTATCTAACACATGCTTTGTGTAAAAAATGAAAAGGTTTTAAATAAAATGTAGTTTATGTGTTAATGGAGTCTTGAGCTTTGTGTTGTTGTTAGTGGGTTACAAGGGAATCTTGTTGAATGTTTCCTCTCTCTTTGAAAACAAATCACTTGATCATTGCCTATCACTCTCATTATTTATTGGGGCTATGATATGTCTTTAACACTTGTTGACTATCTTTGTCAAAAAAAAAAAATCTTACATCTCGATGACTCTACAACTAATGATGTGGCAACACCATCATCATAATGACATTCGACATTTCAGTGTTTAATCCGATATGTTGTCACACCATTGAGTATACGTATTTACCATAAAAGAGTCAAAGTAGAAAGTTTTGCTACATCATAACTTTAGTAAGTGCATAGGTATTAGTACGAGAAATGATGCCATCTCCTTTTAATATATTAGTACGAGAATAGTGTTGAAAAGAATGTGAATCATACATAGTCAAGGTATTCCTCTAATTTGATAAAGCCATATATATACTCTTTAGGCTCGTGGACGATGGTCTAAATTAAATAAGGCGTTCTAGAGTGAAACACACATTCTCTAGAAGGTCACAAATTTTAAGTGACTGGATCAAGATTAAGTCGATTAAAAGGATAAGTCATAGAGAGTCCACTTACTTAAGAGGTTTACCTGATTAACTAGTATTAACCATACTCCTCACCTAGGTAAAAGTTCAAAGAAGAGATAGATCCTAGATTTTCTTCTTTTCTTGAAGTTTCTCATAGGGGTGGGCACGGGATGGGATGGGATGGGATGAGATATACTCATCTCTATCCCATCCCATTCATACGGGATTGGGATGGGACGGAATGAGAAAAATCTCATCCCGACCTCGTCCCATTCCAAATGGGTTCGGGACGGGACGAGATCAGCATGCTAATCTGGACATATCAACTAGAATACATTCTGAACATATCAAATTATAAAACAACTCAATACATTCTGCTGGAACAATCACAAACTGCTGGAACATATTAAAACAACCCAATACAAATTTACAACAACTGCTGGAACAGTCTTGAGCATAATCTATTGCTAGAAGAATGCTGGAACAGTCTGAGCATAATCTATTGCTAGAAGTCTGCTGGAACATATTACAAGTTTAAAACAACTCAATACAAGTTTAAAACAAATGAGCTAAAAGTCTGCTGGAACAGTTTTGTTATTTGGAACAGTTTTGTTAGAAGTCTGCTGGAACAATTTTGTTATTTGTTCATTTGTTGGCTTAGCTACCTTTTAGTAACCCTAAAAACCTAACTAAAGGAATGACCGAATGAGAGATCAGAGAGAGGGGAAGTATTACAAATTGACCATCAAAAAATTAATCTAGAGATATGTGTGAGAGAAAAATTGAGATGCTAAAAATGTTATATACATCAGTGAATTTGTATGGGCATCCACAATCCTAAAATAAATAAATAAATAAAAATATTAATAATTAATATTAAAAAATTAGCTCGGGACGGGACGAGATTGGCGGGATTGAAAATCTTCATCCCATCCCATCCCATTCTAGATCGAGACGGGACGGGATCGGGATGAAATTATTCAATCCCATTAAGACCCGGAAAAATCGAGAAGGAACGGGACGGGATCGGGATCGCGGGATGGGATGCCCACCCCTAGTTTCTCATATGACTTGAGTGTCGGAGATTCCACATAAGATCCCACCTCTGACCTCACCCCTCTCCTAAAATGTGTGTATTTATTGCAATTAAAGTAATCCCGAATAAGCTAGGCGGTTTTGGATGTTTGCCTACTGACATGACACCCAAGAATGCTTGTAGGGATGACAGTGGGGCGGATTTTCACTGATATTCACCCCACCCAATCCGTTTGGAGCAGTTTTGGATATGCCTAAACGGATTTTGGGGCAGATACAGATATCCAAACAACATCCATTAAATATTTGGGGCGGATACGGATTTGGCCATATCCGTTTAAGTGTTGATATTACAAAAATACCCTCAACCCTTTAAATGCTATAAAAAAAAACAACCTACATCTCTGCCTCTCACCTCTCTCTCTCAATCACTCACTTCGTTTTTTCAGCTCTCACAAACAGAGGAGCAAAAGCAGAGACAGACCAACTCCCGTCTCTCTCTCGTCTCCAGTCTTGCTCCTACCCCTCTCTCTCGTCTCCAGTCCTTCGTCACAGCGAAGGTCGTCCCTTCTTCTCCCTCAAAACAGCGAAGGCCGCCGCGAAGGGGTCCCTTCTTCTTCTCTCTCAAAACAGTGAAGGCCGCGAGCGACCCTCCCTTCTTCTTTCTCACAGCGAAGGCCGCGAAGGGTGGCAGAGGACGACCCTCCCTTGTCTCTTCTTCTCTCTCACAGCGAAGGCCGAACTCCCTTATTCTCAGATCTGAGATCAAGAAACATTTCAGACGACACTCGAAGAAACATTTCAGATCTGAGATCAAGATCTGAAATCGAGATCTCAGATCAAGATCAATATCTCAAATCAAGATCAAGATCTCAGATCTGAAATCGAGATCTCAGATCTGAAATCAAGATCTCAGATCAAGATCAAGATTTCAGATCAGATCTGATATCTTGAGATCAAATTTTTTTATTTTTTTTATTTCCAGATCAAGATATCAGATCCATTGTAAATTTTTTTTTTTGTTAATTTTTGTTTTAATTTTCGTATGGATTCATTGTAATTTCTTTGTAATTTCTGTAATTTTTTTATAATTTTTGTATGGATGCTTGTATTTTGTAATTTTTGTTATAATTTCTATAGTTAGATGGATAACTGTAAACGGATTGGCGGGGCGGGGCAGTTATCCGCCAATCCGCACGGGGTGGTTACGATTTTTAATAAAAATAGCAAACGGATTGGCAGGGCGGATTGGGGATCCGTTATTCCTGACGGATCGGGAATGGATTTGCTCAAATCCGCCCCAATCCGCCCCGTTGCCATCCCTAAATGCTTGTGTTAGTAAATAGGCCCAAAAAGCGTGGACGCGGTGGGGAGGCGGGCGAGCCTAAAAATGCCTCACTTCACTGAGGCAGTCTGTATCATTTTTAAAAAACATTATTATAATAAATTGAGACATATTTAGATAAGTAATATTCATCATCATTTTGATAATTTTCATAAGTCAATATGTACAAAAAGTCATACAACTATTTAGAATTGAAATGAAAACATAATAAAGTTGCATAACATAAAAAAAAAAGATACACTACATAAGTGTACACTTAACATGCCAACATTCACAAAATCACTAAAAAAGAAACAAACAAGAAAAACATCAAAGCATAATGTAAACTAGTTCACAAAGTCACCAAGACACCAACTTCTCATTTCTCATTATGTCACTTTTCTTCCTCTTCAATACCCAATTCCTGATCTTCATTTTCTATAATTCCTTCAGCATCCACTTCAAAATTTTCACCATCTTCAAAATCAACCATGTCTTCTTCTAAATCCAACAATCGCAATGGCGTAGACGTAGATGCAGGTGTTGATGTAAAGCCTCTTCTTGAGTAGGTTGTAGGAGTTGTACTACTTCTAGAATTTCTACATGGTTGTGATGATCCTTCACCAACTCCAGCAACTTCTACATATTGACCCCACGTCAAGGTATCATTGGGAAATACCAATTCATCCTCTGCATTTATTTCCTCCTGCATCTTCCCAACTAACCACTCATTGCAATCATCAATGTCAGACAAGGAAATAGGATCAATCGTATCGCGATATGCATAGCGATTCTTAACCTTTTGATTGTACTTGATGAAAACCAAATCATTCAGACGCTTTTACTCCAATCTATTCCTTTTTTTTGAATGGATCTAAATGTTATGCAAAATAATATAAATATAAGCACAATATATATAAAAAAAAAATAACCAATTAATATTAACCATATTATAATACGATATACTCATTACTCACATGCTCAAATATACTCCAATTGCGTTCACATCCACTTGCACTGCATGTCAAACTAAGAATGCGAATAGCTAATTGCCGCAAAGTTGGAGCCTCTTGCCCCTATGAATTCCACCACTTAGTTGTATTATATAATAAATCAATTATGTACTATAGAAGGTTTAGTTTAGGACTAATATAAATTAAATAGACATAAACATACCTGGTGATAAGATTTTTCTTTGCCTCATTGCCATTTCACCCCCAAATAAGTTTTGGGCAGCCTTATAATAAGACAACTCAACACTAATCTTGTCTTGGTCTCTTTCATTTGGTACAAGTCTCTTAACAGAAGCATAAAAACCCTTCATCACATTTACATTTGCTTGAATGGATGGATCAGAATAAACGTACTCTGGATTCAGGAAATAACCAGCAGCATAAAAAGGACGATTGAGTTGAATATTCCACCTTCTATCAATTATTTCCAATACTTCTTTATATTTATCGTCATTGTAATTAAATGAAGCCTTAATGGCTTCCTTAGCCCTATCAATAGCCTCATATATATACCCCATAGCTGATTTTTTCTCACCATCCACCAATCTGAGCATACGAACCAAAGGGGATGTTATCTTGAGAGTGTAGGTGATTCCATTCCAAAATGCAGGTGTCAAGACTGTGGTTTCTACCACCTTTCCATTCACTTCCTTCACCCATTTACTTGACCTCCACTTCTCATCATTGAACATGTGCCTCAAGGCCTGCTTATGTTTATACAAGCTTTGTAAAGTGAGAAATGATGTGGCAAATCTAGTTTTTGCAGGCCTAAGCAACTCTCTTTGCTTTGTGAATTGCCGCATCAAATTTAGAACACCACTGTGGTTGTAGATATAATCACTCAATGAAACTTCCCTCTTGATCAACTTGTACATCTTTGGCATCATCCTAATATCCTTTAGCATTAGATCAATGCAATGTGCAACACAGGGCGTCCAAAACAAATTTGGGCGCTTGGCCTCCAACATTTTACCTGTTGAGTTTTGAATGTTAATTGTTACATATTATTTAGATTTATAATATAATAAACACAAATATGCAACACATAAAATTATATATTATAAATCTTTTGTCACTAACCTGCAAGCACATATGTTGATGCATTGTTAGTTATGACTTGTACAACATTCTTTTCTCCAACCTTTTCTACAAATCAATCAAGTAGCTCAAACAATCTCTTTCTAGTCTTGGAATATGATGAGGCGTCAACTGATTCCATAAAGACTGACCCTTGAGGAGAATTCACCAAGAAATTGATTAAAGTCCTATATTTTCTATCCATCCAACCATCTGTCATTATCGAACATCCAGATTTAACCCATTCCGCTTTGTGGCTTTTCAACAAATTTTCAGTATAACCAATTTCTTTTTTTTTAAGAGTGGCACCCTCAACTCATGGTAGCTTGGAGCTTTCATACCCTTCCCAAACTCTCCAATTTCTTCAATCATTTTTTGAAAACTAGGGAGGCGAGCAGTATTAAATGGAATGCCAGCTTGATAAAACCACCGAGCAATGTATTGACACTAGTGTAATACCCGTGCCGTTGGCACTACTATAGAGTATATCGTACTTTCACCGAATTGTCGAATAATCGCAATTGGGTTTTTATTTCATTTTAAAAAAAAATACTTGCAATGAAAACCCAAGCAAATTACTTGCAACAAAAGCATAAAGTTAAAAACTTTAAACCCAAACAATCAAATTTCAGCAAAATGAAAAGAATTGCATCAATTTCACACAAATACAAAATCAAAATTGGAACATGAACTATAAACTTCAACAAATTTTGCTAGAGACAAACCTGCCAAACAGAGAAACCAGCCTCATGAAGCCAGTCCAAGAACCGAAACGCGCCTTCTCCGAGATCCCCGTGCACCTCGCATACCTGAAACATAAAACCCAATGGCTATTTGATCAGACTTTGAACTAATCTAAACTGAAAAAATTATGAGATGCAAGTAATGAAGAATCTCCGACTCCCTATAGATGAATAATCTCCCACTCCCTAATTGGGTTTAACAACTTCAACAAAAAAAAAAAAAAACCACTAAAACACTAAGAAATGAAATGAACACTAAAACACTAAAATCTAGGGTTTAAAACTACAAAGAACACTAAAACACTAAGAAATGAAATCGAACATGGTTACCTCTTCTCGCCACCAGTGTAGTACTCCTGTGGACCATCAGAATCACTATCAGAGCCAGGATCAGCTCTCCGATTCAGATCAGCGAGTGTACGGATCCCTCCGCGCGCGGCTCCCGGACGGCTTGGCCGATTTCTTGTCTTGTGAGGCCATCGCAGCAGGAAATAATGGAGACGGGGAGGGAGAGTTGATCTGCTGCTGCGGAGGAGGAGGGTCAGTAGGGATGTTGTCTTCGGCGGAGAAGAAGGAGGAGACGGCGGAGTCGAGGTTCCAGTTGTGGCTCTCGAGGAAGAAGAGAGCTTCGTCTTTGGACGAAGAGGTGATCTCGAAACCCTCTTCTTATTTGGTCCTTCTTCTTCTCTGCTTCGAGAAAGGAGAGAGTTTGGGTGGGAGGGGTTTGGGTAGAGGAAGAGAGGGGAAAGGAAGAGATGGAGAGGAAAGCATCGGGGGGTGTATTATTTCACTTAAGTTCTACCAACAGCCACGTAGGACAAACAGAGAGTGGGCACTGTTCATGAACAGTGAAAAGCCTATCTGAAATGTAAGATAGATGTTTCCTCTTTTTTATCTTTCTTATCTCTGTCATCGATTGTAGTTTGCTTAAGTTTTCCCTTTCTTTGTGTACTCGCAGCTTGTTCTTTTCTAAAAAATGACTCAATAGCACCCCTTTTTCGTGATTGGGCAGAATTAGAATTTGTAGAAGAAAGAATGCTGAGACTTTCTCCATAACTAATCTCAGCCCCAAACTCATCAGAGTCTCTCATAGTATCATCATCATCCAAATACAACTCATTAGATGACACATCCCTATATGAAGTTATGCTCTTTTTTTCTTGCATATAATTTCGCACCAACTCTTTCACTTCATCCAGAACTTTTGAACACTTAGCTACATTGTGCCCCACATGAGCCAAATGTTGTTTGTGCCTATATATTCCACCCTTTGTAACATTCTCACAGAATGCACAAACAATGTTGTTTCTGTTGAGTGGGTTTTCTAATCGACCATATCGCCATCCAATATCTTTGTTTGATTCAGCGTCCATCTCAAGTACTTAAAGCTGCATAATTACATATTTACATAGCAATTACAAAATAAAGAACTACTGGTTACAAAAATAAAAACTTGTATGAAAACTTGAAACATAGTAGAAAAAAAAACTGAAATAAAAACTTTACTGATTTGGTTCCTGCATGTACGTCCTAGAGTTTATTCACAAGCTGGAATCCAATGAACTCCTGAAAACAGGTGGTGACAATCATAAAGTATAGAAAGAAGATGAAGGGAAAATCTAAATATCCCATAATAATAATTTTTCAACACCATTTTAATCTTTGTTTATTTATTTGTAGCTATATTAGTCGGTCCTTACCAAAACCTATTTGAAAGATAGTAACAAAAGTTCTTGATATTAGCTAACTAAATATTTCCATATGTGGTTTTTTGCAGGCTTGGACTTTGGATTGAAGAAATAAACAAGAAACCTGCGTATTTGATATCTTTAAACAAACAAGAATCCCATGTAGCTGGTTTCTCCTCCATCTACTTGTAATTTTACAGCCAATAACATGTTTCACAATAAGAGTGAATGACAACTGTTAAAACTGATCATGGAAAAAAAAACTGAGCAAAATTTCAACAGATTGACATACATGGTCATTAATTTATGTGATTGATTGGTTACTGCTAAGCCATGAACGAATCAGACCTTGGAAGTGATTGATTGGTTTTTTATGTGTTTTAATGTTTTTATTGATTTTTCTTTTGAAATGCAATCAAACACAACCTTAATTTATTCTCACTTGCTTTCTTCTCCTTTTCATCTTCAAACATGGGACTCGTCTAAGCCATTCATATTGAAAAAATGTGGAGTTATGCGCAAAATGTGTTTTACCTTCCATAAATAGACTTGGGTCTGGTTCATACTCAAGATAACTTACTGACTCTATCTAGAGTTTATGCACTTTCACCCTTATTTGATTATTGGGAAATTCTCGACCCATGTGTATACCCTTATTTGATTTTTGTCATAAAAAAGGCGTATTTTCCATATTTTTCATTCTGATGATGGATGATCATAACAAAAAGAGGGAAGAAGATTAGAAGACGCAGAAAACGCAACAGTCTGATGATGATTTGACTCTGTGAACAGATCATAAAAAAGGGGCATATTTTCCATATTTTTCCCTCTGATGATGGATGATCATAACAAAAAAAGGGAAGAAGATTAGAAGACGCAGAAAATGCAGAAGTCTGATGATGATCTGACTCTGTGAATAGATCATAAAAATAAAAATAAATAAAAAACGCAACATGATTTGAAGAGGGAAGAAGATTAGAAGAAGAAAGGAAGAAACATACCTCTGATTTGTTGATTTGAAGGAAGCAAGTTGAAGGAAAATGTTGAGTTGAAGCTTGAAGGAAATAGTGAAAGGAAGCAGCCTGCAGCCCCCAATTTGATCCATCCATCTCTTGATTACAAACAGTAATTAACCCTACCCCAAACCCTAAAAGGCTTTTGGGTTTTTTTGGGTTGTATTTGGGTTTTAAGGTTTAATTGTTTAAAATGGATGAGGTGGCCTGAGTTGTTTGAGGCGGGTGAGGCATGAGGCGGTTGCCTCACTTTACCGCTCCGCCTCGCCCCAATTTGAGGCGCCCCTTTGCCAAACAGCTTCGAGGCTCGCTTAGACGTCCACCTTAACAACACTGCCCTCAGTCGCCATGCATACCCACCCCTACTTGAACAAGGTCATAGGCTTGGATGCAGTAAGGGCCATGGCAAGGGCTTTGTGACATATGATTAGCTGCGAAACATACCATTTATGTGGTGTCGTCCAAATCATGCGCATGTGCTTGTCACCTTTTCACCCATTGGTCCCAATAACTATATTTTAGCCAGAGATTTCGTACCCATGTGATTGAAGTGCTCTAATGGGTCAAGCGGTTATCCATATTTTGAACGACTGCTGGTTAGATGACATCCCAAATTTTGTTATCATTTCCTATAATGCCTATTGTGGATATTTCCTATAATGCCTACTGTGGATGAGTGATTTTGGGAATGCCTTAGACTGAGTCGCTACATAATCAAAATTAATATTAAAGAATTGTAGGAATGACTCACTCACCCCTCCCTTGTTGTGGATGTGCTGAGAGGATCTGATTGACCGTACCATCTCGTCGATGCAAGAGGGGAAAAAATGTTTGTATTTGAAGGAAAACTTAGACTTACAAAACACTGGATTTTATTGATTTCTCAAAGATGCTACAAACTCACACCCACTCTTGATTGAAGTCACAACTGACAATTGAACTTATTTGCTCCTATGCCTTCACAACTCAACCTTTACTCATATTTATACTAGTTCTAAGGAGGTGGAGGAAGTGTGTAGAATCTTAGATATTTCCAAAGAGATTTCTAGAGAGCTACACATTTTTGATAATTGTTAGGATAATTCTAGAACTTCTAGATTACATATGTTCTAGAGATATCTTGAAGGAAGTAGGAGAGACTTGAAGTCTTTAAAGAAAACTAGAGTTTGTGATGACTCTCAACACTCCCCTTCATCACTGACTCCCTTGAAAGTCATTCCAAGTTGTCTTCGAAATTCTTCGAACTTTGTAGTACCGAGTCCTTTGGTGAATATATCTGCCACTTGGTTGTTTGTTTTGATTGTTTGCATCTCTATTTCTCCTTGAAGTACCTTATCTCTTACAAAGTGGTAGTGGACCTCGACATGCTTTGTCCTTAAATGAAACACTAGATTTTCAGCTAGGCGTATTGCAGACTGATTATCACAATGCAATGGTATTGCATACTACACAAGTTGGTGCAAATCCTTCATTAATTGCACTAGCCAAGTACTTTCTTGTGCTGCCATAGCTGCTACTCTATACCCTGCTTCTATAGTCGAGAGAGATACAGTTGGTTGTCTCTTGCTACACCAAGTGATTGCTCCTGAACCAAGACTGAACACGTACCCGATAGTTGATCTTCACGTGTCATGATCTCTAGCATAGTCAGCATCACAGTAGCCGACTATTTTACATTCCTTACCCTTCTTGTATAAGATACCAAGATCAGTGGTTCTTTTCACATACCTTAATATTTTTTGGACTGCTTCGAGATGAGGCTTTTTTTTTGCTTCTGCATGAATCGACTTGCTACTCCAACTGCATAAGCTATGTCTAGCCGTGTGAGCGTCAGGTAGATTAGACTCCCGACAAGCTGGCGATACATTATTGTATCTTTCAAGTCTTTGCCTTCTTCAGCACATAGCTTAGCATTAGCCTCCATAGGTGTTGAGATCGGCTTGCACTCGAGCATCCCGTACTTCTTCAAAAGACTTCTAGCATACTTTTGTTGACAAAGGAATAAGCTTTTGTCACTTCGTTCAATCTCGAGCCCCAGGAAGTGTCTTAGTTCTCCTAATTCCTTCATCTGGAATCAGACTGTCAAGTTTCTTCGTATTATTCCTATTTCTTTTTTGTCATCTCCAGTGATAATTAGATCATCTACATATAGTAGCACTATTGTTAGTTTGCCTCTTTGAGATTTGATGAACATGTTTGAGTCCGAATGTGCAACTGTGTACCCGCTTTGAACTAAGAACTTTGCTATCTTCCCATACCAGACTCTTAGTGCTTGCTTCAATCCGTACAAAGCCTTCTTTAACTTGCAGACATAATTTTGTTGGGTTTTACTCTCAAACCCCCTAGGTTGCTCCATGTATATTTCTCAGTCAACTTCTCCTTGCAAGAAGGCATTCTTCACATCCATCTGCCATAACTTCCAAGATTTGCCTGTTGCTAGGGCAACCAGGACCCTGACTGTAGTGATCTTAGCTACTGGACTGAATGTTTCATAGTAGTCCAATCCATACTGCTGTGAGAACCCGCGGGGTACCAATCGAGCCTTGTACCTTTCTATCGAGCCATTAGAACGGGTATTTATCTTGTAGACCCATCTGCATGATATAGGCTTCACATCCTTGGGTTTTGGTACTAAGTCCCAAGTTTGATTCTGCTTCAGAGCTTGGATTTATTCTTCCATCGCCTTCTGCCACTCTATGCTCTGAGATGCTTCTTCAAAAGTTGTGGATTCTCTATTGTTGTCTTCTTCGGCCACAACATTTGCATACTTTGGATTGGGTTTGCAATGTCTGGTTGACATTATCAGTTGTTGCCCCAAATCTTCCTGATTACATTGATATTCTTCTGGTGCTCTTTCATGTACACCAGTTTGCCATGGGTTACTGGATGCATTTGTTGTCTTCGGTGAGTTGAGTCCGCTTTCTTCTTCACCTTTTGCAGGCGTTGACTCAATTTTCTGCATTTCTTCTTCTAAAATTTTGGAATTCGGCAACAGTAGTTGTTGTGCAGACCACCATGATGAAGCTTCATCGAACCCCACGTTCCTTTGATGTGTAGCAGTGCCCAGTTGTAGGGTCACAACATTTTCATCATTTCCTTTTATTGTTGTATCCCACAAAGATGCAATGAATCACCTTCTCGTCAAACTTGCTTCGCAGGTGATCAGGCACGAACACGTAACACACACATTCAAAAATTCGATAGTGACTCACTGCGGGTTTAGTATTCCATAACTTCTGATAGGGTGAAACAAACCCTAACTTTGCTTGTGGCAACCTGTTGATAACATGGGCTGCAATCTTCATACACTCGGCCCAAAATCGACTTGGCACATTTTTGGAATGCAACATGCTTCGGCGCGTCTCTGCCAAATGTCGGTTCTTCCTTTCAGCTACTCCATTTTGTTGTGGAGTGCCTGGACATGTTAATTGTCTCTTGATTTTACATTTTCTCAAGTAATTGGAGAACTCATCCGATGTGTACTCTCCGCCATTATCTGTACGCAGGCATTTAATTTTTTTTCCTACTTTACTTTCAATCTTCTTCTTGAATTCCTATATTAAGGACTTCTGATTTTTCCTTCAGAAAATAAACCCACATGTACCTTGAAAAATTGTCAATAAAAGTCACCATGTAGCGCATCCTGCTAATTGAGGCTTGCTTTACTCAACCGAACACATCTGAGTGGATGAGTTGCAACGGTTCCTTGGCCCTGAATTCTGACTCCTAATAGGGTAGTTGATGAGTTTTTCCATATTGGCACCCAGCACAGACGGTTTTTGTTCGTATATCCAGGTAGGGTAAGCCTTTCAACATAGACTTGCTCATCATCGCCTTCAACCTCTTATAGCTAACATGCACTAGCCTAGCGTGCCACAAATCAACTGTTTCACCGCGTTGAGTCTTATCTACATATGCTAATTCCACAGACATCACGTAGATAGACTCTAACTTACGTCCCTCCATAATGGGTGTACCCAATGGCTTTAGGCTTTGGTACACCTTAACATCTTCCGCCCCGAACACCACGTAGTTGCCAGATGTTGTTAATTGTGATACTGACAATAGGTTCTTCTTTATACCTGAAACATGATAGACTTTCTGCAGTTGAACTTGATTGGGGCTGAAGCGGGGGGGGGGGGGGGGGGGGGTGAATGCAACCTCTCAAGTGTGAACAATCGGCAATCTCGTGTTGTCAGCAATTATCACGACCTGATCTCCTTTGTACTCACAGAGGCTGGACAACTTCTCCTTGTCTTCGATCATATGATTGGAGCAGCCTGAGTCAACGATCCAATATTTGTTGTAGTTGATTGCTAGTACTTTATCTTCACAGACCATAGCTACTTCATTCCTGGAGAAGTTTACTTATTCTTTAAGAGAATTTTCACAAACAGTTTGAGTAGTTGCAAAGGATGCTTGGAAGTCTCATTCTTCTTCACTATTGTCTTGGTGATTGCAAGATGTCACCAAGTTACCTTCAACTGTCTTTTTCTTTGATTGACAATCTACTGCGTAATGTCCTCTCCTGCCGCAGTTGTAGCAACCATAACTTGGTCGGCCACTGTTGCTTCTGCCTTGCTTAGCTCCCCCTTTCTTATGACTCTTCTCTTATGATTTCTTGGGCCTGTTATCTTCTTCTTTATTTTGTTTTACAAATTTCTTCTTTTTATATCCACCATTCGTTTTATTGAAGAGCGTCTCTTCTTCCTCGTTTTTTAAAGAGACGCCTACCATTTGCTTAGCGATGCTTTCTTGATTGGCCAACAAACTTTCAAACTCCACAATAGAGGGTTGAGTTGGCCAACCACGAATTGCCGTGACAATCCCGATATATTCGGGCTTTAATCCGTGGATGATTATTCTTTTCATCCTATCTTCATTAATTTTTTTAATATGGGTCTAGTTCTGAAATTTCACGGCATAAATTTTTGAGCTTTGTAAGCCTATTAGTTGTGGCAACGAGATCTCCCATCATGACAAGGTGCAACCTCTTTTGTGCTACCAAGTAAGCTTGGTCCTAGACCAATTTGCTTCACAGTCTCAAACTGTGCATGAACGATCTCCGACAAGCATCGTTTCACCAACGGCAACTATGAACAGTGTTGAATAGTGTTCAACCTGTGAACAACGCTGAACAATGTCATCTTCTATTAAATAGTACTGTAACTCCGGCGAACAGTATTACTTCGGCTCTGATACCAAATTCTTGGTATTTGAAGGAGAACTTAGACTTACAAAACACTGGATTTTATTGATTTCTCAAAGATGCTACAAACTCACACCTACTCTTGATTGAACTCACAACTCACAATTGGGCTTATTTGCTCCTATGCCTTCACAAATCAACATTCACCCATATTTATACTAGTTCTAAGGAGGTGGATGAAGTGTGTAGAATCTTAGATATTTTCAAAGAGATTTCTATAGAGCTACACATTTTTGACAATTGTTAGGATAATTCTAGAGCTTCTAGATTACCTATGTTCTAGAGATATCTTGAGGGAAGTAGGAGAGACTTGATGTTTTTAGAGAAAACTAGAGTTTGTGATGACTCTCAACAAAAAAAAAAGAGGGTTCAACACGTTCGGTACCATTCCCATGCAAAATTTTAATTCAGATGGTTCGATTTTAGGTATTTTAAATATGGTACCGTCCTGATCAAGATCAGTTTGGACAATACCAATTTGGTTTGTCTCGAAATATGTAATTTTGTACACCTTTATGGAATTAATTAAGAAAATTTTCACTTATTATAAATTCATGTAATACACAATGCACATTTCGGAGTTCCAAATTCAAAATAGAAAAAATCTAAATCAAAATAGCAACTAAGCAAAGTTCAACCAAAATAGAAAAAAAAATTATTATAATTTAATATTTAATAATATGTTATTTTTAGTTTGATATGATTCGGTAATTTTGGTATTTTAAAAACGAAAAAGGAGTTGTTATACCTGACTATAATTTGGTATGGTTCGCACCGAAATTGTAAAAAATATGTGTTTAGGTTTGGGATTGGGACGATATGACACAGCTTCAATTTGTTTTCGTTTTTTTGGGAAAAAATGCCTACCTCTACACAACATATGTAATTGTATGAATAAAATGTATTTGACATTGTATAATACACATATATTATGTATATATATATTCTGAAATTCTAAATGTCGAGGAAGTGGGCGAGGAAACAAGCGAGGGGAGGGAGGTGGCGGGTAGGAACCGTTCACTTCCTTTGAGATGCATGCCATCGATTTTCCTACACGCATCTCAAAAGAGGTGAACGATCCCCACCCCGCCACCTCCCTCCCCTCGCTCATTTCCTCGCCATGTAGAACTTATTTGTTAGGAGAATAAATGGATTAATAATTAAGTGCATTGCACGTGCACACCTCAAAAGATAAATGGGACTCATCCTGATGTGATTGATGTACGATAGTTATAGGCATTTGGTGGTGGACTTTTTAGTTTAGACGGATGAGATGAGATTTTTTAAAGATATGGTGCTCGTGGTTGTTCAAGTGTTGAGGAGGGAGAGACAGTGATAGTGAAAGCGAAGGTAGTGGTGGGGGAGCTATCACCAATGAGACTGGATGGTGAGGGGAGGGTCTTGAAATGATAAATAATTAAAATCAGTATAGATATGCGTGTCTAGTTGTTCTCTGTCTGACTCACTTTCTTTCTTCCTTTGCATGATTGATATGATATGATATGATATTCTGTTTGTTTGCTTTTGCTTGCTAGCGTCTCTCTCTAGCTAGTTATCTTCAGTAGTCAATCTGCTCTGTGCATGAACTGTAGCCTGCTGGAGGGTGGTGGGGATCGCTTTCTTTCTTGTGGGCGAGCATTCGTGGGGTGGTCAGAGTTCCTTAATTTTCTTCTGAACTAGCTCTGTCAATGGGCTGGGGTTGTTGAGTTGGGTTGGGTTGGGTTGGGTTCAACAGTGAATTTGGAGTTTATATTCCCCTTCAACCATGAATAGAGACCATAATTAACAGACAATAGTCACGACTCTTCCTTCTTTCCTTCAGTTTGGTATGGTGATAAAGAAGATAATAATGGTGTGGTAGGGGACTGATTAATTGGCAGCCAAAAAGTAGAAAAAAACAAAAGCGAGGGCCTCGTGCAACTGGCTTTTCTCATGAATGTACATGCATCCATCCTTATCTCTCCCATGACCCACCCACCTTTACCTTCCAGCAATTACATCCCAACCAACACGCATGTGTCCTTCCCCACACACTCCTCTCTTTGTAATAACAACAAGAGAAACAACTCTCTATGATTTCACAACATTTTCATCTTAAAACAAACCCAGCATTTCATACTAACAACACGGAGTCCTCGTAACATCAATTTACCTTTCTATTGGAACATATAATATTGACTTTTCTGTCATTACGATGAGTCCAAATCCACCACTCACCAGGCTGGTTGTCGTCCCCTAACCATTTTATTGTAAGAGTCCTAGCTACTTAAATAAACTAAAAATTAAGGAGTTTAGGGACTTGGATCTCGTTCCTTATTGTTGCACAGACAAATAGGTGTATTTTTATTTTATTTTAGGTGTATAATAGGGATGGCAGTGGGGTGAATTTTTAAGGATATCTGTCCCACCCAATTCGTTTGGGACGGTTTTGGATATGCCTAAATTGATTTTGGGGCGGATACGGATATCCAAACAATATCCATTAAATATTTGGGGCGGATACGGATTTGGCCATATCCGCCCCACGGATATCCGTTTAAGTGTTGATATTACAAAAATACCCTCAACCCTTTATATGCTGAAGAAAAAAAAAACCCTCAACCCTTCGTATCTCACCTCTCTCACTCTCAATCACTTTCACTTCTTTTTATCTTTTTTCAGCTCTCACAGACCTGAGGAGCAAACCAAAAGCAGAGCTGTTCTTCTCCCTCAAAACAACGAGCGACCTCCCTTCGAGCGACTTCGAGCAACCTCCCTTCGAGCGACCCTCCCTTCGAGCGACCTTCCTTCGAGCAACCTCCCTTCTTCTCTCTCACAGCGAAGGCGCGGAGGCCGACCCTCCCTTATTCTCTCTCACAGCGAAGGCCGAACTCTCAGATCTGATCAGCAAGTCTAAATCGAAGCTCTCACCTCATCCGCCTTCCTTTCCCCATCATAGATCTGATCTCAGATTCCGTAGATCGATTTTTTTTTTTTTTTTTTTTGCAATTTATTTTATGTTTTTTTTGTAATTTTTTGTATGTATCTTTCGATTGTATTTTTTGTATGTATGAATTTTTTGTATGAATTTAATCAATTTATTGTATGCTTAAGAAGAAATTTTTTTAACGAGTATGTGGGCGCGTGGGGCAGATATCCGCCAATCCGTGCGGTAGGAGGTAGATTTTAAATAAATTTATAAACGGATTGGCGGGGCGGATTTGAGTATCCGTTCTTCCTGACGGGGCGGGGATGGATTTGCTCAAATCCGCCCCGTTGCAATCCCTAGTGGGACCCGGGAGGGCTCCTGTGCACAAAGCGCAGGACCTCCTCATGTGTATCAAGAGTAACCGTTAGATTAAAGTAGAAGTTAATGTGTACCAATCTGAGCCGTTAGATTAATTGGATGACTCAGATTCACGGATTTGAATTTTTTTTTTTCATCTCGTCTTTCTCAATTTTTCTCTCTCTCATTTTCACTCTGAGCGAACAACATGTTATCGTAGTGGAGATTCGTAGCGGGATCCACTGAACCTTGATTCGGTTGAAACAGAACGTAATCAAGCGAAACTTGATTCGGATTCCCCTTGTAAGCGAAGTATGGATAGGCGTTGATGAGGAAGGAAGACCCAGTTTTAGCGTGGAAGATGAGGATCTGAGTTATCACCTCTTGGAGATCTTGGCGAAACGCACCGGCCAATGGCGGATATGAAGTCTGGAGCACTGCGAGCGAGTGAGCTGTAGTGACACTCACTTGCTTGTCTAACCCTAGATTCAGCAGAGCTGTTTGAACGCCTTGCATGGCTGGGAAGAGATTAGAAGTAAGAGCTGTGTCGTTCATGGTTAGAGTGAAAATGAGAGAGAGAAAAATTGATAAAGACAAGATGAAAAATAAAAATAAAAAAAATCCATGAATCTGAAGCCGGTCTAATTAATCTAACGACTCAAATTGATACACATAAACTTCTACTTTAATCTAACGATTACCCTTGATGCACATGAGGAGGTGTGCGCAGCAGGAGATTCCCCCCTATAACAACACAAATCAAGGAGGGGAAGAATCCAACTACTTAATAACATGCATGGATCACTATCAAAAAGAGAATAGGAAAACAACATTTAATTAGGGAAGGCAACGCATCTATTGTGTCAAATCGCAATCCAAGGATCTAATCGTGGATCCGATCCCATTTTATCTTTTTTCATGTCTCTGTCTGTCTTAACTAGCTTTTATTGCACTTGAGACAAACTGTCATCGTCTTATGACACAAAGTCAAATTCCTCTCTGTGAAACAACAAGCAGATGCATGGTTGGAATTGTAGTGAACTTTACATAATCAGAATAATTATATTCCAAGCACCAAGCTAGCTAGCTAGCTCGCTCAATCTTGGAGCTGAGTTCGAGCATTCTAAATGAGATCCTCAAACTGATTATACTAGAGCTCATTTTCCGTGAAAGTCATAAATAGAATCCCTAAAATCGATTTTAATTTTCATGATATCATGTGTATCTTGAAAGTTATATGGTAAAAACCAAGAGCAATATCATGATGAGGTAGGTCATCATAGATGGATCAAGTAGGCATCTATCGTAGCTTAAAGAAATGGAAACTTGGTACTAGTGCATTTGACATGAATGTTTGGGGGTGACCGATATATACAATGAATGAGTTGGACATGTCAACTTGAATGAATAATTGATGCGATGGATATGGTATAAGAATCCATCCATTAATTGTTTTGGAAAAAGAAGATTCAGATGGGTCGGTTTTGCACTTGCACGTGCACGTGAACCCAATCGTGGAGTTGGAGTTGTAGTGAGTACTGTAGTAAAGTAGTTTCAATTAAACAATGGTCCAGAGCGGGTCAGTCCCATGTGCAATAATCGGAATCCAAGGATACAGCCATCAACCATAACCATCTAGAAATTATCCTTTTTTTTGTTTCCTGGAAAAAAAATTTCTTAACAAAATACCAAAAATATGTACTTTTTATTATTATTATATTTAATTGCAAAGGACAGGGAGAAAGGGATTTCACCAGCCTACCAGCTCTCATTGAGGGTGTGTACTTTCCTTAGTTCTACATCAAGTGAAAATGCAGATGTTACCTAACATATTGTTAGGAAAATAATAGAGAAGTTTTGGCAACCATGTTAACTAGGGTGACATGGCCTTTGTTCGAGAGGATGATGGATTTCTCAAGATGTGTTGATTCAATATCGGAAAAATTATAGAAAATCAAGTTTTTGTAACCATGTTAACAACTAGGATGATAAAACGTGTTGATCAATTTTTGAATGTATCTTGAGATTCGTCATCCTCCATCCCCAATGAACACCTTAATTGTCAAAATCTGTTAAATTATTAATATTAGTTTTAATTATCTTAGAAACTCCCTCTCCCTCCATTAAAGTCGATCACATTAAGAATTAACGTCGGTGTGATTTGAAACAACAAATAGTTGTGAAAGGAAAACAGACCACAAAAAAAAAAAAAAAACTCATTCTATGGGAGGTTGCCTAAGCATGCGGGACTAAGCATAATCACCAAATCCTTGGACGGTAGCCTAAGTATGTGAGACTTCATTTGCTGCAACTATCACCATTCCTTTCCACATGCTTCCCTGTGAATCCCCCTCCCCCTACCCCGCATGCGTATATTAACGACGTTCCATTGCTTCGCTCGTGTTCAGACATTCTCAAAAAGTCTCATCATCACAATTGGTGAACTGGGGCCTCTCGTGAGTGTCACGTGACAAATTTTGATTATATCTCAAGGCCCGCTTCCTCTAATCCTAAGCTCAAACTAAGTGGTAGAAGGCGTCCTCAACCAATAAACCTATTTTGCAGATAAACATATTCATGCACATGTGACTTCAAATACACATTACGCATGGTGTCTACGGCAGAGGGTCAAAGTGCATTTTCTACAATTATTGTTGTTGTTTGTTGTGATTATTATCAAACGCATAGGTTTACACCCCCACCAGGCCTTTTCTTTTCAAAATCAAACAAGTCCCTTCCTAGAAACATGCATCTCCATTTTCAAAGAAGATTTTAAAGGAATCCAATCAACACCATTACATGGTAGGAACATTTGCAAGGAAAACTTTTCTTGTTCCAAGAATCTTTTGATCCACAGGTTGAAACAAGAAACAATTGTTTTTGATGAGGTATTTATTTACAAGTCTTTAATCTGTATGTGTGTCACATGCATGGCAATGCATCCAAATAAGATTTTTGTTTGATTAGGTTGTCTATTAGAATTAGCAGATCTTGCTGACAGAGCAGAGCATGCATGTGAAGAAGACTGATAAGCTGATGATCGATGGAGGAGAGAGGTGTTAGTCTACGTACCTTTGCTACTACTTTTTCTTAACACCAATGGGGTGCTCACCATGTGTCTCTCTCAACTGTCATTAGTTAAATGGGGACCCCTTTCCATTTCTCTTTTTCTTCTGAATTATTCCAGACACGAGTGCCTTATATTTATCCATGGTCTCCTGAAAGGATTCACCTCCAGGGAAACCTGGGAATGCTGGCTTTCAATTACAGCATCCACAATAACATTTAATCAAACTTGGACAAAGTTGATATTATTTGAAAAAATCCACAATAGGGATACATCGATCCTTCACATGCATCTTGGCTTTAAGCTTAAGGTGGGTTTGGTTCCAAGGAAATTTCGCAAAAGTGAAAAGGGAGAGAAAAAGAAGAGGAATAGAGAATGAAGAATATAAACTACCCTCTTGGATTTTTACAAAATTGTGAAAAATGTTTTCTATCTTACGGGGAGCTAAGAAATTTTTGTCAAAATAGAGTCATCTTAAACTAAAGATGGAGAAAATTTTCCGAATTCTTATTTCATTTTGTAAATTTTCCTTGACAAATATTTCTTGATATCAAACATACCCTTAGAGTAAAAAATGCAGACTCATTTCTTTTTTAAATTAAACCTCCGGAATGGAGGGGCAACTTTGGGATGTCAGACTTTTATTACTCATCCAAACGATTTACATACTAATTGGCGGTATGTTACGACTTTACCCGAATAATCCAACACATTAATCATCTAAGACCAATTACGAAATCTAACGCATTACTCCTACCTAAAGCAACGCCCAAACTCTAACCACCAAAATTACACTCGTCTGCCATTGCCTTCCAATCATGAGCAATTTAAACCATGCATCCAAATGGTTCCAAAAACGCCTACAAAATTAGTGCCAAATAGTATGTAAATCGTGCTAGATACTACCAATTCCAAACACATAAAAACATAGCGTAACCCCTGCTCTCCCAAGCTCCCTATTTCAAACCAATTAGCTCAAAATTTTCCATCGAGTCAAGTACGCCAAGCACATAAAAAATAGAGAGTACCCCCTGTTCTCCCAAGCTCTCTGTTTCTAAACCCATCAAACAAAAAATTTGACTGGATCGATCCCTGCCAAAAAGTAAAACCGCTCCTGTCATAGGAAATTACTTTATCAAATAAGCAACTTTACATATGTCTAATCTATCCAAACTTTTTGGTCTCGCCGATGAATTATCTTTTATAAATCTTCAGGTTACCTCTTCTTCCTGTGCCAGCTTAGCTAAAGCATTTGCCACCTGTTGGTTTCCCTCTACACGTGCCAGTAAAAACAAACCATAGATCTACTAATATCCCAGATTTCTTGCCAACAATTCTGAATGTGTCAAGGTACTTTAATCTCCCCGAAAAACCATTGCTTTACCAACATTGAATCAGTCCGGATGGCGCATCTTCTGATCCCCAATTCACCACAAATTTTTAGCCCTTGCAGTAATATTGCTGCATACTCCGCCAAATTATTTGATCTAGGACCAAAACAAATGAATTTGTTTTGCCGCAATTATTTCCCTTGATTCATCTCTAATTACCAAACCTCCAGCCACCTTATTATCTTCCGACAAACCATCCATATTTAGAGCTACGAAAACAGCTGGCGGGAATAACAAATATACCACCCTCGATGGAGCCTTATGAACAATAGCCTGTCTCAATCCCAATCTTCAAATTAGAACTAAATCATCACTTCCTGATTTGGTCTAAACAACTTGGAAGCCAGACGAATCCAGTAGTACACCTTAATAATTACATAATTAGATGACCACTCCTTGCCTTCATACAACTTCTTATTTCTTTGCATCCATACTTCCCAAAGAATAAACAATGGGACGAGGTTAATTAGAAAACCAACCTGGGTAGACCTGTTGGCCCTTTTAAACCATTCTGTCAACAAAGTATCAATTTCGATTGGTCTTCTGATGTGAATATCAAATATATACAATCTCAAAATGGACCAAACTCTGATTGCCAACTCCCTTCAAAAAAACAAATGCTTCATTGTCTCCTAACCTGAATACCCACAACAACTACATTTAGAAGATAAATGGAATCCTATGCGCCCGAGTTCACCGTCCACTAGAAGAGCCCTCTTTATCAATTTCCACACCATAACAGAAATCTTTGTTGGCATCAATGGGTGCCAGATCTTCTTCCAAATTTTATTGACATTTCCTCTACTTTGAAAAATACAAACCTTCGTTTTAATAATGAATAAGCCATCATTTTCCAGCATCCAAATCCTAGTATCCAAACCATGATCCTCTCCTAACAATCTAGACTCATACAAAGCCTGGACCTTCCCCTGCAAAGCCGGACCTAGAGAGACAAAATTCTATCTTTTCATATTGTTTAGGAAAAGCCATTTAATCTCAGAAATAGCCAACCCACGCGTTCAAATATCTCTTTTGCAACAAAAGGTTCATTGAAAAAGCTAACATTTCCTCGCCTAATTCTCCATGTGGAGAAGTTTGCCGGCACATATCGATATTCCAAAAGTTTTCTTACAAATGGAGACATACCAACTTTACTTTCTTGTTTCTGTATGGGAATTTCATTCTTGAAATATTTACATCGCATGAAAACAACCCAAAGCTAGTTTGTGTTCAGAAGATTTCATAAGGCTTTGACTCTAAATGCCTTGATCACATTCTAGTTATCTAATTAACCCCCAATCCACCTTCCTCCATTGGCACACTAATATGCCTCCAAGCTATCCATTTATGATTATGTTTGCATTCATGATCTCCCCCAAAATGTTTTTGATAAAATGCTCTAAATTACTTCCACTACCTTTACAGGCACACAGGTTGCAGCCAAAATAAAAACCGACATGGAACATAAGACGTGTTTGATCAAGACCAATCTTTCCCCAAGAGATAGTAAACACGCCTTCCACACTTGCACCTTACTCCGAATCTTCTCAACTAATTCGTCAAAGAAAGCAATGCGACAATGTCCTTGGTAAATGAGCACCCCCAGGTATTTGATTGGAGACAAGTGATGTTTGAAACATGTTCATTGCTTCAAAGAAATAATTTTTTCACAAGGGGATTTGGTGTGTATCATAAAAGTACTATTTCCTGCATTTAATTTTTTGCCTGAAGCTCAACAATATCTCTCTAAAAAATGTAGACACCCCATTACTAACTTTTTCTGCCATTCAAGAATATCAAGGAATCATCTGCGTAATAGGCACACAAACTCTTGGGGTATAAAAGAAGTCAATCTCATCATTGTGGTAAGCTCTGGTGAGACCTATGCTAACACCTCTGTTGCTAAGACAAATAACAAAGGGATAGAGGTTCTCCCTATCTCAACCCTCATATCTTTGCTGCAATAGGACTGAAAAACTACAAAGGACTATGCAATTCAAAATCAATAAGCACAATCTGTTGTCAAATCTGAATCTCCTCAATACTGAAAAAGATAGCCCCCTTCCAACATGTCATATGCCCTATCCAAATCCAGTTTAAAAATAACATTACCGCCCACAACTTGCTTGTCAATTGAGTGCATCGTCTCCTGAGCTAACCCAATATTTTCATAAATTAGCCTTCCCTTTACAAAGGCACCTTGCTCATGTGAAATATATCTGGAAGAATAGAAGATAATCTAGAGCATAATTTTTTATTGAAAATCTTATACCTCACATTGCAAAGACTAATTGGGAGAAATTTTGAAAAGATTTTGGTTCTTCTACCTTAGGAATAAGGGCTATGAATTTGGCAGAAAACGACCTAGGGAGAGATTGACATTTAAAAAACTCCTTTGTAGCCTCCCACATATCCATAGCAACAATAGGTCAGCACATCTAAAAGAAACCTGAGGTAAAACCATCTGGGCCAAGGGCACTTTCACTCAGAATGCTGAAAGTGGCGATCCAAACCTCTTCAAAACTCGGTTCTCCCATTAGCCTATCACAGTCCTATGTCTTCACCAGGCTGGGGATACATTTCAGTAAATTTTGGTCAACTCTATGCCCTTCTGATTTCAAAAGACCACTGAAAAAATCTATTCACTTCCCTAACAATCTCATTAGAGTTCAAAATTAAATTCCCATTCGCATTTGTGATACTCTTAACTGCCCATGTTTGGCTTTTACTGAAGCAAAAAAGTATTTAGTGTAGGCATCCCCTTATTTCATTTCACGATCACCAACCTTTTGTTTCCTATAAATTTCATCTTGAACAAGTGCCAGTTTCTATTATGCTTGAGTTCTATTTAAATTTACATTGGCATTGACATCCCAACCATTAACCAAAGCAAACTCCCACTGCTTAATCTCATCTTTCAGACTTCTCATGCGACTAAAGATGTTTCCAAATATATTTTTATTTCACCATTTAAATTTATTCCTACTTAATCTCATCTTCCAGACTTCTCATGCTACAAAGATGTTTCCAATTATATTTTTATTTCACCATTTAAATTTATTCTTGAAAGTTAGTTTATCCAAGGCTCGAGTATGAAGACATTCCACCTACCAATTCTCCTCTACAAAAATCCATGAAGTTCTCAAGCGTTGTCCACATTTTTTGAAATTTGAAAGGGGCCAATCCAACTCTGTAAACCGACAGGAGAGACACCAAAAGGGGGTGTGTGGTCCAAACAAGTTATGTGCAAATGTTCAACTCCAAAGTTATATGCATTACATGCGAGGCAAAAAGTCTCTTGTGAAAATGCCCAATTGGATTTTTGAAACAAGCTTGAGAGATGATAGTCAACTATCAACCAACACCCATGCTTTCGGATTTAAAAAAAATTATGATACTTTTTATAGAACCCTTTTTATTCAGATTTACTATAAGAAGGATTTCTTGGGAAAAGAAAAAAAGAAAATAGAGGAATGAGATAATATTTCTCTGAATAATAATTTGATTGAAATAATTCCTTGAAAAATACATGAAAGCAATTAAAAAACCTAACTCAACTTTGGATTGTCCTAATACCCTTTGGAAATCTAAGGTCTATTGAAAATAAAAAAAATTATAATCCTATTAGAAACAAAACTACAATCCTGTTTGGAAAATCCTATTCCAAATCAGTAAAGTGTTGTTTTGAAAACTTAACTACTCAAATGCCTAAAATCCTATAGCTCGTACGCCTAAACTACTCCCGTAACGTCGTTTCCCTTTTTGAAAAGGTATTGCATGCCTCATTCCGAGCTCGTACGCTAAATCTATAAATTTGGTTACGTCTTTTTTAACTACTATGCATTTTTTAAAAACCACAAAATAGGTTATTAATTTAATTTAAACACTAATATGGTAAGAAAAATAGGTTGTTAAGAGGTCACTATGCCAAAAAACCAAACTACCATGCCATTATAAATAATAGGCATAACTTTTATTGATAGATAATAAATAAAAGCCATATAAATATATAAATAAAATATTCTTTGCCATTGGGGGAAAAAAATTTCTCTAACAAGTTAGGTCAGAGCCCAAATCATCAATGCCTCTAGTACGATCCCGACCTGTTCTCACTTCCTGCTCGATTTTTCCTCATTTTTCTCATGAATCAACCCCAAATCAACCCTTGTTTGATACTCTCCCTAAAATAATGGGGTTTCTTAATTGATATAACCCTAACCATCTACCATTTTCCTTCTTGGCATTTTGCTTAATTGGAGGAAGAACTTGGAGAAGAAGAGAGTTGCGGCTGGAAAAACGATACCAACATGTGTCTATTTCATCTTAATTAGTTTTCTATTGTCTAAGTATTGATCATTTTGCTTCAGTATTTATGTATGGAAAACTCTTAGTACTTGTAGGTACTGTTTTGCTTAAGTATTTTTGATTGAGAACTCACACAAAAAAACTAAAGTAAAATAGTATAATTAGTTTTATTCATTTTGAGGCAACTGGAATTTTTATTTTTAGTATTGTTCTGTAGTATATGATGAACTACTACAATTTCCTTTTCATACATACATATTCTCTTTAAGCATGTGTGGGAGGAAAACAAAAGCATATGAGAAATCTTTCCTGGTCTTGGTAAGAGTTTTGTGTTTATGGATCTCAACTTTGTCCTATTCCTTAGAGATTTTGATCTGGTTCTTGTCCAGTCTGAGTTGGACTCTATTTTTCTCAAACTTTATTTCTAGTTGTTATCATAGCATTTTTGTACACATCTAGTTATTGCTAATCAAATAGATTCCCAGTAATATGTGTTTATTTAATAGGTTAAACTAAAACCAACTATCGACAATTCACTCACTTACTATTCAAATATAAGTAAAAATGCCAGAATAAAAGAATAACATCATGAAAACTTGTTTTGTTTAGGCTTACTTTCCTATAGTATCTATTCCAGTGATAGGAGAATAACCTTTACTTTTATTGATCAACTTTTATGTTATTCTAGGTTTTACTTGAACATCAATTTTTGTAAGGCAATGGTTGGTCTGATCTTGGCAATGCCTTTCTAGAATTTGAAGTACATAACATAATTTGAAACTAGAAAAATAAAACAAAAAATATGCAAATGCACGCACAAAAGTTGAATAGGGAGCAACCAGGATATGGTGCATTGTTAAGTGTTGGCCTGATATTCTAATCCGCTTGTAATATATGGTGCATCTTTGGAATCCTTTTTGGTGTTTTCTTTCCTGAAAGCTTGCTCACGAGTTTCCTATTTGATCGATTTGTGTCTTTCTTGCTCTCTGAGTAATTTAGGATAGATTCTCTATGAACATGTACCAAATATTGATTAGTTGTCAAGCGATTGAAAGATTAAATGGTTTTCTTGGTGTGTTTGGTCTTATTGAAGAGTGTTACTGACTTCTTCTAGAATTAAAAGTGAATAAAGAACCAAATTTGGTTTTCACGTGAAAAATTGTGTTTTTGTGGTGGAATTTTGTTTTTATGTGTTATACTACTTTTATTATAAAAGTTTTGATTGAAATAGTTATGTAGATAAGAAAAAAAAAAACTTAAGCTTAATTTAGACAAGGAGAGAAGAAGTAGACAAATAAAATAAAATAAGGGAAACTGTTTTATTTTTCTTAAGATAAACTCTTAGTTTGAATCCCCCCATTAATAAAGACATTTTTTATTTATTGTTATAGAATTTTTTTTAGACATGTACTTAGTTGAATTCTCACTGTTGTCATTAACTTACGTTTGAATTTTAGATATGGACAAAAGTTGGATAAAAGAGAAAAATAGAGTTTTCAAAAAGTATATACAAGGTGTTGACAACTTCATAAAGTTTGCACATTTCGTGGAAGTTGATGAAGATGATATGATTCGATATCTGTGTCGTAATAGCAAAAACATATATTTGAAGACCGCAGATATGGTAAGAAATGATTTGATCATAATTGGGTTTGATCAGAGTTACACTCGACTGGTATATCATGGAAAAGAGTGTGTACCAGTAAATGGGGTCACTCATGTCAATAATGATCATGTTATGCCAGAACATGATATTCGTTTAGGCGACATGATGTCATAAAAGTTTAATAAGTGGTTGGGTGATGTGCAATGTTCAATTTATCCCGTCGTGAAAAGTTTTCTAAGTTGAATTTCATTGTGAAATTGTATCATTTGAAGACAACAAATCAGTGGAGTAATAAATCAATGCATATGTTGCTTGACTTATTGAAGAAAGCATTCCTTATGAAGAAACATTACTTGAATTAGGGGTGGGCATCCCATCCTACGATCCCGTTCCCGTCCCGTCCCGATTTTTTCGGGTCTTAATGGGATTGAATAATTTCATCTCGATCCCGACCCGTCCCGATCTAGAATGGGATGGGATGAAGATTTTCAATCCCGCCAATCTCGTCCCGTCCCGAACTAATTTTTCAATATTTATTATTTATTTATTTATTTTAGGATTGCAATATTTGGATGCCCATACAAATTCCTTGATGCATATAACATTTAGCATCTAAAATTCTCAATGTCGTTAGGCTATCAACTCATATTTGAAGACCAATTTGTTTAATTGTATTTAACTAGGGTACATTCGATTTCATTGAAAACTTTGGATACTCAACCTATAATACAATTTAATGGGTTCCTAGTATCATCTCATTTGCAAGGATAGATATGCATGAAAATTAAACTTTGTGAGAGATTCCAATAATAGCTTCATGTGCTTATTATGGCATAGGTTACATTATGTTTAGTTGATTGCATTGTGGTTTATTATTTCATTTTCAGCATGGTTATGTGTGAATATGCAATTTGCTGAAGATCTATTTTAGTTATTGAAATTGCATGGTCAATTTGAAACACGCTGATCCCGTCCCGTCCCGTCCCGAACCCGTTTGGGATGGGACGAGGTCGGGATGGGGTTTATCTCATCCCGTCCCGTCCTGATCCCGTATGAACGGGATGGGATAGGGATGGGTCTATCTCGTCCCATCCCGTCCCGTGCCCACCCCTAACCTGAATCACATTATGAGATGAAAACCTTAAAACGAGATTTGGGAATTGGCTATAATTTTATACATGCATGTAAAAATTTTTGTGTATTATTTTGGAAGGAGCACACTGATGCAGAAAAGTGCCCTAGTTTGTGGTGAATTTAGGTGGAAGTTTGACCTAGCTAAGGGTAAGAAATCTCCACAAAAGGTGTTGCGACACTTTCCCTTAAAATTGAGGCTGCAAAGGTTGTCCATGTCATGTAATATAGCTAAAGATATGAGGCGACATAAGGAAAAACATGTTTATGATGAAAATGCTTTTAGGCATCCAGCCGACCTTGAAGCATGGAAATAATTAGACAATTAGCATGATTGGTTTGCATAAGATTCTACAAATGTCTATCTCGGGTTGGCAACTGATGGTTTTAATCCATTTGGTAACACGAGTACTTCTTACAGTATATGGTCTGTGTACTTACCCATACAGTTAACCACTTTGGATTTGTATGAAAGAATAATTTCTCATGATGAGTTTGCTTGTTCCATGTCCCAAAGCACCCAAAAATAATATTGATGTGTATTTGCCACCATTAATCGTTGAGTTGAAATAATTATGGGAATATGGTACACGAACATATGATGCATCAATAAACCATCATTTTCAGTATCATGCAGTGGTTTTATAGACAATAAATGACTTTTTTGCGTATGCAAATTTGTCTGGGTGGAGCACAAAAGGGAAATTGGCATGTCCTACATGCAGTAGTGAGACATGTTCACTAACATTGAAGCGCGGAAGAAAATTTTGTTACATGGGTCATCGTCGTTTTTTGCCAACTAATCATAGTTAGCGAAAAAAACCTATGACATTTGACGATAAACAAGAACATGAGTCACCACCAAAAAGGTTATTTGGGGAATATGCATTAGAATAGCTTAGTAACATTGGAGAGGTTAAATTTGGGAAGGTGTCACATTTGAACAAGAGGAAGGCACTGAAATGGAGCTTAACTGGACAAAGAATAACATTTTCTTTGAGTTACCATATTGGCACACTCTCAAGTTGTGACACAATTTGGATGCCATCACATTGAAAAAAATATATGTGAAAATGTATTAGGAACATTGAGAAAAATGAAGAATAATGTTAAGTCTCGCATGGATATGGAAACAATGGGTTTAAGGAAAGAGTTGCAATTGCAACCACGTGGTGATTCTTATGTTATGCCATTTGCATGTTATACATTATCTAAAGTTGAAAAAAGGAGCTTGTGTGACTGGTTAAAATCGGTAAAATTTCCTAGTGGCTATGCTTCCAATATTTTTAGATGTGTAAATGTCGAGACTTGTAGTTATCAACCATGAAGAGCCATGATTGTCATGTCTTCCTACAACGACTACTTCCAGTTGCAATTCGTGACTACTTATGCAAGGATGTTAGCGATGCAATAACTGAGTTATTTTTCAAAAACTGTGTTCCAAAACATTATGCCCAGAAGATTTATGTCAAATGGAGAAAAACATTGTTGTAATCCTTTGTAAACTTGAAATAATATATCCTCCGTCATTTTTCGATGTTATGGATCACTTAGTCATTCACTTACCTCAGAAAGCAAAACCTGTTGGACTCGTCCAATATTGATGGATGTATCTAATTGAAAGCTAATGTGTACTCCATATTATCATCGAGTTTATTATTTATATCCATTGTATTTAATGGATTCTTCGTGTGGACAGATTCCTTAACACTCTAAGCAAAATGGGAAGCATAAAGCACATCCTCAAGGCTCAATTGTTGAGGCATACATTCAAGTTGAGTGCCTCACATCTTGTTCCAAGTACCTTCGTGGGATTGAAACTAGATTTAATAGAGAAGAATGTAATGCTGAATTAATCATTGTATTTGCAGATACTGCACACGTTTTAGGATCCCCAAAATATGAAAGTTTTGATCTGGAAGAGTTAACAAAAACACGAGGTACGAGTTGAACAATTGCGAGGAAGTTGAGCCATATTTAAAGTAAGATATCCCTCTAATTCATAGAAGTCACATTTTGGTATATCATGTTTTATACTTATATTTATCTCATATGTAGTGAACATATCGAAAAATAAAGATGTGTTACCCTACCAATTATGAGCAAATGCATCATGACCAATTTCCTAAGTGGTTTGAACATCGAATAAGCATTAGTTTCATTTTATCTTCAAATTTTGTTATAATACTCTCCTATTTGTAAACTTGCAAGCCTATTTATGTAATAGATGAAGTCATTGCACTCTCGCAATTCTATAGAAGCAAGTGATCAACTTTACTTATTAGCATGTTGTTTTGATCGATGAGTTTCAAGATATCAGGTTGAATTGTAAACGGGATTAGATTCTAGATGCAAGACCGTGATAACAATCAAACTACACAAAACAACGATGTTGTTGTTCCAGGCACGCATAAAGGCAAAAAAGTTTATTTTTATGGTGTTTTGATAGATGTTTTCAAGTTAAATTATTACATGGGTCATCAAGTTTACTTATTCAAGTGTAATTAGTGGGACATCGAAAACAAGAAACATAGAATTTAGACCGATGTCCACTTACAAGCATCATTTTATCTCGTAAATGGTATAAACATGACCCACTTATCCCAGCAAGCCAAACTCAACAAGTATTTTACCTTGAGGATACCACTACAATAGAGACTTCTTGGCTTGTAGTACAAAAAATAAAGCCTATGATGTTCCTAAGGCAGGGAATGAGGATATTGATGAACATGTGAATGAAGCATTGTTGGGTGATGCATATCAATAAGACTTGTCCACAAAGGGTAATGTGAATGTATTGCATGATGATGCTGATGTGGCACCGTTGCATGGAAATGATATACAAGGAGACCGTGTTGAAGCCTAAGTCATACATGATAAGCAAATTATGGCATTAATTGATAATAATGATGATGAAATTGATGAGTTGGAGGATATAATCAATGATAATGATAGTTGATGATACATCAAAATGTATCGGTCATCACGGCCGTACACGTGGTATAGAGATTCATCATGAGGATATAACATCCAACTTGTATAACCCAAGAAGAATAAACCCACCTACAGAGTCCCAGACGAGATCCACCAATGAAGAAATGTAAAGAGGGCCTGAATCCAGGCTCAAACGAATCAGAGCCCGAATCTAGACCCAACACGAGTTCTCTCATAAAGAAGAGGAACGATACATTGAAAAAGAACTGTGGGGGAGTTACGCCTCCACGAGCGCATCTCCATTAAGGAAGAGATTGTTACAAGAAACATCTCTTTCCATTGCCCCTCACATGCTTAAGTCACACGGAGAGTTAACTACGACCATTATAAAATGTAAAACGGACATTCAACACAGGTATGTAACTTTAACTGAGTTTTGTCCAAATTTATATCCTTCTTCCAACAAAATTATTGACTTAAGTATTGGAGTGCCTTCGGCCACAAAAAAGGTTGTCTTTGGCAGTTTAACAGTTGTTTTGCAAGTCAAACTCACAAGAGAACGATTTTTTGACGCATCAGTTTGGCGCCATCTGTGGGGAACGACGAGTTTCCTAAAAACAGAACTCACAGTGACAAAGCTCACAACAACCTGACAAAAATCAACACGCCATTGATTCATGCTATGGAACTTGAAAGATCCTCAATGCATGGATTCATGCTATGGAACTTGAAATTTCTGCTCTGCATAAGAATTCTACTTGGGTGTTAGTGGATCCACCTGATGGTGTTAATGTCATTGGCTGTAAGTGGGTTTACAAACTCAAATAGAAGCCTGATGGAACCATTGAAAGATATAAAGCTCGCCTCGTTGCCAAAGGTTTCAATCAAACTTACGGTTTGGATTATTTTGAGACATTTAGTCTAGTGGTCAAGGCTGCTACAATACAGATTGTTCTAACAATTGCAGTAAGTTTTCAGTGGGGCATTCGTCAACTTGATGTCCATAACGCATTCTTGAATGGTGACCTTACAGAGGATGTTTTTATGGCTCAACCTCCTGGCTTCTTGGACAAACAATTCCCTACTAAAGTTTGCAAATTGCAGAAATCATTGTATGGTCTCAAGCAATCTCCTCATTTGGTTTTCTAAGCTCAGTTGTGCTCTTATGCGTTGGGGATTCCAAGCTCCGCGGACTGATAGCTCAATGTTTGTCAGATTTGATAAGCATTCTACCCTTATCATTCTGATCTACATTGATGATATTATTGTTACTGGGAGTTTTCCTTGTCACATTTCTACTCTTATTGCTAAGCTACACTCAGTGTCTGCTACGCGTGACTTGGGGCCGTTGTCTTATTTTTTAGGCATTGAAGTCACTCGATGCAATGGTGATATTCACCTAAGTCAGACTAACTATATTTCAGACCTCCTCCAGCGAGCTACCATGGTTGATTGTAAACCTTCCCGAACACCAGGTGCTATTGGCAAGCCCATGTCACAATACGATGGCACTCCTTTACTAGATGTCACTGCTTATCGTAGCATTGTTGGTGCCCTTCAGTATGCTTCCATGACCAGACGTTGCATTCGCCGTGAATAGAGTCTGTCAGTTCATGCACATGCCAACCATGACTCACTGGTTGGCTGTTAAGCGCATCTTGCGTTATCTAAAGGGGTATGTTCATGATGGTTTACTTATACAACCTGCTCGGGACCTTGCAATTGAGGCCTTCTTGGATGCTGACTAGGGATCTCATCCTGATGATCGACGTAGCTCTAGTGGCTATTTGATCTATTTAGGTGGAAATTTGGTGTCTTGGTCTGCTACCAAACAGCGAGTAGTCTCCAGAAGCAGTGTTGAGTCTGAGTATCGTGGCCTTGCTATTGCCACTTCTAAGGTCATTTGGATTCAAGCATTATCGAAGGAATTGTGTATCTCTGTTCCCAGACCTCCTGTTCTCTGGTATGACAACGTTAATGCATATCATCTTGCCAAGAATCATGTCTTTCATGCAAGGACAAAGCACATTGAAATTGATCTTCATTTATCAGAGATCATGTCCTCAGAGGTGCATTGTTGCTCCAATTTGTTCCCATGGCTGAGCAGCCTGCAGATCTTCTAACCAAGCATTTGACAAGTGCAAGGTTTGCTTATCTCAAATCGCACCTTGGTCTTGTTCCATGCCCATTGCACTTGCGGGGGGATGATAAACAACATACAAGTCAGAGTCCACATCATCAATGCCACAGTGGAATGCCACATCAACAGAAAACACAAAGTGTAACAAGATGATTAGTTGTGTTCTTACATTTTGTTATATGGAACTGTAATTAGTTAGAGTCTGTTAGCTAGAAACCACAATGTACATTGATTTGCTATTATAAATAGAATGTCTATGCCCTGCTCTCATTGATTGAGAAGACAAAGATTCATTTCCTAATAGAATTCTATCAAACATGGTCAGGCAATGTTGTGGGGTGGGAAGGGAGGATTGGGCAATGGAGATGCCTTTTGTCCTCTAGCTCAATTGGGGTTTGTATATGTTTATCTATTACCATTTCTCATTTCTTTTTTTATCATCTATTTTTGTTTGTCTCTCATAAGATGATTTGGATGATGTTGTCAGTTCAAAGTTATCTTTATCGGTGGTGTTTATGTTGTTGTTGTTTTTCATGATGAAGAAGAAGACAACAATAAAAACCATGTATATATGTTTGGTTGGTTGGTTTCCCCACTTCACTTGTGAGTAATTATGTCCGTCTATCACTCAATGCTTCTTCAAACAAAACGTGAACTTACTGGGCCACCCATCCCACCACTCAAGTTCCTTAGTTGAATTTATGGTATGGGTATTGATGCAGTCGATTTTTGCTCCCTGTTTTGACTCTGTTCTTGTTGACCTGCACAAGTAACGCATTTAAGCCACATACCACCATGGGGTGGACGATGACACTCCGATGCTAAAGTCAGACAGGGATCTGAGGAATGTGTAATGCTGTAACAAGAATTTTGTAGCATACCTTAGTTTACCAGTCTCATGTCTTATTTATAGTGCAAGGAGTCCTGGTTCAACCAGGCCATCGTAGGCATAGTTTAGGGAGGAGATCTTTGTGGAGATCACTCTCTAATTAAGAGTCGTGTTGTAGGAGGGAAGTTCCTTGTTAGCTCAGCACTCCTAGATACTTAGGAGATAGTTCCCAATCCAAGAGCAATTCGTAGAAGGGTGTTTCCTTGTGTGGAAGATACTCTGGAGTTTGCTTCCTAGTTGAAAGCAGAGAGCAGCTGTAGTTGCCCGTCCGAAGCCGATCCTCGAGATACTTGCCTGAAGAGGGATTATGGGTATTGTGGATAGTTGTGAGACGTGTGGGCCAAGCATGCTGTGAGAGTCACTTGGCGAACTGAAGTTGAGTAGGCTTAGATCCACTTAGGCTGGATCTGTGTTGGGTCGATGCTTGGGCCGTAGTTTCTCGAGATCATTATGACACGTGTTCGACTTAGGAGTGTGACCATTTTTATGTATCATCAGCTACTCCCCCGAGTTAGTGGGGTGTTTACATCGGTCCACTGACTCGTTGAAAAGGAATATGTACCGTCGTGATGATTAGACCTGAAGTGTTGGTTTCGAGCGGCGCATGACATTTAAAAGGTACGCGACTACTCAAAGAGGGAAAGTTTGGTTTGTCTCCCCTATAAATATTTAGTGTTCTGAGGATGATATCCCCATCGTTGTCTGTGTTATTTTTTCGAACCGTTGTATCTGTTCTTTCTTCCAATGGCCGACAGTGTCAAAATTGTTTCCCAGAATCCGTTATCCCACGCCTGTTCGAATCACTTTGGTGATAGTTTAGTCGACAAAACTGAGTTGATCAGACTTCGTAATTTGTACGGTATCCCTGGAGATTTGTAACTTGTTCCCGCGTCCGGAGTGTCAGGTCCGACTATACCTCCTCAGGAGCTTATAAGCTTGCATCGAGGTATGTTTGAGTCCGGACTTCGATTTGCAGTGCCTAACGACATCTGGCCCTTCTTTACACATTTTCGCTCGCCTCTCACTTAGATGGTGTCGAGCGGGCTCAAAATACTGCTAGCAATTCTTCTGAGGGCTCATGATGCAGGCTTTCATTTTACTCCATCGGTGATTCATCACCTGACCAAAGTTCGGTTGGATTTCAAGGGTATCTGTATACTAACTTGTCCACCTTGTCTACGTTTGACGGTGAGTAGCGTCGAATCCTAGGAGAAGCAGTGGTTCTTGGCTTCGGTGGATTCTATCTATTTCAAGCTCGGGAGTCGTAAACTGTCCCAATACTTTCAGTTCGATCTCGGTGAGTTCTTCTTTAGTGCATGCGTATCTTTGCGCGTTCTTCTTGTGGTGTTGGTCTTGATTTTTTCCTTTGTTTCAAAAAATTTTGTTATTCCGTCCCTCAGTGAGCAAGAGAAGCGACTAGAGAAGAAGTTTTTGGAGTTTCCTTTGATTTCTGTTGAGGAGGTAGTAATGCCGGGAGATGTTGTACGCAGCGGGCTGTTGCGGTGTTCTTATGGGGCTCACCTAGTGTTGAGTTCCCCAGCTGAGGGGGTGGTCACTCATCATGTGAAAAAGAAGAACATGGCCCCACTCGGCCTCTCCAGGCTTGCTGAGCTGGAGGCGAACATGCCTCCCGTGGTTGCCCCGAGGAAGAGGCAGTCTTTTGTAGTGATGGCCTCTCCCTTTGGTGCTCGTACTTCGAAGCCGCATGTTCCTGTCTCCCTGCATCTTGAATCCCGTATTAGGGTCCTTGCTTTGGAGAAGGCCTTTGTCGATCTGTGGATGTCATACTCGAATGCCCTTTATTAGGCAGGGGGTTCTGGCACCATCGCGGACAGCGAGGGTGTGGAGGCCACAACGCGAACCAAGGCAGAATTGGAGTGCCTGGATACTGCTATGGATAGGTGGGCCTCTGAACCAAGAGCTGAAGAAGCTGAGAAGAAGCAGTCGGCGGTGGAGTGGGTCGTCGAAAGGCAGCTGCTGGAAGCCGCGATAGACGAAGGGCTTCGTCGTGATCTGGAGGTGGAGCGGATGTTGTCGGAGGAGCGCTCGCATTATGAAGCGTTACTAGGTGCGGTAGATTTTGATGTGTCTGGCAATAGGCCGCTAATATTGTCCGAGGTAATTCGGGCCAGACTGGAGCTCCTAGAATTAATTAAGGGGGAGTGTCTCGACATTGATTTTGACTTCGCCTGCTATAGGAGGGCAACTTTTGGGCCAATTCAGCGAGGGGAAGGCTTTGGCGTCGCGGGGCTAACTGATGAGGAGGATGTTTCTCCTTAGATTGTAATGTCCCTTCTTGGGTGAATATCATGTAGATATGTTTTCTCTTTTGAATGAAAGTACTACTCTGTCGTGCATCGTTGTATTTGCCTTTGTCGCTTTGTAGACTGTTGGGTTTGTACTGTCGTACTGTCGTTGTCTGCAATGACTCCCTCGGTGTTGGTTGTCCAGCGCTGACTTTTGCCTCCATTTATTCGGTCATTACGGCCTGTGCGAAATAGGTTAGGCTTTGCATGTCGGGAGCTGTTGTCATCAGTTTCGAACTGATTAAGCTTAGCTTGGTAAGTTTGGTGACCATTGTCCGTATCAAGAGCAATGATCCTTTGGCGAGTCATCGTCATCAACTGACAAACGCTGACTAGACTCCCACTTTCTCAGCTGCCGTGACCTGCGCGGAGCCGATTAGGCTTTGGGCGCCAGAAGTCGTCATCAGTCGCGAACTATCTAAGCTTATCTGGCTAATTCGACGATAATTGAGAGTAATGATCCCTTGGCGAGTTGTCGTCATCTGCGGATAAGCGCTGACTAGACTCTCACTTCCTTAGCCGTCGTAACCCGTGCATAGCGGATTAGGCTTTGGGCACCAGAAGTCGTCGTCATCAATCGCGAACGGACTAAGCTTACCTGGCTAATTCGATGATCATTAAGAGTAATGATCCCTTGGCTAGTCGCCGTCATCAGCGGACAAGCGCTGACTAGACTCCCACTTCCTCAGCCATCGTGACCCGCGCAGAGCGAATTAGGCTTTGGGTAAATGTCCGAGTTTGGCCGTAATCGGGGTTAGTGAGGGTTGTAATAGACAACAATGAAAGTTTTGATAAAGGAAAAATATTTTATTGATAATACTTTTTGAGATGTTCTATATTTCATGGTCGTTTTAACCCGTCGCCGTGGGCGTCGTCCAGCCAGTATGTTTCCGGCCTGTTAACCTTAGCAACTCTGTAAGGCCATTCCCAGTTCGGATTTAGCTTTTCTGCCTAGACTTCTTTGGTGTTTTGCTGGGTCTTCCGCAATACCCAGTCACCCACCTTGAATTCGCGTGGCTTGACCTTATTGTTGTAGTATTGCGCCATCCGATGTTGGTAGGCGGCTATCTTGGTGAAGGCCAGATCCCGCTTTTCATCGAGGAGGTTTAGTCCCATGCGTAAGGCTTCGTCGTTCTCATCCGGTCTGAACTCTTCCGTTCGGAAGATTAGCACTTCGAGCTCTACCGAACCCATAGCTTATAACTCGTATGCTAGGGCAAAAGGTGTCTCTTTGGTAGGGATTCTTTTGGTTGTTTGATATGCTCAGAGTGTTCCTGGTAGCTCTGGAACTCTTTTTTTTTTACTGCATCAAGTTTTCTTTTGATGGCTTCTAGGATCGTCCATTTGGTAGCTTTCGCTTGACCATTGCCCTGGGGTGTTTTGGCGAGGAAAAGCGGTGCCTCATTCCTAGGCTTTTGCACAGTTCTTTGACCTTGCTACATTCGAACTGGGTTCCGTTGTCACTAACCAATACTCTGGAGATGCCAAATCTGCAAATGATGATAGCCCAAATGAATTTTTCGATTTGAATCTGCTTTATTTTGGATAGGGGCTTGGCCTCGACCCACTTGGTAAAGTAGTTGACGACAACAATAATGAATTTTTTACCAGTCGATGTCGGGAGCGGTCCGACGATGTCCATTCCCCATTGCGTAAACAACCATGGACTAGTCATTGGAGTTAGTGACTAGGTCGGCATGTGGGTGTATGGTGCGAACCTCTGACATTTGTCGCACTTGCGGACTATATCTTCGGCGTCCCGCTGCATGGTCAGCCAATAGTACCCTAAAGTCAGAGCCTTGTGGGCAAGAGTTCTCCTGCTTGGGTGATTCCCGCATATGCCGCTGTGAATAACTTCTAAAGCTTGTCTATCTCTGAGGGTGATAGACATCAGAGCAGTGGCCCTGTTACTAATCTTCTATATAACTTTTCGTTTAGGAGAGTATACCTTGCTGCTCTATTTTTAAGTTTTCGTGCTTCGACCTTATATGTTGGTAAGGCTCCTGATGCTATGTCTCCGCGGCGAAGATACTTCCGTGTTCTTCCTTGTTGAGACTTGATTTCTCCTGATATTCGATGAGGCCGCTGGAGACTGCGTTGGAGGCTGAGGCTTCTTTCGTTAGCTCGTCTGCCCTCTGGTTGTCGTCTCGGGGGCACTGTGTGAGCTGACAGTTCTTGAACTTGCTCATTACGCCGAGTAACTTGTCGCGGTGGGCTATCATGCGCGGATCTTTGCTATTGAAATCTCCTTTGACCTAGTGTCTTTGTATGCTGTTAGGTGAATTATGTCGATCCCCGAAGCTAGCTATAAGCTTGACAAGAGGGCTTCATATTCAGCCTCGTTGTTTGAAGCGAGGAAACCAAATATGACCGCCTTTTCAAGGGTGAAGCCGCTAGGGGAGCAGAGTGTGATCCCTGACCTGCTTGCCTTATTCGTTAAAGATCCGTCGCAGCGCAGGGTCCAAGCTTGGTCATCAGATTTCGTGAGTTGGTAGCATACTTTCAGTTCTTCTCCGCCGGTGAATTCAGCAATGAAATTTGTGAGCGCCTGGGCTTTGATGGTGGTTCTTGGAGCATAGTTTATGTCAAATTGCCCGAGTTCTACTGACCATTTCACCATCCTACCTGATAGCTCGAGTTTATGTAATACCGAGCGAAGTGGGTGTTTGGAAAGGATCGTTATGGAATGGGCTTGAAAATAGGGCCCCAGTTTCCTAGAGCATAGACTAACGCCAGAGCCAACTTTTCCAGGTCCAGATAGTGTGTTTCTGCTTCTACGAAGGTTTTGCTGGTGTAGTATACTGGCCTCTGGGTTCCATGGTCGTCACGTACGAGGGCTGAACTGACAACGTGCTTAGAAACAGACATGTACAAGTATTGTGTTTTACCTATTGTGGGCTTCGAGAGTAGCTCTAGACTGCCCATGTATGTTTTCAAGTTCAGAAAGACTTGTTCGCATTCCTCACTCCACGAAAATATTTTGCTCCCTCTTAGCATTTTGAAGAAGGGGAGGCATTTGTCGGACGACTTTAATATAAATTTGTTTAGTGCTGCTACCCTCTCAGTCAGGCTCTAAACTTTTCTGATATTAGATGGGGAATTCATGTCGAGAAGAGCCTAAATCTGTTTCGGATCGGTCTCGATTCCCATTCTATTAACTATATAGCCTAGGAATTTCGGATCGGTCTCGATTCCCATACTCGACTCCAAACGTGCACTTTTGTGAGTTGAGTTTCATTCGGTATTTCTCGAGTTGGTCAAATGCTTTGGTAAGGTCCCGCACGTGGTCGGGGCTGCAAAGGCTTTTTACCAGCATGTCATCGATGTATACTTTCATATTTCTACCGATCTGGTTCTTGAACATTCAGTTAACCAATCATTGATAGGTAGGCCCAACATTCTTTAACCCAAATGGCATCACCCTATAACAATATATTCCCCTTTCTGTCATGAAAGAGGTATTCTCTTTATCTGGGGGGTGCATTAATATTTGATTGTAGCCAGAATATGCGTCCATAAAGCTGAGGAGGTTGTGTCCCGATGTGGCGTCTATGCTCTGATCGATCCAGGGGAGTGGGAAGTTGTTTTCAGGGTTGGCATTATTTAGATCGGTGTAGTCTACGCATACTCTCCACTTCCCATTTTTCTTTTTCACGAGAACGATGTTTGCCAGCCAGTCAAGGTATCGTGTTTCCTTGATCATGTCTGTGTCGAGTAAATGTTGTACCTCATCGTTTATGATAGCGTTTCTTTCGGGTGCCACAACTCTTTTCTTCAGCTTGACATTTTTTTTAAGGATCTACTTCGAAGCGATGGGTGATTATTGAAAGGTCGATCCCCACCATATCCTGGATAGTCTAGGCAAACATGTCCTAGTTACGCTACAGTAGCTCCGTAAGTCGCTTCGCCACTTCCTTGTTTAAGTGGGAGCCGTTCTGGATGGCTCTACTATTCTGAGGGTTATCGAGGTAGACCGTTATGGTTTCTTCCTTTGGTTGTTCGACATTTAGCCTGCCCCAAGGGTTTACCGGTGCCTCGTCACCCAATGTCAGTTGTTCCTTCCGTAGACTTCGAGTTGGGCGGAGGATAGGCTTGGCCTTTGGGTTGACAGCTAGTTGAAGACTGCCGAATGGAAAAGTCATCATGTATTGGCATTCTCTGGCCACTGATTGGTCTCCTCTCAATGTACCGATCGCTTGGTTCGCAGGGTACTTGACACACTGGTGCAGGGTGGAGACTACCGCCCCCATCTGATGTAACCAAGGTCTACCGAGAACCAATTTGTACGCCGAAGGCGTGTCGACCACTACGAACTCTTGGAACAGGGTTTTATGAATCGGTTGTTTTCCCGTTGTTATCATCAACTGTACCTTTCCTACTGGGAATTGTTTCTCACCATTGAAGTTGGTTACTGGACGACTATCAGGGATTAAGGCTGCTTCATCCAGTTGCATGCTACGGAGCGTGCAGAGGAACAAGACATTCATCGAGCTCCCTGTATCAACCAAAGATCTTCTTACCTCCCATCCCGCAAAGGAAACTGTCACCACCAGGGTGTCCTGGAGGTCCTTCTTTGTGAATGCCAGTGGTGCAGACGAGCCTTGCTACTGACCATGTGGTGTCAGCTGTCCATCGCGTAAAGCTTGAATCTTCAAGCCTCAAATAACCATTTTTCTGGACCTGTTGGACAGTTCGGACTTTGAATGTGCTCCGTAAAGCGCATGTATCCTGTTGACCAAAGGCTCCTCAGGTTTGGTCATCTTTCGCTCTTTTCTACGGATGACGAAGCTTTGTGCTTTGGTAGCCGAATCCTCTGTGTTTGCCGGAGGATCCGGTGTCATAAGATTGTCAAACTCTCCTTTTTGCAGACTGTTAATGAAGGTTAAGACGGTCGTTCCGTCGTCGTGTGAGCAGACGATTTTAACTCATCGTTGAATCGAGTTAAATACGTCATCTTGCGTCTCGATGAAACTTCGCTTCATCGACATGATTGTCTGAATCATTAACTGGTCCAAGTGTGTGGGAAGAGATCGTACATCCGACTCAGGATTCAACGGTGATGCCGTGTGCACGGTGGTGCAACTTTGTTGCCCGCGCTCGATAGGAACCGCAGAAACGGCCTGAGCGCTTAACGTGTCCTCTGATTTTTTGCTGTTGTGTGACCTAGTGGTCACCATCTCTTTGGGATATGGTAGGACACACTTAGTGTAAAGTTAATAACTATGTCGTCCCCACAGATGGCGCCAAACTGATGCAATCAATTTTCGCTCCCTGTTTTGACCTTGTTCCTACTGACCCTGCACAAGTAGCACACGTGAGCCACAGACCACCGTGGGGTGGTTGATGGCACTCCGATGCTAAAGTCAGACATGGATTTTAGGATGGTGTAATGTTGTGACAGGGATTTTATAGCGTACCTTAGCTTACCAGCCTCATGTCTTATTTATAGTGCAAGGAGTCCTGGTTCAACTAGACCATTGTAGGCGTAGTTTAGAGAGGAGATCTTCGCGGAGATTCCTCTCTAATTAAGAGTCGTGTTGTAAGAGGGAAGTTCCCTGTTAGTTCTGCACTCCTAGATACGCGGGAGATAGTTCCCAATCCAAGAGCAATTCGTAGAAGAGGGTTTCCCTGTGTGGAAGATACTCAGGTGTTTGCTTCCTAGTTGGAAGCAGAGAGCAACTGTAGTTGCCCGTCCGGAGCCAATCCTCGAGATACTTGCCTAAAGTTAGCTTATGGGTATCGTGGATAGATGTGAGATGTGTGGGCCTAGCATGTTGTGAGAGTCGCTTGGCGGACAGAACTTGAGCGAGCTTAGATCTGCTTGGGCCAGATCTATGTTGGGTCGATGCTTTGGCCAGTAGTTCCTCAAGATCATCATAACACATGTTCGACTCAGGAGTGTGACCATTTTTATGTATCATTAGGTATGTTGGGGTTGGGAGTTCTATAGAGGTTTTACAGGGCTTGATAAATCAATCCCATATGGGTTGAGAGTTCTTTAGTTTACCCTAGTTTCATTACTAATTTATATCTATGGTCCTAGTTTCATTATCCATATTGGATTGTTTCGCGCATCCTAAAATCTAAGTGGAATTCCTACGTTTTGACAAAGAGGACTCTATTTTGGTGGTGTTTTGTGTGAAACAATTATTCTGTTGGGTATAAATTTCCATAAATTTATTTTGTTGAATTTATAGTGTGATTGTGTGCATTGTTTCCTTTCCATCACCATTGGCTCATCTTCACTGCCATTACATTTATTATCTTCTTCCGGTAAAGTAACTCATTGTAAACTTTCTTGAATCTTCTCTGTATATTTCATATGAGTTTCCTTTTGAGTTACCTTTATCAGCCTTGTTTATTACTTGTTCTTGGTGCCTACCATCATACACACTTATTTCTCGAGTTCTCATTATTTTCTTGTTTAATTTCTTGTCTACTTTGAAAGAATGGGGTAGTGGTTTTTTTTTTTTTTTTATCTATTTTTAATTACCTTTAACCTATTGTGAATGTGACCGATGATGTGGCAGTTCAGTGTTTGTTTAATAAGATATTGGCTCTTTGTAGATTTTCATGTTAACTTCTTTTGGCTGATTGGAAGATTGTTTGATTTTCAGAGATGGAAGCAATATTAATGGAATTGAAGAGAGCGATAGCGATGAGAACCAATAGAAAAGATATTATTGTTTGAAGAAAGTACACAACTTCTAAGTCTCCTGGCTACTCAACCAAGTTGTAGGTGTTGTTTAGCCTGCATGCCGAAAAACTTTTGAATTCCACTATGATGGAATTAATATTTCCTTGATTTCTAGAAATTGTTTATTGAATTTATTTGGTACAAAGTTTGTAGGATTATTAGTGGATATTAAAGATGATTTTGATGATGGTATTGTTAGATATAATTTTTAAGATTGGTTTTATGTCAGATTGGGTTAATTTTTGCATCAGATTGTTGATAAATATTCAATGTTAATCGAAGAGAAGTCGAACAATATGGCGACAAAAAATTGAAGGAAATTTTATAACCAAATAATTCTTTGATTAAAGTACTTTAACATTTTCTTTTAAAGAAAATTTTCCTTGGTAGAAAACCAACAATTTGTCGTGACATTAAACTATTTTTGACGAAAATTGTGTTGGTATTCATTAAATTTCCTACGATAACTTTCCTGGAAAAATGTTCAACTATTTGTTGTTATCCCAAGTCTTTTATCAAGGAACATTTCGTGGTTAAATATATGATGCATTTATCAATGAATAATTTCTCTTTGGCGAAGGTACATTGTTTTGCTAAAAATATTTGTGTTTCCCTAGTATATATGCTTATGCGTTTATCAACAAATTGTTTTCTTGGTATAGGTAAATACCTCTTCCCACAAAAATTACCCTTGGATTTACGACCCTTTTCAGCAACAAAATAAATTGTTGGTAAAAACGCTTGATTTTTACCAACGAAATTCATTTGTAATTGTTAATGGTACCTATGACAACTTTTGTTGATACACATGCATTTTACCAACGAAATTTTTTTATGATCAAGGTAGTTACCTTTTCCCACGACAATTTTCCTTGATGATTCTAAGATTTTTCGAGAAAAAAAATTCATAGGTAAATAAAGGTTTCTTGCAACAAAATAATTTGTTAGTAAAGATATTTGATTTTTATCAACGAATTTCTTTGGTAATTGTCAGTATTACCAGCACCATGCTTCCTTGACTTATCATCCATTTTACTACCAAAAAATTTAATTCCTTGATAAAAACTTTAAGCTAGGGGGATGCCGCCATGAACCTAGTACACAATTTTTTTTCCTTGTTAAAGTATTTTTAACAAAATTTTGATTTTTTTAAGGAAACGTTTTCTTAAAAAATGCCTTAATTGTTGTAGTATGATGAGCACTTTGGGTTTAGGTCTCATGCTTGTGAAGAATGTTGAAAGTTTATCCATGTTATGACGATCGAAGTCAAAAGACAAGAAGACCAAAGTCAACTCATGAAGACCAGAACTGGAAGAAGGCGAGATTGAACATACTCATCATTCTGTTCGGGAGATCGAGTAAGGAGATAAAGCCCAGATTGATAACATAGACCAGTCCCTGGACGAGGTTGTCAGCCTTCAAAACTATGATGAGGAAGGTATCATTGTAAACCAACAGATACTAAATGAAGAATAGTCAGGAGAGGAAGACAAGATTACTAATATTCGAGAGGTACATAATGAAGAGTTGTTGGAAGAGCAGGAATGTGACATTGAACCATATGAAGATGATCAGTCATTGAATGAGGTTTTTCATGAGCCAAATACGAGCACAGGAGGTCCTCAAGAGACTATTCGGGACAGAAATGGAGATGACGAAAAACACTCCATTAGTTTTGAAGTAATGAATGTATGTAGCGGAGCCAGCAGAACCTGAGGAATTATATGATATTGGAACTGGGATGGTTGGTCGCAAAGAATATGAGCGTCTCAAGGTTCTAATAACAGAAGCTGAAGCAAATTATGTACTAATCCCTCGTCGATCCAATAGATGTAGGAAATGTAACAAAAAATACATGGAGTATAATCCAAAACAAAGAAGGTGGTAATTAACTTACCAATGCTAGAAATTCATGGGATATGTAAAACCTTGTAGTGGTGTCTCTTTCTGGAAGAGGTGTTGTACTTGATTTCTTATTATTAATATAAAGGTTAAGGGTCCTTAAAACCCCGCTTGCTTTCCAATATAAAAAAAAAAAAAAAAAAAAAAAACTCATGAAGACCAAGTCAATAAATGCTCAACCAAAGTGAAGATGAAGCCGAGATCAATTTAAGACCAAGAACAAAATATTAAAGAAGAGATTTGGATTTAAATTTTGAATCTTGATGAGTTCCGATCGCCAGACTAGATCTAATTACTCTAGTTGATCAGGTGATTAGTAGATTATCACATTAGTTGAAATAACCATTTTAAATGAGTGGTCGAGGACATTAGGGTTGGTCGACCAAGACACTTAAGATCGCCAAAAAAAAAAAAAAAACCTCTATTTAAAGGCCACAAAGTTTCACTCTCACCAATACCAACACTAACACCATACACTCCATGCATGTTCAAAAGAAAAAAGTACATGACTATGAGTGATAAAATGCAAGACATAATAATAATAAGGGTAATTTGCACTTTGCCCCTTATTATACATATGTAATTAATAAGTAGACACATTATTAATCACTATTACAATTACCTCCCTTGACTAGCTATCAACGTCCATTGATCGTCAATTTTTAAAAGCAAATTACCAAAATACCCCTCAGAAATCAAAAGCTGAGATTGAATCTTTCATATCTCAAATATCACATCTCGAGGAAAATCCTAAGGCCCAACTAAAATTGTAATTGTATCTCGAGGAAAATGCAACAATTATTTTTTTAAAAAAATTCATCTTAAACAACTCATATCGAGGAAAATCTAATGGTCCAAATTTAATAGTACACACATCTCTAGGTAAATCTAACAATATAAATTTAATTATGCATGCATCTCGAGAAATTTTTGACGGTCCAACATGCATCTCAAGGAAAATCTGGCGGTCCAACACGCATCTCGAGAAATCTACCGACCTAACACAAATCTCAAGCAAAAATCTAACAACTCAATTCGTGCACGCATCTCGAGGAACCATGATGACTCATATTTATCTGTGCACACATCTCGAGGAAAATCTAACGATCCAACACATATCTCGAGGAACTGTCGTTTCATATTTATTTGTGCATACATCTCGAGAAAACTAACGTCTGAATAACTTTTAATTTACTTTTGCCCCCAGAAATAAATTTGAATTTAATTTTGCCTCCTGAAATAGAATAGACCTGAGAGTTGAAGGGGGAAGAAGAAGGGGGAGAAGAAGGAAGGGGAAAAAAGGAGGAATGACAAAAGAGGAAGTGGAAGAATGATGAATGAAGCCGTAACTTTATTATAGGGTTGTGAAACAGATGAGGAAAAAAGAGGAAGGAAGAAGTGGATGAAGGAGGAAGTGGAGGAATGAAGAAGAGGAGGGAGAATGAACGGGGAGGCGGTGGCGAGGCTGTGAGATAGATGAAGAAGAAGGGGAGGAAGAAAAGGGAGGAGAAAGATAATCAAAATTTTCTTGATCATTTTCTAAGGTCTGTTCTGTTTCAGGGGGCAAAACTAAATTCAAATTTTTTTTGGTGTTAAGGGCAAAATTATATTAAAATTTATTCCGTCGTCAGATTTTATCGAGATGCGTGTATGAATAAATATGAGTCGACAAAACTTCCTCGAGATGAGTGTTGGCCTGTGTAATTTCCTTAAGATGCGTGCCGGAGCAAAAAAATTTCTCTAGACGCATGCACGAATAAATCTGAGCCATCAAATTTTCTCGAGATGTGCACACAAATAAATCAGAGCTGTCAAAATTCCTCGAGGTGCGCGTTGGACATTTTTTCTCTCGAGATGCATGCATAATTAAATTTGGACCATTAGATTTACTTAGAAATGTGTGTATTATTAAATTTGAACCGTTAGATTTTCCTCGAGATGAGTTGGTTAGGATGAAAGATTTTTTTTAAAATCAACAGTTGAATTTTCCTCGAGATACGAAATATTCAATCTCAACCTTTGTTTTCTGAGGGGCATTTTAGTAATCTGCTTTGAAAATTGACGATTAATAGACGTTGACTGCTAGTAAGGGAAAAATAGTGATTAATGATGGGTCTACTTATTAATTAGCTATGTATAATAGGGGGCAAAGTGTAAATTACTATAATAATAATAATAATTTTATTAAAATAAAAAAATTTGGTCGTTGACCTTATATTAATCCACGCACGAAGGCTACATGACTGACCCTATAGAGCTAACCAAATCATGCCCGAAGACTACAATATTGTTGCCACTTAATAGTCTTTGTCGCATTCATCTCGCATTGAGACTTGTTTTCGTTCTGGTCCATCGCCTCCACCTTGCATGACGACTTTTTTCGCTTCGCTCCGATTCAGTTCATCTAACTGTGAGTCTCGAACCTGCAACCTTGTCCAACCAACTGAACTACAATTGGTGGATAATAATAATTTTAATAGGAAAAAAAAAGAAAGGTATTATTGTCCACCAATTAATTAGAACATTTTAAGGTGTTTCATTGGACCCCCAAACTTTTTTTCTTTTAAATTGTCAAACCTCATAAAATGCTCCCAATCAGTAATGATGTTTCAAAAGACATCTGATTCTCAAATCTAATTTCAAATTCCACCCCATTTGTTCCCTCGTCTCCCTTTCAGAATCAAATATATATGGTTTTGATTAAATATGGTCTTGATTTTGACTTTTGGTCGAAGAAAAATTAAAAGATTAACTTTCCTTTAATTATGAGAAGGTGGAAGGGAGAAGGTAATTGGCATTCCTCTCGCGGTATACCCTCTTTAAATTAATACTCAATAAATTGATATTTTATTTTAAACTCAGGACCAATGTGCTAAACTAATATTCTCATAAATACATTCAAATATTTTCTTATAACATGCTATAGTCCCAAATATTTCATAAGTTAATACATTTGATATAAATAAGTGCAGTGTATTGACTCTTAAACCAATTAAATCAAAATATCTTTGTATATTAATAACATTAATTTACCGATAAACCAATAATTATAAAAGTCTCTTCCGCCGCCCTGAATTTTGGTTATTTTTATCTTATTTGACAAATGAAAATGGAAGTTTTCATGTATACACCCTACTAACAAATTATAGTTAATTCATATATGGAAGAATTACATTAAAGACATAATCTTATAGATAAAGAATATATTTTTTGAGAGAGTATTTTCAGGAAAATATGGATTTGTAAAATACGTAATAAAGAATAACATTTTTTGAGATTTTGTGAGGTGCAACGGGATCTCACCTTTTAATTTTAAGAATGAAAAGGAAATTTTGCACGAGTATTTCGTCCTTATTTTCACGTAATGGTAGGTATGATTAAAGATAAGGATTAGAGTTTACTATGCCTAACAACAAATTTGTAAGCAACTCCAGTAATGGCAAGGAAAGAGAATAGGCAAAAATGATGGAGACAAAGACCAACGTATCGACTAAGGTAAGATTCATTTTGATGAAAAAACATGCTTCATTTTTCATGCTTGAGGGCCATTTTTTGGAAATGTATTAATAGGGGAGGGGGTGGTGGTGGACTCATTAAGGGGCCTTTGAAATTGAAAGGAGGAGTGCTGGTATGTGACATCTAGAGAAAGAGAAATGTGGGATCCCTTCCCTATTTCTTATTATTCTTTATTTTTTTAATCTACAAAAACATCCGACACACTTGCACACACACGGACTAACAGAAGGCCTATATATATAGCCTGTGGTAACATAGAGGAGTTTCTGACTGAGTTGAACGTGAGTGAGCAAACCCCCCATTCCATTTACAGTCTTCTAAGAAGTGGGTGGTGGGTTGAAAGTGTTCCTTGGTAGAATCAATGGCGGTATTACTAGTGGTTTTTGTTGCAGTTTTGGGTCTATGTATCTGCTCTGCTGCTCTGTTGAGATGGAATGAAATGAAGTATAGGAAGAAAGGGTTGCCTCCTGGTACTATGGGTTGGCCTGTTTTTGGAGAGACCACTGAGTTTCTTAAGCAAGGTCCCAACTTCCTCAAGAACCAAAGAGCTAGGTGAGCTTTATTTTCTTATTGCCTTATCTCTTTGTAGGTAACATTTCTGTTTCCTCCTCAGTTTATGTTTTGATTAATTTCTGTTCATTCTTAACATGTCTTAAAACAAAATTATGTTAATAGTTTTTTTTTTTTTTTTGGGGGATAACACTTTGTTATATCTTGATTGAACATGTTATTTGATGATTTTAACAATGAAATCTCGAATGGGTACTTTTGAATGTTCACATAACACAACCCCAATCAACATTAGAAGCTTTAGAGCAAAGTTACCTAACAGTTTTTTTTTTTTTTTTTTGTAATGCCAACAGGTTTGGTGATTTTTTCAAATCCCATATACTGGGATGCCCCACAATTATTTCAATGGATCCAGAGCTCAACAGATACATTCTTTTGAATGAAGGGAAAGGTCTGATTCCTGGTTACCCACAGTCCATGTTGGATATTTTAGGCAAATGCAACATTGCAGCTGTTCATGGTACTGATCATAGGGTTATGAGAGGTGCCTTGCTTGGCCTAATTAGCCCCACCATGATAAAATATCAACTTCTTTCAACTATAGATGTGTTCATGAGATCCCACCTTAGCAATTGGGATGGAAAAGTCCTTGATATACAAGAAAAGACCAAAGAGGTAATTTGAAATATTTAGATATTGGAGGAAAAAGAAATAGGCATTGCAAGAATAAAGGTTATTTGTTTTGGTATATTTAAAAAAAAAAATTTGTTGTTTGTTCAGATGGCGTTCTTGTCTGCGCTCAAGCAGATTACCGGTGCAGATTCGAGTTCGATATCTGAATCCTTCTGGCCTGAATTCTATAAGCTAGTACTGGGTTCACTTTCTTTGCCAATAGACCTTCCAGGCACGAATTACCGTCGTGGATTCCAGGCAAGGAAGAATATTGTAGCCATACTGAGAGGAATCATTAAGGAAAGAAAAGCTTCTCCAACTGTCCAACATGACATGCTAGGTGGGCTACTGGGAATGGAGGATCCAAGACACAAACTTAGTGATGAGCAGATAATTGATCAAATAATTACGATCGTGTACTCGGGTTATGAGACTGTCTCAACGACTTCAATGATGGCTGTCAAGTACCTTCATGATCATCCAAAAGCTCTTCAGGAATTAAGGGTGAGTTCAGAGTTTCTACCTTTTAAGTTACATTACTAATATTTAGTTGTTTGTGGGGGTTTATTATCTTAATTTGGCTTCCTACTTTTTCAGGAAGAACATTTAGCAATTAGAAAGGCAAAGGGACCAGATGATGGAATTGATTGGAATGACTATAAATCCATGAGATTCACTCGCGCTGTAAGCAATTCGATTAAACAACTCATTTTGACAATCAAAGTAATATTAATAGAAAAGAAAAACTTAGTTTTTATCTACTTTTTCTTTATGCAGGTGATATTGGAGACCATGAGATTGGCCACAATTGTTAATGGGGTGTTGAGGAAAACAACCAAAGAGATGGAACTGAATGGTGGGTTCAAGAAGCATAAATTACTTTTGTTTCAACAAGATGAAGATCATAATATTCATTTCTAGTTTGTTATTTAAATAATTAAATGAAAAACATGAAGTAGACAGTGGTTTAATCATTCTCTGTGGACCCTAGCCCCCCATGGTCAAGAACATGGCTTCACCTACCACTCTATTCTGGACCATTTGAATGGAAGCTAGACATATTAGATGAAGATAACCTAAAAGTTAGTTTAGTTACTCAAGTTTTACGCTTAGATTAGAAGTTTTATCTCATCAGATTATCTAATTTTCGTCGTTTCTGATTGAAGAGCCTTGGGATTAAGTTATAGATTAAAGACACCCATTGAGAGATTAAATGTTTTACAGATAGGAGATGCTTGTTTGCACCACTTGTAAGTAGCAAATCACATGGAACCACCTACAAGTTGGGGGGCCAAAATTTTTGTGTTTGCTTACATGAACCTTTTAAGATTGCTTATACAAATTCCACGTCGAAAGTGGTGGAAGATTAAAAAAGCACCAGTAGTCTTTTTATTATTATGCCCCCTGTTACATTCCAATATTACAACCTACATAAAAGACCAAAGTTTTTAAGCGCTAGGGCATAATTGTAGAAATTAAAAAACAAGTACAAATGTTCTTGTAGGTTTACAAAGTTACAAATGATGGCACAACAAACAGGAATTTCAAGTCAGTTACGAGCCCAAATTTCATCTGTTTGCTTATAAAAGCCTTGAACCTTTGTTAAGTGATGCAAACAAACATCTCTAAATCTGAAATAGTTTATTAGTTGGTTGTGTTCCTAATATATCTTCTGTGTCGATTCAGGATTTGTAATTCCAAAGGGATGGAGAATCTATGTTTACACAAGGGAGACGAACTATGACCCCTTTCTTTATCCAGAACCTTTTACCTTTAATCCATGGAGATGGCAGGTCAGTGATTACAGTTTTTATTGATTTGTGAGATTACTTAAGTAATGCATATGGTAAACAAACCAAACCTCATGTTCTGAAGACGGGTCCAGTTGTTAGCTGAAAAAAATCATTCTTTCAGAAAATCACCCACTTTTTTTTTATTTGAATATGTCAACATAAAGGAAAGATGATGGTAGAGTTATATCTCAGTTACTAGGAGATGTGACTATTAGGGCGTAATGGACCACTTCCTTATAAACCTTTGTGACAACTCATCGTTATTTGATGTGGGATTATTCAAGCCAATATTGTCCCAACAGTGACAATAGATCAGATTTCGGATGTAGCTTTACCTTTTTATCGAATAAAAGTTCAGATCTAGCCTATTCTTAATTTAGCAAAATAAAGATCTGGATCCATTCCATGGGGTAGTAGCGCACCGTAATAATACCATGGTCAATTACCTTTAGTCATAAAGTCCACGAGTTCTAGATGAACTTTCAGAATCTTTCCTAATAGATCCCTGGTCGAATCGTCTGTAACCTCCCTCCACCAGTCCACCCTCTCTCGCTCTGCAATCATCTTTCTCTTCTCTTTGTGCGAGTGTAGCCCAACCCTTTTGCAAAATTATTGACAACGTGAGCATTCTTATTATGGCTATGGCTAAAACTTTACGTATATCATATTTTCAAATAAGTTGGTAATGTGTTGATACTAACTGAAAATATAATGTTTATTGAGTGCAGGATAAGAGCCTAGAATCTCACCCGTACTGCATGCTTTTTGGAGGAGGAACCAGACTCTGCCCGGGGAAGGAACTCGGTATAGCTGAGATCTCAACGTTCCTTCACTATTTTTTGACGAGATACAGGTAGCCTATAAACCCCCATGTTAGTTTCTCCATTGCTGCATTTTGTGAACTTATGAATGCATGTTGTTTTGCATAGGAGCCTTATATTTATTTTGGGTATCTGTTTGCAGATGGGAAGAAGTTGGGGGAGATGACCTACTTAAATTCCCAAGAGTTGAAGCGCCTAACGGGTTACATATAAGGGTCTCAAAGTACTAATGTCACTTATTGATGTATAGAAATACAGTGCGGGCTGGGGTCGAGGTGCAAGATTTCTTACAGAGGGACCAAAGGAACATCAAACTTAGAAATCTCAATTTGTCCGTGAGTTTAATGGCTCACGAGATCTGTGCGATTCTGCTCATAGTTTGTCCAATTCGACTTCATTTTACACAATATATTGCGGGTAAAGAAGAATGAGAATGGAAGAAGAGTACAAGTTATTAAGAAATAAGAGGAATCTCTGCCATTGTCGGCTCAAGAAGTGTAGACTCATTGGTAGAACTATAGGATGTAACCTGCAAAGCAAAACTAGATTTGATTCATAACTATTTCTGCTGAAAAGTAGTTCATATAGATGACTAGATATCAAAATCAGAGAACTCTGTTGGTTCACTATTTCTTATTGCGACGTAAGCTAAACTTTGGTGCAAATGCTCTTATGTGCTCAAACATCTCGGATATGCAACCAAGCGGCTTTCAAATTGAGTCAGGAACTTAACACTAGCACACTCGACTTAACTCATCATCTCATCTGTTCTTATGGGTCATCACCTTCATAGAACCATTTTCACCCTTTGAGAAGCTGGATTGTAAACTTGTGATCGAAGGAGGGCTTGCTGCCTTTTAATCCACGTACTCTTCTACAGGCGCTGGACCTGTTTGAGGCTTTGAGTAATGACTTCTACAATAACTCAATTGCTTGGAGCCCATTCGGAGGCCAAACAGTGTTAAGCAATCTTGGCCTCTGGGCAGTCCAATGTTGACCAGGGACATGAAACCCAATATTAATTTGAATTCATGAATAATGCCTGCTTATTGTTTAAGATAATTTAGATCCTGATCCAATAAAATATCTTATTAGTTACAAGCCTAGGTGTTACAGGAAGTGATGGGCTAGGCACTCACGGTGGACAGAGCTGGAGGAAATTTTATGTTTTTCCCCTGAAACCTATGGCCTAGTAGCTAGATATAAGTTACTGAATTACTGAAATGGTGATTTTATTTATTTATTTATTTAATTATTTATTGAGACAAAAATGGTAGATGAATAAATTCTTTGGCAAGGAAAGGGAAAACATAAGACAAGTGGTAGAGTAATACTAGACCAGTGTAGAAATGGAAATGGAAGTGTAGATTTTGTCAGGGAAGTTCCATTTCCTTTGCCTTTGGTCGGTCGAACCATTCTTCAGATTCCTCTTCCTCTTAGTTGTAAATGAAATAAAGTTTGATGAGGAGTCTTCACATCCCATCCTCAATGTCCCCATTCTATGCAACTGTTATTGCTTCATTTCTTTTTCTTTTGGCGAGCTAGTTTTCAGGATTTCATAATCTATCAAAAATCAGAATTGGTCAGTACATCATAAACTGATAAACATGCCGTCATTCGGGTTTAAATTCGGGACCTAGTGTTATTGCTTCGGAGCCTTTTTAGGGAGCGAGGGTAAGGATCGAGATAAGCGACATTGCGCATCTCGAAGCAGCTTCACTTATCGAGAGAGAGAGAGAGAGATATGGGTGGCTCCCTTACCATCGCTCCCTAGAATTTCTGTATTGCCTCATTTCAACTCTTCCTCCCACTGCCAATCAGTCAGTGCACCCATGTGTCTCTCTGTCTTTCAAAGTTGCAAAACCAAAATGCCATCACTATATGGACAAATGACCATAACACCCCTCCCCAACTAACTACTATTTTCATTCCAGACATGAAAGGGAAGGAAAATGTCAAATATAAAATGGCATCAAAACCATATAGACACATTTATTATAGTTTGATAAATAAGTAGAAAAGGTGGTGAAGGGCGTGGCATACATGGTAATCCACATAAAATCAAACATTAAGGACCTTTTCACATACCAGTTAACAACAGTTAGGCTGTTGTATTTAAACAAAGTCAATACAATCTCCCGCCTTATTTTTCTTCCTAATAATTTTTCTAAAACAAAGCTGATGGATGTTGCTTCAAGAAACAACCAGTAGGTGAGGTAACCCCATCACCACACCTCTTCTTTCTGCTCAAACTCTTCTTTTACTTGAATACTCATCCACCTGTTTCCTCTCTTACTTGCTATATTATTACCACATCATGGCTGAATGAACCCCAGGAGACACTCAAGCAAGATTTGAAGACAACCCTGCAGCGGCTGTTCATCAAAGTTCATTGACAAGAGAAAACATCATGAGGAGACTTAGCTCCCTAAGATTGTCCTTTTCACTCTTGTTACTTTTCATTGTCTTCTTTCCTGCTGGTATGATCTAGTTAATTTTATCATTTCGTTCTTCTTTTTTCTTGTGTATTTGGTATGCATGTTTGATCATTTTGTGTTTTATGAATTTTAGATGCCTATGATCCCCTGGATCCGAATGGCAATATAACCATCAAATGGGATGTTGCCTCTTGGACCCCCGATGGCTATGTGGTGAGTTTCATGCTTGGAAATTTCATTTCTTTTTTTTCCCCCCCTCTAACTATGATGTTGTTTAAGAGCACATTCATTTATTTTGAATGCTGAAAAAACAATATGTTTGATATTTATCTCAATATGATCACAATATGTTGCATTTGCAGGCAGTGGTGACAATGAACAATTTCCAAATGTATCGCCACATAATGAATCCAGGATGGACTTTAGGATGGTCATGGGCCAAGAAAGAAGTCATCTGGTCCATGGTTGGAGCTCAAACAACTGAACAAGGTGACTGCTCTAAGTTCAAAGGCAACATCCCTCACTGCTGCAAGAAAACCCCTACAGTTGTCGACTTGCTCCCAGGTGTCCCTTACAACCAACAGATCGCAAATTGTTGCAAAGGCGGAGTCGTGGGTTCATGGGGTCAAGATCCCTCCGCTGCGGTTTCTGCCTTCCAGGTCAGTGTGGGCCAAGCTGGGACTTCTAACAAGACTGTAAAGCTTCCTAGGAATTTCACTTTGCTTGGCCCAGGGCCAGGGTATACTTGCGGCCCAGCTAAAATTGTTCCTTCCACCATCTTCCTCACCCCTGATCGTCGCAGAAAAACTCAAGCCCTCAGTAAGTTTCCTCCATTTGAGTTCCATAAGCCCATCACTTTATTATAATAGTCAAAAGGCCGATCAAATGACCATTAACTTTTTGGTTGTGTTTGTGCAGTGACATGGAACGTAACGTGTACTTATTCACAGTTTCTGGCTCGAAAGAACCCAAGCTGTTGTGTCTCCTTCTCATAATCTTCTGACGTTCTTTATGTTATATCTGCAAGACGGTTTATTGCGGAAGCGGGTAGACACCAATAATTGCACACAAGTACCACAAGGATCCAATCAATTAAATAGAGCAACTAGCAATGAAAGAAATTAGAGAAAATTAAGAACATACCACAAGAGACACAAGGTTTACGTGGTTCAGCAAATTGCCTACGTCCACGGTGAGGTGATTCCACTATATTCAAGAACAAGGTACAAGAAGATGACAATTCTCACACAATCTCTCAACAAGAGATGAAACAATTTCAGCAATTGTCTTTCTCTACTCCTTGTGCATCACAGTTTTTCTAGGAGCAATCATCATAATAAAAACACCTATAGTTTCTAGTATATATAGGGACAACAGTTTTCTGTTTGGCAGCAGTTTCCTGTTTCACAGTAGTTTCCTGTTTCACAACAGTTTCCTGTTTCCTAGAATTTATTTCCTGTTCAAAAAACAATTTCCAGAAGTCCAAACAGTTTCCTGTTTCAAACAGGAGTCCAAACACAGTTTCCTGTTTCAAACACGTTTCCTGTTTCACAATTCTCCACCTCGGCGAATTTTTATAAGAAAAAAATGAGCCGAAACAAGGCATGAGAATAAACTGATCAACACTCCATCATAGCTTTGTCACCTCACGAAACCGCCCCGAAGGGCAACGCCCCAAAGGGCCCTCAATCAACATGAGTCAATGTGGAGTAAGTCCAAACAATGTTGGAACTTAACTCCAGGAACAACCTTTGTCAACATATCAGCAGGGTTGTCTTTTGTGTGTACTTTCACCAAAGACACATCACCATCCTCAATTACATCTCGAACAAAGTGATATCGGACGTCAATATGCTTAGTCCTTGCGTGATGAACCTGATTTTTAGCCAAGTGGATGGCACTCTGACTGTCACAGAGAACCTCAACACTATCTTGTTCCACACCCAAGTCATTTACAAGACCTTGAAGCCACAATGCTTCTTTTACACCTTCTGTCAATGCCATATACTCTGCCTCTGTAGTAGAGAGAGCCACTGTATCCTGAAGCATAGATCTCCAACTAACCGGAGCACCGTATATCTGAAATACGTAACCAGTAGTAGATCTTCGTCTATCTAGATCACCAGCATAATCAGAATCAACAAACCCACGAACCTGACATGAATCTCCACCGAAGTCCAAACCCACATCCAAGGTACCTTTTAAGTACCTAAGCATCCATTTCACTGCCTCCCAATGTTTCTTCCCAGGGTTTTCCATATACCTGCTCACAACACTAACAGCCTGTTAAATGTCAGGGCGTGTACACACCATAGCATACATTAAACTGCCAACTGCACTAGCATAAGGAACATGCGACATGTATTCCTTTTCTTCCATTGTGACTGGAGATAACTTTCGAGAAAGTCTAAAATGTGAAGCCAAAGGAGTAATAACCGGCTTTGCATTTTCCATGCCAAACCGTGATATGACCTTCTCAAGGTACCCCTTCTGTGAAAGAAATAATTTTTTATTCTCCCTTTCTCTTCTTATCTCCATACCAAGTATTTTCCTTGCAGCACCCATATCCTTCATCTCAAACTCAGAAGCAAGTTGAGACTTCAATTTATTTATCTCCACCATACTCTTACAGGCAATGAGCATATCGTCAACATAGAGCAAAAGATAAATAAAATCGCCACTACGAAGTTTTTTCAAGTAAAGACAACAATCATACTTACTTCGTGTGAACCCATGTTTCAACATAAAAGTGTCAAACCGTTTGTACCACTGCCTAGGTGACTGCTTTAACCCATAAAGTGATCTCCTCAAACGACAAACATGGTCTTCTTTTCCAACAACCTTAAAACCTTCCGGCTGATGCATATAAATTTCCTCCTCTAAGTCTCCATGCAAGAAAGCTGTTTTCACATCAAGTTGTTCAAGCTCAAGGTCACCATGAGCTACCAAGCTCAACAACACACGAATAGAAGTGTGTTTTACCACAGGCGAAAATATCTCATTGTAGTCAACGCCTTCCCTCTGAGCAAAACCCTTAGCTACTAATCTTGCCTTGAACTGAGTACCAGACTCTAGAGTAGTCTGTTTCTTCTTAAACACCCACTTGCAGCCAATTGCTTTCCTTCCATTAGGCAACGACACTAGATCCCAAGTATGGTTCTTCTGGAGAGACTCCATCTCACCCTGCATAGCTACTAACCAACTCTGACTATCTGAATGACGCGCGGCCTGCTTGTAAGTAGTTGGCTCATCATCTTCCACAGAGAGTGCATATGCAACCAAATCAACTGTATTCAACTGAGTAGTCATTCAAATATTTTCTGGGAAGGATAATTCTTCGCTGCTGCAGTGTACACATCACATGTGCCCCATCCGTGTACATTGGCACGTAAAGCTCAACTACAAGGACTACTGGCGGGTGAAGATTTCCATTACAAATTTCAACTATCGGTTGAATTATACACAGTGAACTCTTGTCGCCCAGCATCCAAATCTGAACAACGTTACCCAAGTCTTTAGTTTCGACTACAAGCCTCTTGTTCCTTATCAATCCATTAGTGAGTACACACTACACTTAAGTTTTCAAAGTCCACAAGTGAGAACACACTACGTACACTTTAGTTTTCAAACCAGACAGACAAGTACTACGGTATTCCATTTCTTCAGAAGAAAATTGGTACCACCGAATGGTAAACTCGTTTTAATTAGAAAGTAACTTGGCAAAAATGGTTTGAATCAGAACCATCGAGCCACTGCCAAAGAATTTAATAAACTAGCTAACTGATACCTTCATTAAGAATATGTCTAGGTTATTTAAAATTGCCCAATCTGAGCTAAAACCCAATTTTCTAGATTACCCTTCAAGCTTATGACCTAAAATAGACTGAGGTTTCCATTGTCAATGCTAAAATGTTGTATTCTAATTTTCCAAGGTATGATATCTTTCTTAATCATCTAAGGTATGTGAAAGAGACATAAACCCAACTCTCAAAGCTGAGTAACAGCTACTCTAGATCTTGAATGAATCAAGCTACAATCTTTTACGTATTCTGAAAACCTATCAATTTCATGAAACTATGCAAAACTAAATAAACAATAATGATAATACTATAATAGTAACAAGTGGCAGTTCCTAATATACTTTTATGTGTGCAGATGATACCGGTATGTTCTATGGCGAGAAATTCTACAATGATTTATTAATGGAAGCTGGACCATTTGGAAACATACAGTCAGAGGTGCTTCTCCAGAAGGATAAGAATACTTTCACACTAAAACAGGGATGGGCATTTCCTCGTAAGGTCTATTTCAATGGTGATGAGTGCATGCTACCGTCACCTGATACCTACCCCTTCCTGCCAAATTCTGCTTACAGAGACTCACTCCGATTCACATCATGGATTGGTGGAGTCTTTTTCCAGTTGATGGTTTTTCTTTAATCTGACCAAGGAAACATGAACATAGCTCAGTTGTTTGCTAAGTTTTGAAGAAAAAAGTTGGTGTGGAGGCAATTAGTCTTATTTTTAAATAGACGTTAACATGGTCAAAGAGAGGTCAGTAGTCATTCAAATATTTTCTGTAAATGAGTCTGAACTTGGGGAAGTAAAACTTAAAGTTCTTTATCTCCTATGGACTCCATTTTCAGGAATTATGTGCTATGAATCAATTATTTCTGCTGCTATTTTGTTTGGAAGAAAAACACAGATGAAAGGTTCCTCAGTTCAGGAAAAGGTATATTAGGGTAAGGTAAAAGTAGGATGCGGTCTATTGTACATGAGCATCGTAGCTGCAAATTTCATATGTATTTCAAAAACATAATATGGTTATTAGTCAGTCTCCACCTCCTCTCACGGTCTATTCAACAAGTACACCATAGTTTGAACTTAATGTAGACTATTTTCTATTAGGATGAGTAGCCAAATACTGATTTGTCTCTGAAAAGTCGGGATACAGTTTTCGAACACATAGCATTAAAGTGCAGGATACGGCAATGGAGTATTGCAATTTAACATTCTGACAATTCTTGAGTGTATTTTCTTTTTCCACTTGTTTTGCTCAACTCTATAGTCTTATTTGGGGTATATATAGTGCGACCAAGAAGGCACTATAATTTTGCACTCTCCTCTTTGCTATAGAGCATAATGGAACGGTGTGAAAGAGTGGAAGCACCTCCATCTTGAGAGAACTACAGATAAAATACTGTCACATTTCCTTGCATATCAAATGTTTGGTATAGTTGTGAGCGCTCTGTTGAACTCACCCAATATACCTGCCTCAGACCCAATAGGTAATATAGCAGCCACCGATGTCTAGTCAATCAAACTTAAGATTCAATACATAGATGTAACGACAAACTCATATGTAAGTAATAAAGACATTGGTCTATGAGCAAACAATATAAATAGCATCTGATCAAGGTCTTGGGGAAATCAAACATAGCAAAAAATAAATTACAAATGATCAATGTTATGTATAAATCTCAACTCTTCGTGTGAATAGGTTCATTACATAATTTTTTTTTTAAACACAATAATATTCCAGTCTACTATCCTACATACAACATGAATGAACTTCTATATCTGGAACGGAGATGATCACAACTCCCCTATCAATCTCTCCATAAGCTTCACCTTGTCTAACCCAGTTGAAGATTTTAGAATAACCATGGGTGTATTCTCTAGGCATAAGCCAATAAAAATGCTGAAGATACTACGAAAGCCATGATCGGACCAAGGACGGAAATTATTTGCCGAGGACTAGCATTGGGCAACCAAGGATAGTCGTCTGGAGATGGCATGACACAATTATCTCCATTGAAGTAAATCCGGCGAGGGAAAGCCCAACCCTTATCAAAAGTGAAAGTTCCCTCATCCTTTCGGAAGAGGAGCTCAGATTGTGCATTCCCAGCTGGACCAGCTTGCATGAGCAAATCATTGTAGAATTTAACCCCCCAAAGCATCGCAGTATCATCTGCAACATGAAAATTGCACGAAATTAAGAATATAATTTACCTTGATGTGAAACTTGACATGGTTCAACTAATCAGTCCCTCCAAATTGATCCCATAAATCTGATTAGCCAAATGATCTCACTTTCAAATCATTGAACTCTACTGCACAGTGCAGAATGGACAAAAATATAACCATAATGCAGATCTCTCCAAGTGAGGCAAACTGATTGAACATTTTGCAACACTTTATGAGTATTACTCTAGTGCAAAAGCATTTTATTAACATAAACATCACCTTTAAATAAACATTGGTAGAGTCAACATAACACTTACTTATGTTAGCATAAGGATTTAATGGCTTGTAATTAAAGCTGAAAATCTTGGTAAGATTGTCAAGATTAGGATGTTGGATGACCAAGTTCCATTGCGTATAGTTCATCCCGTAATTGAAATTCGTAATTGTGATCTTCACCCGCCAATACTCTTTGTAGTTGAGCTTCACATGCCAATGAACACGAATTGGGCACATATGGCTGGTACATTGGACTAGAGGTGTATAGCTATTTTTACGACCATGACGCTCAATGGCTGATGCTAAATATGGCGAGTCTCCACTACAAAATAGCAGAAAAAACAAAGAAACCATTTTCAGTCCAAGAATGATATTAGAAAGGAATAGAACAATGTAGGTGTAGGAGTACGAGAAGATGGGTTAGTGAAAATACTTACTCTACACAGCTTCCTGGTTGAGTTATATTGTTTTGACAACCACAGGTGCAAGTAGGGCAGGGGACAATTGTGTCATTATAGAAGGAGGAGAGTGACACGCAACAGGTAGGGGTCTTCTGAGAGAGGAACTGTGAATAGGTGCAGGTAACATTCCAAGTCACTGCAATAAGATAACCACACATTGTTTAGATGCTGAACGTTTAATTCTTAGCAAGTCGGGAAACAAAAAAGGCCAAAACTATTATAATTCCATACAATACATACAAACCGTTGGAAGGTGATAGACCTAATAAAAATTAATGGCGAATTTTACCATTTGAGAACATGTGAAATGGTGAAATTTTCTCTTAATAGAATCAACTTACCTACATAGCTTAATCTGGTAGAAATAATATTTGGAAAATTAATAAATATAACGAATTTATTAATAAATAAATAAATATTAATGAATTTACTCAATGAAAATGTGCATTATCACATGCTAACCACATGCAGTTCCACTACTTAATATTATCCAAAGTTTGCGAAACAAGATATCTCAATCATGCAATACTACCTCCAAATGAAATGTTGAATATATAGCTGGGTTTGCCAGTCCACTTATAACATTCTGTTTGTAAGCTACTTCAGTTAAGACCATTTTCCTACCATATTAACAAGAAATCAAACACTTCACTGTGCAACTTACTCAATGCTTGAGTTACTCTCCTCAGATCTGCAGTAATAAATCTAGTCGGTTTCACAATCTTTGCAGGTGCACATGTATACCCTGGTCCAGGTGCTTTCAGCGTGAAATTCTTTGGCACTCTAACAGTCTTGTTGGTAGTTCCTGCAGCTCCAACACTAACCTGAAATGAACTTGCTGCATTACCAGGATCCTGGGCCCATGAATTGATTACTCCTCCCTTGCAACAATTTGCAATTTGTTGGTTGTACGGAGTTGCTGGAAGCAAATCCACAACCGTCGGGTCCTTCTTACAGCAATGTGGGATATTTCCTTTATATTTTGAACAATCTCCCTGCTCCGTAGTCTGCGCTCCCATCATGTTCCAGATAACCTCCTTCTTTGACCATGTCCATCCCAATGTCCATCCCGGTGCTTGAATGTGACGATATTGCTGGAAGTTGTACATTGTAACAACAGCCTGTCCAGTTTCAACCATAAGATACAGGGTCAAGCAGTCGTTTTCAATATTAAGAATTAGTGGAAAATGAATATGCTTACTCTTAAGATTTTGACTAGATTTAACAATGTCATTTGTAGATACCTTTTAGTGAACTAGTTAAGCTATCTCCATCGACTAGGGACACCACTACCTATGCAAAACTCATATATAGACATGTTTTGTTTATATACCTTGAACAACTTGGGAAAATGAATAGATAACTTGGAAATATATGATGGGGTCGTGCAAATCATTTAGATCATTGACAATAAACATAAGCAGTTCCAATGAAGAGCTATAAAAATAACTAATACAATAAGCATGTATCGGTTACTGTAAAATATAATATAAGAGTCAGACTGATATCCTCATTTTAATGCCTACTTCAAGCAAAACATGGATAAATTAGAAATCAAGCATAAGATTATTGTCATATCACAGATATATACAATATGAAATAATGAAAATTTAATATGTGTGCATTGTGGTGATAGTCCCTCCTGCTATATACTTACAACATAACCATCGGGATTCCAACTGATGATATCCCATTTAATCGTGATATTTCCATTTGGATCAAGTGGGTCATAGGCTTCTGCAAGAAACATTGAGCAAACAAAGTTTAATTGTGTGATTGGAAGCCTATCTAAACAGAATAATACTATTAACACTATATTATTCAATTGCGTGCAAACAAATTACAAATTTTGACAAAATATCACAACTTTTATCGGAAAACTAGTGGGTGATGTTTTGCACAACAACGCTTTGTTTAAAAAGACTACTCTGAGCAGCTCCACAAAATTTTGCAGCCCCAAACTTCCTCAACTGAACCAAGATCTCACCCAAATGGAGCATCTTTTGGTGGTTTTCCTTCATAACCACCACCATAAAACATGATTAGGAGACCCCAAGTAATGGGAAGAAGAGGAAAGAAGATTAATTGCTGATCTCCAAAGAACCCAAAACTGAAAATCCTTCAATGTGAGGACCAAATCGCTGGTTGTCAACCAATCCCATTAATATAACCCAGGAAACAGTATTCATACAAAAACTTGCATAGGGCATTGAACTGCTGAACTTGAAATCAATGAAATTGAGGTCAAAATAATTCAAATTAGAGATCTAGTATAAGAAACTGGACAACTTGACTTTCTAAGCTTTTCATTAATCCAACAAGTCAATTCTTCCAATCTTAACTTCTCTCCATTAACTTTTCATCAATTAACTTCAAATTCACAACAGAAGTAGCTAATTCTAACAACTCTAAGGAAAAGGACAGTCGTATTAGTATGAAAAAGATCAAATCAATTTTTCCATCCTAGTTACACTATACCCGTACTTCAGATCGATCAAAACATCACAAAAAACTAAGCTTTTCCAACCAATTGCACCCCAAATGGATGCTAGATTCATAAATAAAAAAAAAAAAAAATAAAATAAAAAGTAAACTTTCTGCAAAATGGGGGTTTGGGTACTAACCTGAGAAGAAGTCGGTGCTGGAAAGCAAAACCACCAACAAAATTGTGAGCTGGGCTGAAATGGATCTGAAGAAAAATTCCATTTTTTTCTGATGCAGGTTTGAACTTTTTTTCTTCTTCTCTATAGAGTTCGAGATCTGCAAACAGAAGAGAGGAGAGTGAAGAAGAGAGATAAGTGTTGGGTTTTGGCTTTTCTCTCACATGAACATGGCAGCTCACGATTGAGGTATAGTAATTGTAAGTGAAGTCTTTAAACACTCGCAGAAGACCAAACCGGTTAGTGTAACTTTCTGATATTTTGGAAGAGAGAAACTTCAGTTAGATTTACCATCACTTGGTATTTTGCTTTGCATTATTAGTTTCTATTTATATTGTGATTTAGAGTTGCTGCACGTTTTTTAAGGTCATTGTTACAAGCAGCAACAGCTGTCTAGACTAGGTCAGTTCAGGCAGTATGCTTGTGAATCTGTGATGGATAGTATCACTGGTCATGTTAAAATAAACTAATAATGGAGTTGAGAGGGATTTTTTATTTTTTATTTTTTGTAAAAATGATCATTTCCCAGTTTTGCTAGAAAAATAAACTAAACTTTGAACAACAACTCCTTGATTGATACACATACAAACCCCAGTTGATAAATAAGATAAAAGGAAAAACAGAGTTGAGAGGTCATCTTTGGTTGAAACATCATTATCAATCAGACTAAGTTTAATCTGCTGTTAACATAACACATGCAACTACCTGCCGACACACAAAATTAGTTTAGTTTCATTTGTAAATCAGCAAGTCTAGTCTGTACAGTAAGTAGTGCGACTGTACAACACACATGTTGTGACTTGTGAGTGTCGGTGGAGGAGACCAATTAGAAAAGTTTTTGTTTCTGTTTTCATTTAATCAATGCAATAATGAATAATAATCCTGGCTTTTTTTTTTTTTTATGATTAATTAATGTTCCACCACCTAATGTAATATTTGTCCCTTACTTCTTCTACAACTCTCTTTCTTACCAAACCTTATATCATATCAAATGCAACTAAACTAACAATAGTATAATAAGAATATCCCATGATAGTGAAATCAAATGAATATTTTCCATCAACAACAATTGGGTTGGGTTTTTTCTCACAGTATCGATGATTGATTGAATTAAAACTTGGTAAATCCTGGCAAACACATGGCTTTAAAATACAAGATAAGATTATGGCCATATGACATTGAGATTGATCGGATAAAACGAAACCAACATTATCCAGTAAAGAATAATTCAAGTTTCTCATCCTCTTTCACTACCATGGGTACTCTCAATGGTTTTACACAACCGGCCCAAATTAGACTGTCATGGATGGAGATAGCAATTTGCATGCACTTATGTGGATCACTCCAAGGCAACCAATATGATTTCTCGATATTTCACAAAATATTTTTTATTTATTTTGAAGTTAATAAAATTTCTTTCGAAATCTGAAATATATCAAAATTTTCTAGAGAAAATAAATATTTTAATCTCCATATATTTTAACATGCTATAATATTATTTTAGTATCAATAGTTTGTTACGTGAGTGGTTCTTATATAAAGTGAGACTGGGGTGACTGGTACCCTGCCTGGTACTATGCCTGATGGGTGCCAGCACCGTTGATTTTGCATCGAGACAAGTGTTACACTTATCTCGACGCAAACCAACGATGCTTGGCACCCACCAGGTATAGTACCAGGCATCCTAGATTTTTCCTCTTATATAATAGCTAGTCTTACGACACGACGAGTTGTGTGGGACTTTTTATATAGTATTTCATAGTTTAAAATGCGTAACTTATATTATTAAATTAAAAATCACAACCGAAATCTTTACATTTTTTTACACAACAAAATATTTCTTAAAACCGGGAGACCGAAATCAACTCGAAAAATGAAATCACAGTCCTTGCTCAAAGGGCATGTTTCAGTCAAATTCGAACATTATAACTTCCCACATGGAAGTTGGTATGTCATCCTCACTCTCTAGTCTTTCTCATCTATCCCCTCCCCTTTTCCTTTCAATCCCCTTCTTATCTTCTTGTTATAGAGGATGTCTGTCACAAGCAATCTGTTGCTGGGTTACCAAATTCATATGGCCATCCCAGCCTGTCTTGAGATCGATATAATTGTTGATGACATACAGTATCATTTTTTAATCCTGTCATTTGCTACAAGTCACTAGTCGCGTGTTCATCCTCAATACACCTGCAAACATGCACTTTAACAAAATTTTGATAGCACTAACTTTATAGAATGAGCACTACATTTATCAGGCAAAGAATGCACAACTAGCAACCCTTGTCACGCAGCTGTGCAGTGAGCACAGAGTGAACTATTCTTTCGCCTTTTACTAAAGAATACTTTGTGTTTGCCGCACTTATCAGCATACACTACTTTTTTGGGGTTTTCCATTGAACTGGAGAACCCTAACAAAAAAAAAAAAAAACTAGCAAGCCTTGACAAATGTTGATTCAGGCATCCTCCCTCACTGCTCATCGTACTTGGTCTTAGCTAGCTATTACTTCAGACACCTGCTTTATAAGCAGCTACTTGAGGGTGTGAGATCAACTACGAACCAAGTTAACATTCTGATACAATTTTTTTTAAGAAACAGGTGGATTCAAATTGCAAATTGATATTTATAATATGTTAACAAAATTCTTTCCTCCAATAGAATGCCCGACTACAAACACCAAATAACATACAAATTTTAATTGAAAAGAATTATGAATAGATTCCAATAAGCCTGTAAAAACAAAATCGGCCCTATCCTACCATTATAAAAATGTCTACTAAAGTTGCCGCCTTTTGCTGTTTCTGTAATTTGATCACCTGTGTTATACAATCATTGTGGTCAACTGGAAACCAACCTTTGCTTTGATCCACTGAAAACACCCAGCTCCTGTCCGCACTAGTAAGATCCTTGTAACTCGTCTTTTGCACATAACCGCTCTAACAAGAAAAAACCACAATTAGCATGAGTTCTTTAACTCAAGTGCAATGTGTTCGTTGTAATCATAACATAAAGACCATGCCAGGCAGCTACTGCAGAAGATTACGGATTCATTACATAACATCCAGTCTATTCCACATGATTATGGGGCCAAACCATCCGACAAAAAGTTCAAACAAATAAATAATGAAAAAGGGGAATAAATATTTGTTAGTTGTAGTGGTAGTTAGACTTATATTTCAGTTGCATAGAGTCTAACTTCCAGTGTTTATTTTTATTTCTTTTTTTTCTTTTTCGCAAAGGGTGACAGATACGTATTATACATTTGGTAACCAGGAAGTCAAATAAAGGTGTTTCCCAGGGTAAAGGTTAACCTTTAGTCACCAGAGTGTAAAGCGGGAGTGCTTGCGTGAGCACTATAGCTCCTAATTAGAAACTCTTAAATGTCCAGAGCGCGTAAAATATTTGTTATGTAGATAATTAATTTAATATACACAGAATTTTAAGAAATTTAATAAGATACATTTAAGTATTAATAAATTCAAGTAATTTAATAAATATTATATTCTATACTTTCTCTATAAATATCAGTCTTTCCTAAGATATGTGAAGTAAAAGTGGGAAAAAAATATAATAAAGAAGGAAATAATAAGACGCTGGCATTGAGACTTGAACCATGAACCTGACCTAAAAAATAGTAGTGCTCTTCCAACTGGGCCAATCCACAATTTGTGGTCATACAGAGCTCAAATTATTACGCAATTTTGATGCGAATTAGCTCCCAAACCGTCAATCCACGGATTGGAAGCATGAGCGGACCACCTTTGTAATGGATAATGTTACTACGTGTTAACCCCAGGGACACTGGGACATTTTCTAAGTAGGCATTTATTGGCACCAAGAGAGAGGAGTTCCTTACTGAGATATTCATAGGTTAATATCATGGACGTTCCCCATGCAGACATGCTGAAAAACCTTGGACCCAAACCTCTGTAAAAGCCTTGCCATCCGTCATCCGCAATTAGTCTTTTGACTACTTGTCTAGCAGTTTCTCTTTTCTCATGACCCATCACCTGAAAAGCACACATATTTGTGTCAAAGCAACAACTACTTGGCAGTTAAAACATCAAAACTCAGCTGAGTGTTTTCCTCCCTTTCATTGAAGAGTTGAAGCAGTTGGAATATAAAATTCATCAGTTAATTCAAGAAGTTTGTGCCAGAAACACTCCAAGATGCAATAAGCAAGATCCTCACCACAAACGGCAATTCAATTCTTAAGTGGACTCCATCAAGGGGGTGTCAAAGTGGTGCAAGAAAGGTGTCACATGCCTAAAATTAAGCTGCCCATATGCTAAGAAAGGGATGATCTTACCTTTATCTAAAGCCATGTATAACATTAGAAATGTTGGAATAGCTTGATCTTTTGTGAAGATGACCGATATAAAAGATCAATCTAATTCCATAATTCCGAACATTAGAGAATATGGTTTCAACTTTCAATAAGTGGAAAAATGTAATTTGTCTAGAATTGTTTCAATTGCAAACATCTTTTCAATAGGCTGCAAATTCCATCTCACGCGCTATGACTAACCCTAATTGCAAACTGAAGTTGACTATAATATATTAGACTGAAAAGAACAGATAAATACAAAATAAGAAGTCTAATATCAATTAATAATTAATTCACCTGTAATCTAGTTTTGATAGTGTCCAGTGGGGTAGTGACACAAGATGCCACAGCACCAGCTGAAATACCTCCAGTGGCTTGAACTAACACTACTTTCCACGTGCTCAGAGCAGCCTCTTGCTCGGTACCACTGTCTAATAACCTGCAGTGAAGCAGAAAGGGGTGATTGACAAACTAGATTGTGCGGAACTTGAATTGAAAAAAAATAGTCTAGTCAATACGAGCCTCGGTTTTGAGAACATAAGTGATGTGTGGCTTATCTTAAGGGCACGTTTGCCTGCATAAAATATCATTTAGTGGAATGTAACGGAATGAAAAAGGAGTAGATAAGAAAAGCTGGGAAATGGAAGAAAGAAAGTAAGATTGTAGATGACCTTCCCATTCCCATTTATGTAAGAATCACACTCCTTTCATTCCTAAAGAATCCAACTCCCGTATTTTATGAGAAACACGAGAATGTGATTTTCCCATATTTTGTCTAGAAATTTTAGGTTGACCATCATCACACTCTAATAAAGGCCTAAGAAAGGGGTTACATCCCGTGGAATGAGATTCCATACAAACAAACATACCCTAAACTACAGGTAGCTTTTTCCCCCAAGTTCACAACATATACCAGTACCAATTTGTTCATTCTTCATTATTGAGCGTAGACATATGAATATCAATCCTAAAAATATATTTGTAGTTATTTGGCAATGGGGCTGCGGTTGGTTGGTGCTTGGGGATGTCTTTTGAGCACTATGTTGTACACTGGGATAAATCGATAAGACAGCAATAATAACACCTTTTTATTGCTGTTCTTTCGTTGTACAGTTGCTTCCCTTGTATTAAGTTCTTGATCAATAAAGCCTTTGACCTTTTCAAAAGAAAAGTTGAAAAAGAAGTAAAGACGATTTCTTTTAATAATTTACAAGGACTGTATTTTATTCATTTTAGACAAAGATTTACTGTAAGACAAGGTAAAACACCTCTGACAGGATCAACTAAAAAATGGCACACAATCGACGAGATAAGAATATAAAAAATGTAGTAAAGTTAATCAACAAAAGCACATAAGCATGTAATTAACTATTAATGATACACAGCTTCTTCAATATATAAAATAATGAAGAAGGTTCTTTCTATCACCTCCAAATTAAACGTTGACTTGAACCATAGGTTGCCCACCACACAGCACTAGACGGAGAATAAGTCATAACTGACAAACCAAAACCTCTGTATAATCCACGAATCCCATCATACTTTAGAATTTTGCGAGCAACATCCAGGCCTCCATTGTACTTTGCATGCCCCGAGTATCCTTGAACCATCAACTTCTGACTGATCTAAGGAGAAACCATTTTTTGAATGAAATAAGCATCTAAACAATAAGGCCACACCCCAACATGCAGAATCAAAAGAAAGGCACTCTAAAACTAGAGTATTATTTTCTACCAAGATTCTTGATTATGATATCACTATGTCATGTTTGAGAGACGGATTTAGGAACATGAACATGCCTTCAAAACTCAAAAGCCCATATACAATAACTTGAGGGCATATTCAAATTTAGATTTTTTAAAAAAATTCAAATTAAAATAGATAATTATGTAAAAGTGATAGAAAACATATAGATGATTATGTAAAAGTGTAGAAAACATATAAATACCTTGTGACTTGCTAAACTCGTAGAACTAAGTCATGGGTTCAAACCCAGCCAGTGACGACATGTTTATCAGTTTATGGTGTGTTGACCAATTCTGGTCTTTGATAGGTTATGGGATCCTGAAAACCCATCTCGCCTTCAAAAAAAAAACTCGTAGAACTACTCCTCCAGTAAGAGTCGATTGTCATTATTACACGTCATAATCTTAAGGCAATATGTTTTACCAATTCGAGAAAAATGCTTAATCAAGTGATGATTTCTTATGTGTGTAAAACCATGGAATCAGGATGGAGTTTCTATTCCGATGAACTCTTCTACTATTATAATGCAACTAACCATTTAATCTATGTATTTGGGTGTATTTGTGTGTGGATGTGGGTGGGGGACTGGGGGCTGGTTTCTGTGTAATATGATCAAGTAGTTGATGTCAAGGGCTTCCCTCTGAAAGCTCCTTGGATTTCATTCTAATCTTGTTGGATTTTATCAATGAATTTTAACTTTTAAAAAGTTTTAACATTTATTTCTGGGAAAAATGTAAGATCTTAAATATATAACCTGAAGTATTTTTCTCTAATCGTTTGTGCAAAAGGGAAAGCTAAGATGACGTAAACCCTGACTTGCTCCGAGCAATGCAAAATTGTTCTTTATTTATCTATTTTTATATATTCCACTTATTTTACGTCTTCTTCGTGAATGTTGATAGAATAAAGAATGGTCTTAGATTAAGATCACAGCATACCACGTCAATTGGAACAAAGACGGCCTGAGAGAACAATGATGACGTCATCCCAGCAATTCCATTTGCTATGGCTGCTTGTGTCGGTTCAGAAAAGTTAAATGGTTCAATCATCTTGAAAGAGGCTACTTTTGTGGTCTCCAAAGCAGTAAGAAAGATGACTCTTGCAGGAACTGCACCAGTAATGACTGTGCCGAACCCTCTATATAAACCAGGAATCCCTTCTGTTTTCAGTAATCCTCTGATTACGGAAAATGCATTTTTCTCCACAGCATCTTTAGTAGCTACTTGCAGCCTTGTCTTTACAACAGAGACAGGATACAAGGCCACAGTGACACCTGTAAAGAGGCCAGCTCCTACAACATAAAACTTAGTTTTGTCTAGCCTGCAACATGACATGAAATATATGAGAATCGCACATGGACTGTATGGAGCATCAACTGGGCCTAAGAAAAATTAATTAAGTGTAACAAAATAAGTAGGAAAACCACAACCATTTAACCAAAATCATATAGGTTGGACATGGTTCACTTGACATATATAAAAACAAAACTTTGTCGTTCTTATTATCCCTAACATCATTAGGGACTTCAGAATAGGAATGCCACGCAGTACGTCTTAAAAAAGCAATACCACTACAAACAATGAAAAGTTAATTAACAGTAATTATTGCCTCATCAATTTCATTATTCATCTCCAAAATCGCTCAAACATGATGAAATCGTGAGCTATGAACTATATACATTTTAGATTAAATCTGAAAAAAGACTATCTTGTAAGCCCTACCATGTTATGACATGTGAAAATGATGACACAAATGCATATACGCATATGGATGTGAAATTGTCCCTACAGGGAGACATGGCCTAGGCACATAAACCCAAGATATACCCTCATAGATTTTATTTTATTCATTGTTTTTGGATTTCATTTAATGGGTTCTTACTTTGAATAACTACTTGCAACCAAAGATCGTGATTTCGTTTTTAGAGGTAATTTCGGTAAGTTGATTTTAAGAAATATTTCGTGAAATATTTCATTGTGTATAGAAAAAACGTAAAAAATTCAGTTGTAATTTTGAAGTTATCAATATCACTAATGTTATAATGGGTTAAAATGTATAGAAATTGAGATTGGCCTAATGAAAAAATAATAATTTCGGATTTCTAATGAAATTTCGGTAACTTAAAAAATAAATATTTCGTGAAATTTCGACATTTTTTGATAAATCTCATTCCTTGCTTGCAACAATATATTGAGGGGACTCCACCAAGGCCTAAAAAGCTCTATTTTTTCATCAAAATGCCTCTCCCAAGCCTTAGACCGCCATGACCATACATTAGTGAAGGTGAGGTAGCAGACACTAAACTACCTTTGTGCCTGGCCCAGCCTTAAGAGTGTTGCATGGCCATAAATTAGTGTAGGTGAGGGCTAGCACATTAAACTACCCTATAAAAGCAGGCTCCACTGTGGCAGTGCCTCTCCTCGCCAAGGCTTTAGAAGCAGACCTTGTCGCCTTGCCAGCCCCTAACAACATAGCTTGCAACCAAAGCAAGAATCATTTACAAGAATGAGATTCATCTACTTATTGGTTTCTACTTAATTCTGTTAGATTTTAATTTGTTCTTCTCTGGATATTAAAGTTTAAATAAAAAAAATTGGTATTGATACCCACCACAACCGAGCATAGCCCCTAACAAGATAGCTTGCAAACAAAGCTCAATCATTAACCGGAATGAAATTCTCCTTTTGTCAGTTGATTAGTATTATTTGGTCTCTACAGAATTATGAAGTCAAAGACTAGCTTTCAACAAAATAATGGTAAGGCATCAACCCTTCATTAAAACCTTGTTTGAATTTTCGTTTGTTTTTCAATCGATGTACAATTTCACATCAAATTTACACCATAATTGGTATTGAGACCCATCACAACAAAACTGCCTCAAAACAATTGGAGAAATTCACTCACATATGATCTCATGGTTCACAAGAGGAAATTGTTAATCTCAAACATGAACTGGAGATGAGTTCAGGTATCTATTTGATGATTTCACAATCCATGATCACAGACAGTTTTACAGGGCAACTTTCTGCCCAACATACGATTCAAGAGGCTCCTCCAATGGGTTAGGCCCCATAACAGTCATTAACACAGCCAAAGAGGTTGATTGGCCTCTGAACCACCAATCTGCTACTCCTCATCCTCAAATTTTCTTGCTCCTTCATGCTCTTTCTTCTCTTCTTCTCTATCCTTCCTCCTCTCTTATTGTTTCACCAATAAGGTCAAGGTTCATCTTTGTATTCAGTTTATCATTTTTGGTAGAGAAAGATTCGAAATTTATCGAAGAACAGGGATGCAAAAACAACAGAAATTACAACAAATGAAAAGTAAAATCCAAAAGGCCCACGCCCAGGTACATTACTGATGCATTAATGCACCGACGTGAAAGTATCCTAATCAAGCAAAACTGTTGGAAGGTTCACCTTTGTATTCAGTCCATTATTTTTGTAGAGAGATTCAAATTTTATTGAAGAAAAGAGATACAAAAACATAAGAAATTACAACAAATGAAAAATAAAAGTGATAGAATTAGCATATTTATTAATGTAGGAATAGCAGTATTTTAGTAATATTAGACAATTCTATATTCTTGTAATAAGGATTCCAATTAAGGTTCTTATATTTGTTTCTTATTAGGTTTAGGATTTGTTTTAGAAGGTAAGTTAATTATAAATAAGACATAGGTTGCCAATTGTTAGTTACTTGATTAATGAAAAGAAGTTTATTTGTCGTTGATTTACTTTGTCGTTCAATTTATTTTATTTGATTTTTCGCATTATCTTTCAATTTTAGTTATTCTGCAAGTTTTATTCTATCAATTGGTATCATAGCCGAACGCTTCAAGTTCGTTTGTTTTGAAGAAGAAAAAAATGACAGAAAAAGCGAGACTCCAATAGTTCGGAAAAGCAATTGAAAGAGCGTTGATGGAGAAGATGGATCTAATCTTCGATAGAGAGAAGATGATGGATCGGATTTTCGAGAAATACCTATAAAAATGAAAATAAAATAAAATTGAGTGACCCATATTATGACCCGGATCACTATCCTCTTATTCCTATCCGCACCCATCCTATTCCCTGTCCCCATAGCAATACTAATATAGCCCAAGTCCAGTCTATTCCCCCATGGTATCTTATAGTGATTATCCTCCAATTTATTATTTCCACCATGAATCACTAATGTCCCCTCTTACACCCAACCTGAACCCGTTTCTCCTATACCACCCTCTCCGCCAGTGACCTAAAACCACTACCACCTGAACCAGTCTGCCCTACACTGCCACTACCACCCCCATCTACTAGTAGTGCACCCCCTACTACCATCTCCACTGAGATGGTAGTTTAGAGACTCGGATACGTCTTGGAACGAGATTGTAGAAATGTAACAAGCACTGCGCAAGATAGCAATCGACAAGGTTCAAGAGCTTCGGGCACTATTGGATGCAGTGCCTGGATGCACGAAGAGTGGGATGAGCCCTATTGTTTGTCAGAATTCATCCAAATGTTTTAGTAAGTTAAGGACACCATCACACGCACACGATTTCTGACTTGTGAACCATTTGACTTATGTGGTTTCTTTCCCATTTTTGAGCAACTCGAGGATGTTCCTACACAGTCAGTGATGATGATGATTATGTTGATCCGTATATGGACATTTTTGTGGCATGAACATATGAGCAGACGTTTTCTCAGATTTCTTACAACTTCTTGTTTTTTTAGTCACATTAGTTTACTTCTAAGTTGGTTCCTCAGTTTTTAGCCAGTGTATATCTTGGCAAGTTTCAGGGTACACTACTTCGAGTGCATTTCACCTTATATTTCATGACTGATTGCTTGTGCTCATCAGACATCTTCGACTTTCAGCTCGTGAAAGAGCTTTTTCAACCGGGAGAGGTGGATAGAATTAAGGGTTTTTTTTAGTTTGGCCCTCATTTGTTTATGTCTAATAGATTTTGGCCCTCGTTTTAAATTTTAATTGGGTCTAACCCTCATTTTCTAACGAAACCATTAGGTCTAGTTATATTTTCTTTGTAGACCGAAATACCCTAAGGCATGTGCCTTGCATGTGCAATGTTTACAAATCATAATGCAAATTTCAAAGTAATCCAAAGGATGAAATATAGGGATAAAGTCACCCATCTTCTCCATCTTTCTTCCTTTTCAATATCATGTTCTTCTTTCCACATCTTCTAGCTATAAAGTTTTCATATTCTTCAAAAATTAACTTTTGATGCCAACTAAGATGATCAGTGTCACCCTCAAGCGATTGAACGTCCATAGCATCCAATGATAGCATAAAAACATCTCCACCTCAACAAGAGCCTTGATAGCCGATAGAAGCTCTCATCAAAACTGCTACCAATGTGGATCTCCAAAACACCACCCATAGTGTTCAAAATACGCCCCTCTCCATCTACTGTTGCTGCGCCATACATATGTACCTGTGCGAGAAAGAATGTCGAAGCATGCATCAAAGTAAACTGTAATTGAGCAATTAGCCATCTAATCGCTTTGCTAAAGAAGTTTATGAGAGTTTCATCACTGTTGCATTATCCACCTACTGAAAGGCTAAACTCCAAGATCTCACTTTAGCATGATCAGTATGTAGCAACCTAAAGGGATATAACCAATTGATTATTAAAAACCAATTCATTGTGTGCTTGCCATATTGTATCCATCAGAGCAGCAATATACATCAAGCATGCATTTGGTTATCACTAATTAACTTCCTTGTCCACATCCATATATATTTTCAAGTAATTTGAGGGCATAGTGGAATGGAATTTGTTATCGATATCTATAGATGCACTTGGAAAGGAAGAAAGATGGAGAAGATGGGTAACTTTATCCCTATATTTCATCCTTTGGATTACTTTGAAATTTGCATTATAATTTGTAGTAGATTTGTAAACATTACACATGCAAGGCATGTGCCTTAAGTTATGGTATTTCGGTCCACAAAGAAAATATAACTAGTCAACTACGTTGACCTAACGGTTTTGTTAGAAATGAGGGTTAGACTCAATTAAAATTTAAAACGAGGGCCAAAATCTATTAGAGATGAACAAATGAGAGTCAAACTAAAAAAACCCTAGAATTAACATATTTATTAATATTACGAATAGTAGTATTTTAGTAATATTATCGTAATATTAGACAATTCTATTATTCTTGTAACAGGGATTCCTACAAGGGTTCTCATATTTGTTTCCTATTAGGAATAGGATTTGTTTTATAAGGTAGGTTAGTTATAAATAAGGCATAGGCTGCCCATTGTTAGTTAATTGATTGACGAAAAAAAGTTATTTTGTTTATTAATCGTTGATTTACTTTGTCGTTAATTTATTTTATTTTATTTTCACATTATTTTTCAATTTTCGTTATTCTGCAAGTTGTGTTCTATCAAAAAGCCAAAAGGCCCCACAACCAGGTACAATAATGATGCAAATAAAAGTATCCTAATCAATCAAAATTGTTGGAACTGGATCCGCTTGAAGGCACAATAAGAGGAGCACATATACCACACCACATAAGTTCACAATAATTCGATCTCTAGAGAGAATAATCTTGGAAAATCCATTTGTTCATGCTAAATCACCCACAATAGCACAAGGGATGACAGATCCACCACACCTCCCTTATCCTTACTAAGGCGATACATTTCAACCCATGAGTCAACAATGGACATCGTCATCACCTACTCCACCGACAAGCATAAACAAAATGGTAGCACAAGGCCCTAGCAAGATCACATTGAAGAAGATGATCGCAAGACTCCAAACCACTAATTCACATAGGGATTACTAACTCCACATTCATGCCCCTATTGGCCAACACATTGCTAGTGGCAACACGGCTCCACATGAGCTCCAACACATAAAAAGATACCCTTAGGATGCACACATTTCCTCCAAACAACTGAAAGAGGAAAGTTAGAGAAAGCTCTCTGGGTTGGCTTCTCAACCAAATGATAAAAAATAAAGAGATCAAGAAAGGCACATTTGAAGACCGCTTCCACTTCCAACCATTCTTATTACCCGGCGTCATCAACTCAAGAGCCACCAACAAATTCCTAGCCTCCATTAAGAGAGCTTTTTCGGTGAAGTTCCACCCCCTACCTCCATTATTATTGACTGGACATTGGCTAGACCCACACCAAAGCTTGGTCTACCAAAAAACTCAGGTGTCCTCTTTCATAATACATGCTCCTCTCCATTGATTCACCAAGATTTCCTTGTATTTTTCTGGCCAATTTGGTTTTTAGTCTAAAAAAAATACATCTATTGCCTTCAAAATTCAGAAAACATCTGGTTGACGTATAATTATCACCTGTGAGCCGAAGGTGTGATGGCTCAGTGGTTGAGCAATGTCGAACTCAGCTGGCAGCGTCTGGGGTGGGAGGGGTTAAGGGAAAAAAAGGTTTATCACCTATGAAGTAATTTTCAAAGGCATTTGAGACATATATCATGCCTCCATGGCCACCTTTGCCTCATTCGGGTCTTTTGGAATAATTGGAGTTCCAAGGGCAGGTTAATTTGCTAGGGATGAAGGATGCAACTACGGTGATGTTGTCATCAGGCTTTTAGAAAGATGGTTATGATGTGGCTTTGGCGATGCATGCTCTTGGTATTGGAACGACATTAGAAGGTCAAAATGTTTTTTGCACCATGTAAACGTGTTTCTATTGCTTATGGGCTCATGGTTTCCTTTGCTTTTCTTCGAAATTTTTTAGTGAATATTTGTGCTTCTGTTTGGAATTGGGCTTCCCTAAGGCCTAGTTCAAAAGGCAGCCTTTTGAAATCCGTTTGTAATGGCAAATATTGTTGATCATGTCTTCTTTTTTTTGACATAATGGACATCAAGTAAACTTAAGATATGTTGTTTGCATGTAATCTAATTCCAATAAAAAGTAACCCATCTCAAAGGCTTTGCGAGAGTATGATGATGGTCTAAGTCCAAGATTTCCAACAAGATTTAGGGATTGACATTCTCAAGTTTCTCAAGAAAATATGGTAACTCAACTCTTTAAGGGGAATCTGTATGAGTCCTACATAAATGGGAATTGAAATGTCGTATTAAACCTCATTCTCCCTTCCTAACCAATATCCTTCTATCCATTCCTCCTCTATCTCAAATTTTCGATCGAACACGGTTCATGCAAACAAACATCCCTTGGGAACAATCAAAATTCTGCCAACAATCCAAAATGGATTTTGAGAATAATTTGAACGACCTTTGGTTAGCCATATCCTCAAGGAAGAGCTTCCTTTAGCCTAAACTACATAACAAATAGTCTCAAAACTACATACTAAATAGTCTAGACTTTAAACTTACAATTTTATTCCTTTTTATGAGACAACTAAATGATTTTACATTCTCGTGGAGGGAAAATATAACACAATCATTCCTTCATTTCCTTGAGTTCAAAATGGATGATTCTTAAGCTTTAGTATCACTTCAAAATTATATGAAATATATGCAATGATTAAAAAAATTGAAAAACATCTATGATACGCAAGGGATTCTAAGAAAACCATAATTGGAAATTTACCGTTCATCCTGGAAGGAACTTTAAAATTTACTTGAAGGGTCTGTTTGGTAAGCCATTTTCCATAAGATATGGAATCAATTTCCCCTGTTATGCAGATTTTCGCTATTGGTTGTCTATTTACTGACAGAAAATTGATTCTTCATAAGACTAGTTTTCCCACTACTCATGGAAATCCAATATCCAAGTCTAAGGAGAGACCTCAGAATCAGAATTCACAAAAACGGTTTCAATTTCCACGCCTATTTTCCGTGCAACCAAACACCCTAAGGGTGTGTTTGATATTTTTCCATGAAAAACCTCAAAAATCGCGGAAGGGACAAAAGAAATGAGGCGAGTGAGCATAGAAGTTGTGACCTTCCATCCCATATCTTCTCCCAAAAAAAAAAAAAAAACCTTCCTGGCGCACGCGCGCATGCGAGAAGGGGGAGGATCATTCTCCACGGAAAATTCAAGAAATATAGCAATCTTCAACATCATGGGATGGAAACTTCCTCACTATCTCATCTCCACTATTTTATGGTTTTCCATGAAAGATAAAAAAAAATCGAACACACTCTAAAAGCCAAAAAAAAAAAGACAAGTCTTTGAATAAAAGGAATATAACTGAAAAAAGACAAGTCTTTGAACAAAAGGCATGTAACTGAAAATGAGTAGGAGTTACCATTTACAAATTCAAATTAACTCTCACAAATTGACAAAAGGAAGAGTAATTCCAATGGTCAACAAAAATTGAATTTGTCCAAAGGATCTATTACTTGCCACAGTTCACTGAAACAGAAAGTGTAACAAAATAAAAATAGGGCCAGTTCAAAGCAATGTTACTAACACTGAGAACCTGTTGTCAGTGTCTTACGTTCTATCACCATCATGTTGATGTGTTCTGGCTTCTTTATGTTTTTATGTTCTTTTTAATCCATTTAGTCCTTTAGTCTTAATTATGTAAACAAACATTTACGAAGGCCATTGAAAATATGTCTTACGCAAGTAGTTATTGGATCCTCATAGAATATCTCAATTCACAATGAAATCTTGGAAGCAAACACCCTTCACAAAGAAATGGGAAGTACACAAATACCAAAGGCATCCCATCACATCCATGACGAAATTAATGAGAACGCTAAATAAAACACTCTTCCTTTCTAGCTAAATAACCTACACAATCCCCACATAGCGGATCACAAACCAATCCACCTCACTTCTACCTTTAATGCGGCCCTACACTGCCAATCATGGAACACATTTACAATGGATCGCGGCGTCGCCCAATCAACAAGAATGGAGAAGAAAATTGTCCCAACTCTCCTCGAATCCTATACGCATGGGGCAATTGGTGTCAATAGCAGACCCTATGGGTCAAGATATACCTTGTAGCTAACCATTTACATACTCCCGAGACAAAAAAAAAAAAAAAATATGAGACCTTGACAATCAAAATACTTGTTGCATAAGTTAGTACAAGGGCCAACTTTGATGTTAAGGAAGCCAATCATTCTCATTCCAGCCATATTTTGCTCTGATGCCCTCCTCCATAGACTCTCCAGATCATTACTATACACGTAATCCATTTTTCCAAGAGTGCAATGTTCATCTTTCTTGATGTTCTAACCACAAACTACTCCTCTTTAGGAAGAAACACCAACTCCCACCTTAAAGGATGAAGGTTCTTACCGCCATCCACCTCTTCCCACAAAAATTCCCAAACAAGTTGTTTCATTCAATTAGAAAATGGACATGGTCAGAGGGAAAAGAGACAAGTGAAAATGGGGAGTTTGTCCAAAGCACTCCTTGCCAAAGTGAAGCTTCCTCCTTTAGAGAGCAATCTTCTCTTCCAAGATGGAAGCCGTCCCAAAATTTCCAAGACTGGATCCACATCCCTCGCTAATGCATTTTTCTCGCAACGGAAGCCCAATATATTCAACATGGAAGAGAATGAACCTCACACCCTGTAATAAAAGCCACCTGAGCCATGAAAGAATTGTCCCACACACCAATCAATCATATCACACTTAGCAAAGTTTATCTTGAAACCCGAAGCCTCCACAAATAGAGTCAAGATGTGTTTTAGATTGGCAACATTGTCTAAGTGATTGTCAAGGAAGAAATTAGTTTCATCTGCACACTGGAAAAGCCCTTGTCTATCTCGACCATAAAGGAATGAAATTAACTATTGTTGCACTTCAGGACTGGCAGAGTTGTGAGGCCACTTGGGGAGCTCAAATGTTCATGGAAGAAGAAAAGGAAAGCAAAAGTATCTAGTTTATAAAAGCATAAAGAAGAAAAATTTACAAAAAAATGATGGAAACTACATTTATTGATAGGAGAACAAGATTTCCAAACACTTCTACTCCTAATTCTCTGCATTTTTGGGTCTCCGATAACAATAAGCCATAACTTTAGATGAAGAAGATGATTGGTGAGTAGTCTGACTGCCTAGAACTCACTTCGGATGAATTCTTTGAACTTACTTAGGATAAATTCTTTGAATCCACATGCTTTTGACAACTCCACATCATCCAATGAGTGCTAGTTGTGACTTCTGAATAACAAACTCTTACCTAGAAAACCTTTGGATTTGGTAATGCCCCTAACACAGCCCCCAGGTGTGGATGAAAAAGCTAATGACAGTAACAACATACATAATGCCTCATGAAGTGGTAAGAAACAAATAAGCAATCATAAAAATGTCTAACAGTTACCAATTACTAACACTCATCGGCATTCAAAAGTATTTACGAATATTGACTAATGCAACACCTACCTATCCCATCCCATCAAGTATTTCAAACACACATCTTACCTGAGAGATCCAATTACCTTATTTAGCTTCTTAATCTTTGAAGTAGAATTACCAATTACCATAATGTCATCACCAAAACAACTAGAATTATTGTACTGGCATAGATATGTTCCACAACAAGGGTGTGATATGCTCGACTTTGCTAATACCCATCATTCAAGAGGTCTACAGAATAGTTGAATAATATTTAGACAGACCCTATTAAGTCCAGCCTATCAAGCCTTCTCATCTACATGCTTTCTCTGATTATGGCCCTGCTAAACTTGCTAATATTCTGGAGAGAAGTATGCTTGATTACCTTTGAGGATCCTGCCTAAATGCAGGAAATTTTCATCTAATTTCTTGGGATAGAGTCAGATCCTCTAAGAAGCAAGATGGCATACATGCTCTGATATACTATATCCCAAAGAATCAATGTGAGTAGTTTCTGAATTCTTTGCTGTGGAGGATGGCATTGCTAACTGGAACATTCCCTAAGAAGACACTCAAACAGTTAGGAATACCTCGTATCTGCCACCCTTATGGAGAGTATGCAAAGGGTTTACCATAATATATTTTCTACGAGTTACTATCCCTCCCCTCTCCCCCCTTTCAAAGATGCTCCCCCTAGGGCTGTATTTTTCTTGCCATGGAGACTGTTTTAACTATTGTCAACCTTCAAAGTAGAGGAATGATAATCACCAATTGGTGTTGTGCAGCATGAAGAGACAAGTGGCCACCTGCTTCTCATCTGTCTAAATGCCCAAATCATATGGCTGAACTTCATGCGAGAATTCAGAGTTAACTAGATTGTTATAGGGTCAGTTTTCAATTGGCTCATGAACTGGAAGAAGGCAGCAGCACTGCCAATGCCAATGGAGCAAGGAGTCCACATTTTTTTTTTTTTTTGCGAAATGAGCGTAATGAGAGAGTGGTCAATAACGAAAATCCAGCAAACATCATCTTACTCTACAAAAATTAGAGATGTTGACTTTTCATGTTCACGTTTGGGTGGGGAAATGTAGGTAGCATATTATACATATCTAATTGTGTTGGCCATGAAAGTTTCACCCATTGTTTTAGAATATAATGGTTCATAGTTGTTGAAAAATAGCAAAAACCCAAATGATAGACCTATTTCAACAAAAGGAAAGAAAACAGGATGAAGAGCTTGTCATTATCCCACTTTAAACTTGCACTAACGAAATATTTGACAAAATGGGATCTCAACAGGCCATAAATTTCACAAATGTACATAGTATAAATAAATAAATAAAACAGAAATGCCCCCCCCCCCCATAGAAAGATGAAAGATTATATAGAAGGGAAAGGGACAGATATGCAAAATTACCCAATGGCGAATACCCATTGTAATATACAAACAAAAAAGCCAACGAAAAAACTGAACTTTGTCTGATCTAACCAAAGCAGATATGTCCATGTAAATCATTCATTCAACTAAAAACGAAAATGAAGAAAGAGAAAAGGAAGGGGGTACGTACTTGTCCCAATTAATCTCGGTTTGGCCAAAGGATCGGGTTCTAGAGCAAGAAGCAGAAGACTCCATTGAAATATTTTGTTGAATGAGAAAACAAAGAAATCTCTGTGTAGTAGTTGTGTGAGAGACGAAATCAAAACCCCATTTCGTATTCGTATTCGTATTTGTATTTGTATTTGTGGGAAGGAAGAAAGGTCAATAGGAAAAAGGGTTTGTTGGAGGTGGCAAAGATTGTGAAACCAAGGGTGGGTTTGGGTTTGGGTTTGGGTTTGGGTTTGGATTTGCCAATTCAACTCTGAGAGAAAATGTTTTCCACACGCATTCATTCATTTTTGGCTGCTGCGCTGAGATGCAAGGAGGACATTTGCACACATGTTATTGTTAAAAACTCCTCTCCTCTCATGCTGCCTTCTTGTTTCCACTTACGGCACCCGCTTTCATGGCTTTCCGGATCGGATGAGTAGTATCGTAAATATACAGAGTTTGATTCAAACTTCAATCCCAAGTTTTGGGGTTGTTTAGAGCATCTCCAATTGCTCAATTGGTCGGATATCCACTCTCCTTGTGAAAGGTCGCGGGTTCGAGACTCACCAGTTAGGATTTTGTGAGTTTTCGCCCGATTATTAGGAGCACATTTGTTCCGCCGTTGATAAGCCTTCGGGTGTTGAATGCAGTTGCTTAGATGGACTAGACCGGAGCGAAGCGAAAGCGAGTTTTCATGCAAGGTGGAGACGATGGACCGAAGCGAAAACGAGTTTTCATACAAGGTGGAAGCGACGGACCGGAGCGAAAGCAAGTCTCTATGCGAGATGGAGGCGACGGGGATATTAAGTGGCAATAATATTGTATCTTTCGGGCCTGATTTGGTTAACCCTATAGGGTCAGTCATGTAGCCTTCGGGCATGGAATAATAAATGAATAATAAATGAATAAAAATGGTCAACGATCCAATTTTAAAAAAAAAAAAAAAAAAAAAAGCTCTTTGAGCAATAAATAAATGATTTTGCATATGTGCTCCAATAGCTTTTTTAAGTGGCTCCTTAAATTTTTTTTTTTTTATTAGTTTTCTACTCTTCATTTTTTCCATAGGGTCTGTTTGGTTAGCCATTTTTTTTTGGAAATTGAAATTCATTTTCCTCGTTATGCAGATTTCCGTTGTTTGGTTGTCCATTTAATAACAGAAAATTGATTCTTTATAAGAATATTTTTTCACTACTCATGGAAATACAAATTCGAGGGAGAGACCTCGAAATCAGATTCACGAAAACAATTTCAATTTCCATTTCTATGTTTCTGTTTGGTTAGCCATTTTCCTTGGGGTTATGCAAATTTCCGTTGTGTTGGTTGTTTATTTATTGACAGAAAATCGATTCTTCATAAAACTATTTTTTCACTACTCATGGAAATTGAAATCCAAGGGGGAGGCCTTAGAATCGGTTTCATAAAAATGGTTTCAATTTTCATGTCTATTTTTAATGCAACCAAACAGACCCTTAATGTTTTATTTTTCCAAGTCAATATTTGAGATAAATGTATTCTACTCCTTTACTTTCTACCATATGAGAATTTGAGATCTTGGAAATCTTTAGAGATTTGTAGAATTTTAAAATTATTAGAAAACTTTACATGATAGAGTTTTGGAACTATTTGGCTAAAAAGTTTGAGAGATTAACTTTGAACCTGATGGACCCTACTATAAAATATTAAAAAAAAGCTCTTTAAAGAACAATCGGGGAGCTTTGATAACTCCTTAAAGCCATGTCATTCTTAATGAGCCATTAAGAGGGTGGTTGGAGTTGAAAAAAAATCAAACTTCCTCCTTAAAACTGCCACATAGACTCCAAGGAACCACTCAAGGAGACTATTGGATATGCTTTTATTATTTTTACCACAAGTTTTAGTAGAATGCAGTGACTTTTTCACACCATTTCCAAAATTTTATATTTTTTGAACATACTGTGTGACACCGCCATTATATTTTTTTCTCTTACTTTCTCTTATTTTTTCCCTCTCCCTTTGTTTTTTCTCCATCACCAGTAGCATGCTCGCCCTCGGCGTCCGCCCACCACCCTTTTTTTCCTTTATTTCTCTCAACTCTATGTTTTTCCCTCTCTGTTACCGTATCCTAAGAAGAGTAACAACAAAAACAACGGGGCTCGCCCACCAACGGCCCTTGCTCGTTTTGCCTTCATCATTGCACGCCCTCGTCACCTTTCACCCCATCCATTTCTCTTTCTTTCTTCTCTATAGGGCAGCAAGACCCAAATTTTTTTGGCTTGTGCAACTAGGGCTGCGAGTTTGGGACCTAATCCCGCAGCCCTAGCTGCGAGAATATAATGGGAGGGGGGTGGTGCAATGGCAACAAGGAAGTAGTGGGTGGCAAGGCAAGGGGAGGGGGCAGTAATGGGGTGGTAGTGGTAGGTGGCAACGGGACGACACCCTTCTCTAAAGAAGAAAACACAAAAAAAAAAAATTGAGGTGTCACTAAGCAGGTGGTGGTGTTAGATAGAAAAATAGAAATTGATGGTGTCAAAAAGTGGAAGTAGTGGTGTTAAGTGGAAGTGGTGGTGTCAAAAAGTCACTACCTTGCTAAAATTAGAGGTGGGCACAGGACGGGATGAACCTCATCCTCATTTCGTTTGTTCGAGATCGATCAGGATAGGATAAACTTCATCCCGACCTTATCCCATCCCAAACAAGTTCGGGACAGAACAGGATGAACATGTACTAAATAATTTTCCATGAAAAATACCAAAAAAATGCATCTCACATTGCTCACACACAAATAATGTCTAATTTATGTATATATAACTTTCATCATAACAGTATTAGGTGTCATAAAAAATTTATGGTTCACTGAACTTACAATTTTTTTTATGTTTAGCATCATCTATGTGATACAAGAATAATTATCGTATAACCAATCTAAAATGTGAAAAAAATATAAATTTTCATGGATTATATTTGACCTAAAATATTCAAACTAAAGTTTTTATTTAAACATAGAGTATCAAATCAAGCAAGTAAGTTTTCAAGCAATAGATGTTTTTTATTTAATTTCAACACATTTTAAATTTTTCTTTAGAAGACTAGTTTGATTATAATTAATAATAATAATAATAATAATTAAATAAATAAATTTAGGTCGGGATTGAAAATCTTCATCTCAATCACATCCTACTCTAGATCGGGATAGGACGGAATCATGATGGGTTTGATCAATCCCAAAATGACTAAAATAAATCGGAACGAAATCAGGATCGGGATCGCAGGATGGGATGCCCACCCCTAACTAAAATGACCCTATTATTACAAATATTCTCTCAATAGCAAATGTTTCTAAACACACTCAATTCACACCCCAATCAACAACAAACCCTCTCGCTTCTCCTTAACCTTGAAACCCTCATCCATCAACTTCATAATATATATAAGGTCAATATTTCTTTCTCAATGTCTCATTTTCTCGTCATCTCGATGAGATGTACTTTTGGCTTGTTTGCTATGCTCCTATAGTGGGATGAAACTTTTTGTTGTTGTTAGGTGTGGTTATTCACCCTTTATATATATATATATATATAAAAGGTAGAATCATTCTTGCGTTGTGAAAAAAAATAATATAATGTGTAAGAAAAGCAAAATTGGGTAATGACTCGGGATGATCATGAAATTGTGATAAATGTGCCATGACTGGAGTTACTCGTTGCTATCACTGGTGAAGGCCTTGCCATGATGTCTTTATGACAAGCCTAAATAAAATCATTGATACTTCGATAGAGATATGTATTGAAAAATGATTTACATCTTGCTTAGTTATCTTTCGATTTTGAAAATTAGTTTTTCACTACAATTCACAATAGCGACATTCTAGGATCTAATAAAGGATCTGTAATAGTGCAAACTTTGCTACATATATAGTGCAAAAAGGTGTGAGAAAGATGTAGAACACCCATTTTTGGGTGTTACAGTCGCATTGAGGAGTTATTTGCCAACCTGTCAAGAATTGGGTTGGTCAAGTTACAGTTTGAAGACAAAGTTGTCCATGCCTAATATGGGTAAGGAGGACCTGACAAGAAGAAGAAATTAACAAAAATGGATCAATCGGGTTATTGATATTTGAAGACTTAGGAGATGAAAATTTGAGAGAGAATTAGGAGATGTAAATTTGAGAAAGAGTGTTGGTGGTATTTTTGAGTTATTTATGATGCTAACTCGAACAGTTCCTCAAAAATTCAGTTTAACATAGATCTATGAAAAACATAATTCATGTGGAAAACGTCTCCACCTACTACTATCATGAACTTCTAGACACAATAACAACCGAAAAATCCAAGTTCCAAAAACAGAATTGTTTAATGAGAAGCCAGCATGAACCCCTGCTGCCTGAAAATGGGGAGCAAAATTTTATGGCAAGTATGCAAACTTACAAAATGCTAGTTTTTGGTGAGTATGATGGCTTGCAAGTTGCTAGAAATCGAAGTTATTATAAGTTCCAATGGAGATCTGAAAGAGGGGTGACTTTTGAAAAGAGTACTAGAAAAAAAAACTTTCTTCCAACATTGTTTGAGCTCATTATTTCTTAAAGAAGCCCCGGTTTTGCACTTAAGTTTGAATAATGATGAACTCGCATAAATATTTGATACTTTGAGAGGAAATATTCATTTTTTTCTCACTTTTTTCAGCTGATAATCCCCTTTCAAAACAATAAATAAATACAAACATGAATCAATGGGAAGATTGGGAAAAAATCATGTAAACTTTAGAGTTTTTGTGTTTGAATCATGTTAGGAGCCTCATACATGAACTGGTGGCAGAAGGTAATTTTTAGCAACAAGGTGGTGGCACGATGTAAGATTTGTGGGTGCACTTAATAGTTGCTTATAGGGCATGGTTATGCACCTCACTCAGAGTCGTTCTAGATGGCGAGGAAACGGGCGAGGGAGGGTGGTTTGACCCCCCATCCCCTTCGAGATTCACATGGGCGCGCATCTCGAGGGGGATGGAGGGTCACACCCCCCTCCCTCGCCCATTTCCTCGCTTGTTTCCTCGCCATTTAGAATCACCGCCTCACTCATTAGAGCATCTGCAATGGCCTCCAAAAAAAAACCTCCCACAATGACGCTATAGTTTAGGAAGATGACTTGTGAAAAAATGGATCTCACAAAAGTTCTAAACCCTTCATCCCATAGGCAATTTTTTTTTCTTTAACGTAAACTTTTACTGAGAAAAAACCTCTTTAAGGTGCAACTTCTTTATTTTTATTTATTTTTAACTACCACACATAAAAAAATGTAACTTTAGGAGGCCTTCATGGTATAGCAAGTGTGAAGAAAAACTTTCTTAAATTTCACTTTTAGGTGCGCTCATAAGAGGCCATTGTAGATTATGTTACTGAAACACATTAGTTTTCCTGTTTAACCAGTTTGCTTGATTTTAAAGAAAAAACTACTTGATTTTAAAGATAAAACTGTTTTATTTTAAAGAAGAAAACTTTCCATAGAACAACCATCTAAAGTATCAAATTTAATATAAATATGTATGTATGTATGTATGTATTTGGGTCATAGACCTTTTTTTATTTATTTGAAAAATGACTTTCAATGTCTACTTCTTCACAAAATAGACTATTTAGATATCGTAGTTGATGTAGTGGCTAATTTGTGCATACTTGTATGATCGACAATGACTATTATTAAATCAGGTTAACTCATAAAGTTATATGACATATTTACCCTTCTTAAACAAATAAAAAGACTAATTTTATACTTTTTATGACAAACAAGGATTCTTTTATTAATGATTCTATTTTTTTTTAACCATTAACCCTTCCCACCCCATGCCGCTGGTAGGTATCGATATTAATTATTCTAATTATGAACAACAAATTATAAGTTTTTTTTAAGTTTTCATTAATAGACAAGTTAAATAAATTAGTGTGCTAAGGTTTGGTAAACGTTTCATAATGTAGTTATTGATGATTAGAAATTTGGTTTTAACTAATTAATAAAATCTATTTGATTAACTTGTCATAAATTTTTACATTCAAATGGAATTATAACCAAGGATTGTGATTTCGTTTTTTGAGTTAATTTCGGTCTCCTGATTTTAGGAAATATTTCGAGAAATATTTCGGTGTGTAAAGAAAAAACATAAAAATTTCAAGGGTAAATGAAATATATATATAATGAATTTTAAGGGTATATTAAATATGTGAAAAATAAGATGCAAGTAAATAAATATATTAAACACATTAAATGGAAACAAAAACCTATAATTAGAAAATCAGGGTTAGTTTCAAAAATCAATATATAAGTAGAAGAAATATTAATTAGGAAATTAGGGGTGGTTTAAAAAATCAATAAATAATTAGAATAAATGATCATTATAAAAAATAAAAAAATAAAAAAACTCGAAATTTACAAAAAAAAAAAACCTAAAATGTTTTAAAAAATCCTTGAAATATGTAATTTTTAGTAGCTATTTTTTGTACTTTTATGAAAAATAAATAAATTTATGAAAAACCTCAAAACTTTTCGTAAAACCCTCAAAAAAATGTAATTTTTTCTTTCGTCTTTTTTCTTTTCATAATTTAAAAAAACGGAAATTTCGTGTAATTTTGCGAAATCACAATCCTTGTCGTTGCCACATTTACAACTTCTCTAGGGATATTTATTTTTTTAGAATCAATGATCCTAAGTATTGAAGGAAGAAAAGAAATTTGACACAAAGAGTATCCAATTTAACAAAAAAATCATTAATAAAAGAGTCATTATTGATCATAAAAGTATAAAATTAGGTTTTCTAATTTTTTAAGAAGGATAAATAAAAGTATAACTTTATGAGTTAACCCGGGTTAATGAAATAGTCCTTGTTGGTAATAAAAGTATAAAAGTAGGTACAAATTAGCCATTACATCAACTATAGTATCTAAATTGTCTATTTTGTGAAAAAGTAGGTCCTAAAAGTCATTTTTTGTTATTTATTTATTAATCCATGCCCGAAGGCTACATGATTGACCCGATAGAGGTAAATAAGCTGGTCTGAATGCTACAATATTATTGCCATTTATTATCCTCGTCATCGCCTCCATCTCGCATGGAGACTTGTTTTTTGCTCCGGTCCTTCGCACGAAGACTTGCTTTCGCTCCGGTCCAGTCCATCTAAGCAGCTACATTAATACTCGGAGATTTATTATCGGCGGAGCACATGTGCTCCTAATTATCAGGCGAAAACTCACAAAATCCTAACTGGTGAGTCTCAAAACCGCAACCTCTCTTAAGGAGAGTGAATGTTTAACCAATTAAGCATCGAATTCGACATCCTCAAAATTTCCCTTTTAAACTATTTTCATATATTATTATTTTCCTTTCTTTAAAATTAGAGACACATTTTAGCAGTTACATCATTGAGTAAAGTATATGATGTAAAAAGGTGTTTTTTTTTCTTCTTGCTAATTTCTACTACTAACGCATTCCCCCAAATGAACAGTGGCATGTCTTCATTACCACTTTTTAAAATGCGGAAATTTCCGTCTATTATTAATGAAATGTCTCGATGGCAAAAAGTTATTTCAAGTAAATACAAGAAATAATAAAGGGTCGTAGCGGAGCCAGGAATTTGATTGATGGCGGGCAAAGCCACAAGTTGCTAAAAAAAAAAAAACTAGAAATGATAAGACATCGAGATGCAATACAAAAACTATATCAATAATGTATACATTTTAACCATATTTGAATTTTTAGTGCATCAATCCATTATCTAATCTAATCTAATCCCACTTCTTATTTATATCTTTCCTTCATGTAATATATTTCATAACACTATACATGTAGTGATTTTACTATAACCACATCACAACAATCAAATGTTCCAATAATTCAATCTTAAAATAATTTATTAATTGAACAACATATATTTTACCAATACAATCAACAAACTAATTTATAGCAATCCAACAACATATGGGCTATGGCACACGGTAAACTTTTGGCCAAGGCTTAGACTACATACACAGTAACCAAAAAAAATAAATTTATTCTTACATTATTTGAATATAAATTGGAGAAAATCAAAACAACCAATAATTGGAGATATGAAACAATTGGAGGCTTAAATTTTGAAATTGTAAAATTGAGTTAGGTCAAATGATAAAAATCTAAATTGTAAAAATGACACACCTTGGTATATGATAACTTCTAAAGTGGTGAAAAAAGTACAAGTACTATATGGTAGTAAGTAGCCTAGCTAGTAGGCTGTAATTTAGTGCTCGGATTTGAGGAAGGCAATGACTACTCTACATCACTAAAAGTGTTTTTTCACACCATTTAACTCTCCTACACCACCTACTTTCTTTCCCACACTATGTAACTGTAAGACATGTAACTGCTTTCAGGAAATACATAAGACATGTACCCCACTGGCGTGTATGTGGCTCTGCCAGTAATAAAGGGTATCTTCGTCAATCTCTTAGTAATAAAAAAGTAATCCAATTTTCCTTTGCCTGAAATACCCCAACTAAAAATCGATAATTTTTTATGCGTGTCGTTAAAAGTCATTACTAACAAATACCCATAGTAAGTGTTTTAGTAGTTGCAAATGTTAACAGAAATTGAAACATTGACCAATTAAAAATAGGGTTAATTGCTCTCCCCCTCCCAATAAATAGCAAATTGGGAAGTGCGCCATAATGATTTTGTATTGTGCATGCCCCTAAGACTAGCAGTCAATGTGCCTTGACCATCTGTTTTTAAAATAAATGACCAAAATACCTTGACCAATTAAAGGCTAAGATTGAATGTTTCATATATCAAACATCTCATCTCGAAAAAATCATAGGGCCCAGTTTAAATTATAAACACATCTCGAGAAAAATCTAACAAATTTTAAATTTGTATCTCGAACATCTCATCTCGAAGAAAATCGTAGGGTCCAATTGAAATCATGAACATATCTCGAGGAAAATCGAAGGGCCCAATTGAAATCGTAATTGTATCTTGAGAAAAATCTAACAGTTGTTAAAAAAAATTAATATTCTTTTTCATCACCCCCTTCTTCCTTTTCATTCTTCCTACTCCTTCCTCCTCCTTCTTCTTCATTCTCTGTTTCGCAGCCCCGCCGCCACCCTCCCCCTTCTTCCTCTTCCTCTTCCTTCTTCCTACATTTTTCCTCCTCTATTTCACCACCTTGCCGCCACCATCTCCCTTCTTCCTCCTCCTACTTCCTATCGTGTTTCGCAGCCCCGCCACCTCCCCTTTCTTCCTCCTCATTCTTCGTCCTCCTTCATCCCCCTTCTCCTTCATCTGTTTCACAGCCCCGCCGCCACTCTCCCCCTTCATCCTCCTCCCCTTTTCCGTTTTCTATTTCGCAACCCCGCCGCCACCCTCCCCTTTCATCCTCCTCCCCTTTTCCATCTTCTATTTCGCAACCCCGCCGCCACCCTCCCCTTTTTTCCTCCACCTTCCCCCCATCTCTAGTTCACAACCGCCTCCTTCATCCTCTGTGGTTTGCAACACACCACCCCACCCCCTTCTTCCACCCTTCCCTTCTCTCTGTTCGAGCCTCGGCCCCCTTTCCATTCTCTGTGGTTTGATTTTAAATTTGCGATAAAGAGAAGTTTGGTTCAAACAGAAGAATTGGTTCGATTTGGTGTTCGTGGAGACAATTTGTTGGTGAAGTGTTTCTAAGAGAAAACGGTTTTTGGTGGTGTTGGTCTATCAATCTGCTGATGGAGAAAAATGATGAAGAATCAGAGAAAATTGAAAAAAGGGGTGGAAGTTCAATGTAGAAGAAGAAAGGTTCGAACATAGAGAAGGGGAGGGAAGAAGAAAGTGGTGGCGAGATGCAAGCCATAGAGAAGGAAGGAAGATAGGGTTGCCAGCTAGAGATGGGGGGAGGAAAAAGAGGAGGAGGAGAATATTAATTTTTTAGCAACTGTTAGACTTTTCTCGAGATACGATTATGATTTCAATTGGGCTATTTGATGTTCCTTGAGATACGTTGGTGATTTTAACCGGACCTTACGATTTTCTTCAAGATGAGATCTCTGAGATACAAAACATTAAATCTCAACCTTTGATATGTCAAGGGTTTTGGCCATCTATTTTGAAAACAGATGGTCAAGGCACGTTAACCGCTAGTCTTAGGGACAGTGCAATACAAAATGATTAGGAGGCCACTTCTTAATTAGCAATTTATTATGGGGGGAGCAATTAACCCGCACCACAAACATTGACAAATTATATAAATGACCACATATATAATTAATTGATACCCCTCCATGCATGTATCCAATTTCTCTAGCTACTCTTCCATTCATCATTTATAAATTACTAACTTCTTACATCGGGAGGGATTCGAGGACACATATTTTTTACAATGAAAGTTACACAATCCAATTTCACGCACCTATTTCATCAACCTAGAAATTTCATAATATGTTGATATTTTGTGGGGATGATCTCTTAACCATATAGATCATCTTAGAAAAAAATGAACTCATTTGGAGTTCTAGAACATGCTACACAAGGTAGAGAATTTTTAACCATTCAATTTCACCATGAATTTGATGATTGCATATGGTAGAGTTAGAAATATCAAAAACTTACTAATTTCGACGACTATGATCTTCATGGCAAAAAAAATTATCCCCACAAAAAGTCAACATATTTTGAAATTTCTAGGTGGGTAAAGTATGTGTGTGTAACTTTCTTTGTAAAAAAAAAAATCTTTGTCTTCATTTTTTTTTGGCATTGTTACTGTAATATACTTCCCAATGTGCGCATGCAAGTGAGTTATGAAGTTTGTAAAATTCTTGAATATTTTCACATTAACTGTGTAATAAATACATTATTTTTTATGAAACATAAAAACGGTCACACTCCTGAGTTGTACACGTGTTGTGATAATCTCGAGGAAATACGAACCCCAGTATCAACCTAACACTGAACATGCCCAAGCGGTTCTAAGCATGCTCATTTCAGTCCGCCAGGTAGACCCGAACTCTCACAGCACACTAGGCCCACACGTCTCACAATTGTTTTCAATACTCGTAAGCCATCCTTAGGCAAGTATCTTGAGGATCTGCTTCGAACGGGCAACTACAACTGCTTTTTGCTCCCAACTAGGAAGCAAACACCAGAGTATCTTCCACACAGGAAAACTCCCTTCTACGGAATGCTCTTTGTTTGGAAACTATCTCCCGCGTATCTAAGAGCGCAGAGCTAACAAAGAACTTCCCTCCTACAACACGACTCCTAATTAGAAATGGATCTCCACAAAGATCTCCTCCTTAATCTACGCTTACGATGGCCTGGTTAAACCAAGACTCCTTGCACTATAAATAAGATATGAGGTTGGTAAGCTAAGGCACACTACAAATTCCTTGTTACAGCATTACACCTTCCTTGGAGCCCTGTCTAACTTTAGCATAGGAGTGCCATCGGCCACCACAACGGTGGTTTGTGGCTCAAGTGTGCTACTTGTGCAGGTCAGCAGGAACCAGATCGGAGCAGGGAGCAAAAAATGACTGTATCAATTTTGTTTTAATCAATGACATTAAACAGAAAATTTAGTATGCACGTGCACAACACTAGTAATGATGTAAAAGGTGCCATATTTTCTTTCAACATTATACAAATTTCAATAATCCACTTAATTGAATATGATGTAAACGGTGCTCTTTTTTTCTTCTCATTAATAAGGATGTAAAAGTTGTCATCTTTTCCTTCAACATTATACAAATTTCAATGATCCACTTAATTGAATCCATTTATAATGTATAATTTATAAAATAATGATTCAACACAATAAAAAATTTGGTGCAAGAGCTGCATGGAGAAGCCATGCTCTTCACTACCATCTGATTGGCTCCTAAAGATCATCCAAACTCAATAGATACCTCACAAGACATTGATAGTACTAGGGGTGGAAGCGAACTTTGTGCGTGTAAATAGTGGATGTGAAGATTATAGAAAGGGAGGAAGAAAAAGGTGGGGTGGTTGCGAAACAGAGAAAGAGGAATGCAGGGGAGAAAGAAGGGGTGGATTGAGAAACATAAAGAGAAAAAGAAGGGGGCAACGGTGGTTGCGAAACAGATAGAGGGGAAGGCAGGGGAGGCGGAAGAAGGGGACTGACAGTGGTGGAGAAGAGAAGGAGAACATAAAGGGAGGGAGAGGAAGGGGATATGATGGACATTGTTTAATTTGGGCGAGGGCAAAATTGAAAACTTAAAATCAAGTTGATAATACACACATTTTACTGTTCATTAATTAAAAGGGTTGATTTTGATTGTAAAAATATAAATGTGGTGGGCAAAATGGAAAATCAAAAAAATTAGATGTAAGGTTTTTTTATTTATAATTTAATGATAATTAGAGGACTTGAAATAAATTACGTTAAGGGCTTAAGTATAATTAATGAATGTTTACTGGACTGGCTTTGATGGAAAATCAAAAAGTTAGACGTGAGGGCTTTGCTTTAAATAAATTATGTTATGACCTTGGTTGTAATCAATGAATATTTAAAGGGAAAATAAAAAAGTTAGATGTGAATGTCTTTTATAATTTATAGATAAATTGGAGGGCTTTAAATAAATTAAAATAGGGCTCTGGGTGTAATTAATGAATATTTAAAGGGATCAGGTTTAAATGTAAATTGCAATAGTTTGTAAGGGCAAAATTGGCAACCCGAATATCAGGTTGAAGACACACTTTTTTTTACTGTTCATAAGGGGTGAATTATGTAGTTTAGATTTCCAAGTTTGATCACAATAGCTAAGCGTCACAGACCAGAAAGCAAAAAATCCTGTGATTTTGTATAAACCAAAACTATACAGAATCATCGAAATAAGGGTAAGCATTGTTAACAGAGAGGGCGGCCGATAATGGATTTTTAGATTTCTCATGTATGGTTTCAATTACTTTACCTTTTCATCTTTACCAAAATCATTTTATTCTTCATTCTCTTTACCCAACTCGGCATAATCATCAAGTGATGCAGCAGGAAACAACTCTCACCTTTCATCTTTTATTCGTTGTCTCGTCATCCATGGTCTCAGTTTTAGTAGGTGGTTGTTTATCTGAAATAACAAAGGAAAAAAAAAATCTAAACTATTATAACGGGTGCAAACTGACATGATTTATGGGTTTCAATTTTACCCTTCAACTTTATAATATTTACAAGAAAAATCAAAAGGTGGGTAAATGTGACAAAGGGTGTTTGTGTCTTTTAAAACGAAAAACACTTACATTTGTTACATTTTTCCCTTCCATATTCCATACTTTTTACAATCAAAATCATCTCCTCTCAATTAATTATACCTAAGCCCTTAAGATAATTTATTTGGCGCCCCTCAGTTATCTATAAAATATAAATATGCACTTACATCTAACTTATGGATTTTCCATTTTACTTCCACATTTCATACTTTTTACAATCAAAATCAGCCCCTTTAAAATATTGACTAATGATACCTAAGCTGTCAACATAATTTATTTGTAGCCTCCTAATGATCTATAAATTATAAATAAGTTCTTACAATAGTGAGTGTAATCTTGGGTTAATTTAGTTTTCTTATTTTGCCCTTCCGAACTTTACATTTTATAATAAAAATCCCTGACAAACACTAATACATTAACCCAAGAAAAAAATCACATTGCGGGTTGGGAGCATACAACACGTGTTTTTTTTTCTATTTTCCCCTCTGAATTTTAGACTTTATAATCAAAAGCTTTGTCAAACACTAATACATTAGCCAAAAAAAGAATCATCATAGTGCGGGTCGATGGCATATAACACGTGCATCACTTGCTTATTAAGTAGAAACAAAATCTTTAGTCAAATCTCCTAAATTTTTTTAATGAAAAATACTATTCATACTAAATTTTTTAATAAAAATACTAGGGCTTTTTTGAGTTTGATCCTCATTTGTTTATATTGAATAGAGTTTAATCCTCATTTTAATTGAGTTTGACACTCATTTTCTAACAAAACCGTTAGATCAATGACGTTGACTGGTCAAAATTTATTTAATTACTGAAATACCCCAATTCATAAAAAAATTATCCAAATGTTCAAAATTTTCATACTGATTTATTATTATTTTTTCATACCGATTTCAAAATTTTCTACCTTATTAAAAATCACTTAAATGGGTATCTGATCCAAATCCTAAACCCTGACACCTCACTGACACCAAAGTTGTTCTTGTCATGCCCCGATTTTCGAAGAAAACGAAATCCTAAAATCCACGTAGGATTATCCGTTTCCTCAAAACTCGGGACGTGAAATTCAATAACAACAGAGACATTTAGCAGCAAAGACAAAGTATATTTTAGAAAATAGGAACAAACTAAAATTAATACAAAAGTCTAACCAGGAAAAACTGACGTCGCTAGCCCCACTAGCGGAACTCCCGTAATGCTGCTCAAAAGTCTCTAAACCTGAAAAGCTAATCGGCTACATTCCCAAAGGAATGTACCCAAGAAGCAAAAGCTCACTTGGGTCAGCAATAAAGCTGGTGTGAGAAATCTTTATCCAAAAAAAATAATAAAATCGCACGTGATAAACATCAAGCTAAACACAACAACAAACCATCACACCAATAGGTAGTTCCTCAACGAGGCAAAGGTGTGATGCAAGAAAACACAGTTCCAAGAATTTAGTTCCTCAACGAGGCAATCATCATCCTAATATGTAAATATACATTTACCTGTACTTACCCTATAGGAGTTGACTATGGCAAGTCTAACCTGCAGAAATATTAGTGGACTTGCCATCCTGCATAAAAAGGATTAGAAACAATGCAACGTCATTTATTCTTTTTATTTGAATTAGGTTCATCTTTTTAACGGATTGATCACTTAGATGATACCACATTCGCACCACCTCCGTGTCGAACATACATGCCCGTATGCCTCTCTCATATAAAGGAGGACTACTCCGTCATCCATGCCTAAGTGGGGACATCACATACAGGCATGCATCGCGGATACCCCTAACTATATGAGTACCAAAATCCACCCTTGGGCTATCAATGCGCATAAACTCACGTCACATTTTTTACGGATAAATATCAAAGCCTATTTTAGGCATACAAATTCACCGCATTTCCGCAAGACTAACCCGAAGGTTATTTTAGTTTCTCTAGTAAGAAATGGGTGCCCCAACTCCGCAAGACGACCCACTGGTCATTTAGTTTCCCTAGTAAGAGAGGGAAAATCATAAACAAAAGAGATGTGGTAGTTCTAAGTGATACAATCCGTTAAAAAGATGAACCTAATTCAAATAAAAAGAATAAATGACGTTGCATTGTTTCTAATCCTTTTTATGCAGGATGGCAAGTCCACTAATATTTCTGCAGGTTAGACTTGCCATAGTCAACTCCTATAGGGTAAGTACAGGTAAATGTATATTTACATATTAGGATGATGATTGCCTCGTTGAGGAACTAAATTCTTGGAACTGTGTTTTCTTGCATCACACCTTTGCCTCGTTGAGGAACTACCTATTGGTGTGATGGTTTGTTGTTGTGTTTAGCTTGATGTTTATCACGTGCGATTTTATTGTTTTTTTGGATAAAGATTTCTCACACCAGCTTTATTGCTGACCCAAGTGAGCTTTTGCTTCTTGGGTACATTCCTTTGGGAATGTAGCCGATTAGCTTTTCAGGTTTAGAGACTTTTGAGCAGCGTTACGGGAGTTCCGCTAGTGGGGCTAGCGACGTCAGTTTTTCCTGGTTAGACTTTTGTATTAATTTTAGTTTGTTCCTATTTTCTAAAATATACTTTGTCTTTGCTGCTAAATGTCTCTGTTGTTATTGAATTTCACGTCCCGAGTTTTGAGGAAATGGATAATCCTACGTGGATTTTAGGATTTTGTTTTCTTCGAAAATCGGGGCGTGACAGTTTGGTATCAGAGCATTTGGTTAGCCTAGGCTGGGGTAGAGTCTAGGTGATCCTCGAAATGTGGATATGGGTGTGTATGAGTGGAGAAGTCTTAAGATAAAGTGACAAGGGCGAATCTTGAAGACTTTAGTTTTGTTTCATTTTCTTCGTGAATCTCATGATGAGGCTTCATTGACTTGTGTGTGCGCGAGTAATCTTATTTATAATTTCGATATTTGCGTGACATTATTCCGTATTATTATTATTATTATTTTTTTTTTTGGGTTTGATATCCGTAGTGTTCACTTAACACTTTCCATGAATCTCGGGACGAGATTCCTTTTGAGTTGTATATAATGTAACAACCCTACTTTTTCAACGACAATAAATAATTTATGTTTCTAAAATTCAATTGAAATTTGTGCTTTAAAAATCTTCTTTTGTTTGACAACTCGTATTTTTTTCGAAATTCAGTCAACTTTTCTTACCTTCCGAATCTCGGGACGAGATTCCATTTAACGTGTGTCTAATGTAACACCCCTGAATTTCATAAAACTAATTTATTTTATTTTGAATTAAATAAAATAGGGTTACATTTAATTGAATGTGAATTTTGAAATTTAGGATTTTATTTGGTGAGTTTAGAAGGTGGGTGCTTTTAGAAGTTCAGTGGGGGCGAATAGCCACCCACCCTATAAAGAGAAAACCCTATTTTCTTTCTCCTTCCTTCTTCTTTTCTCCTTCTTCCTTCATATTTTCCTTGTGTTTTCTTCACGATGGGGGCGCTGAAAATGGTGGTGCTGCTTGGTAGCAGCGTGGCAAGAATGGAAGGAGGAGGCGAAGCCGAAGCCGAAGCAGAAGAAGAGAGAAACGGGTGGTGATTTTGTTGGTGTAGTGTGAATTTGGAGATCGAGATCTCAAACCTGAAAATTTGCTGGTGACAAACGACATTATAAAGATTGCTGATTTTGGATTGGCAAGAGAAGTAACGTCAAGGCCTCCATACACCGACTATGTATCTACACGCTGGTATCGAGCACCAGAAGTGTTGTTGCAATCATCATCATATACTCCTGCTATTGGTAGGAGACCCTGTTAGATGTTTGGTTTACATCTATGTCAATTCTAAAATGATCCTCCACTATGATCTAGTGATCTTTGAACAATCAGCTTCTTCTTAACCCCGTGAGAACAAGATTTATCGTTCTATTGTCTTGGAGAACAAAAACCCAAACACCCACTTCTATTTCTTCTTCCTTGCAAATACCCATTTCTTATTCGTCTTCTTCCCTGTTAGTCTCTGTAATATTAAGGATTGAAATTGAATCTCGTTCTCAATCGACCATGCAATCGATTGAAGTTTTCAATCAGAGATTTCAAAAATTTGCATAGATGGGGTCGTTTGAGGGATGTTCTTCTTAGATCCCCTTTGGCTCCTTTGGTGTGAGGAGGAAGATGAAGTAGAAATTTGAAACCGGTCCTGTTTTGTACAGTCAATCAGATACCCCTTTGGAAGAGAAATGGGATAAGTGGTTGAGTGCTTTTGATAAAGGTTCAGAAGCTATGTTTGCTGATCTCGGACACTTCTCACAATTATCAATCCAGGTTGCCTTTACCTATGTGGTTTATCCTTCCTTGATTCTTGCATATATGGGCCAAGCTGCTTTTCTATCAAAGAATCACCGTGGTCAAAGCGATTTCAAAGTTGGTTTCTATGTGTCTGTGCCAGGTTGAGGTGGCAGGTGACTGCAATAGCTGTTCTTGCAGCAGTTGTAGGAAGCACAAGATGGATCAATGCGAGAGGGACTTGTTGTCAACAGTTGATTCCCTTTTATGTTCAATCAATGAGGTGGACCTTCATTTCTTCAATTCAAGTTCTTGCAGTGCATCATGCATAAGGTTTTCTCTGGTAAAGCGCCTGAGGATAGCTGGTTATGATGCAGCTGTATGCACATGTAAATGGCAGAAATGCGGGAAGGTCCCTGGAGGTGATCATGAATATATTGATGTGTTCATTCATCGTGATGGTGGGAGTTCAGAACGTTTGATTATTGATATCGACTTTCGAAGCCACTTTGAGATAGCAAGAGCTGTACATTCTTATGACAAACTTTTGAGTTCTCTACCAGTTGTTTTTGTGGGCTCTTTATCAAAGTTGAAACCGTTTCTTCAAGTTATGGTGGAAGCTGCCAGAGCTTCCCTTATGCAGAACTCCGATGCAAAGTTGCTGGGAAGCTTGCAACATATGGAGGAGGTGTTGAATGGGGTGGACGCTATAAGATTTAAAATCGGTGAGTTTTCTTCATTCTTCCTCTTTTACTCTGTGCTACTAACTAGTGAGTTTTCTTCATTCTTCCTCTTTTACTGTGAGTTTTCTTATTCTCTGTATTTTGCAAATCATTGTTTCTTGACTAAATTAGTGATTGTATTTGTGAGGATTTGATGATGGGGTTTGTGAGTTTTGTTGCGAGGATGTGTGGTTATGATTTGGATTTTGGTTTGGCGGTGTGATGACATGTATTTGTGTGTCCTTGATGATTTTGGATTGGATTCTTAGGCTTGTTATGTTGCTTGATTTAAATCTCATTTCAAAGGTTTGGGGTGTAAGGTGTAAGTGAAACTCTTAGCCTTCATCTCTTTGGAGGAGCAATTCAGTGGGGATATATTCATCGTTATTCTAATTGGTTTGATAGATGTCAAGTATCATGGAATATTCTAAACTCATAGTCCTTCATCTTTTAGCCATTGTCATATTTTATCCTTGATTGGATACTCATGATTGAAAGAGTTGAATAAACATATCTAATTGGATCATCATAAGAAATATATATTCAGAACTTAGATATCAGTTTTGTGTGTTCAACATGGTGAACGACAAGTGAGGTGGATCGAGTCTTAACATATGCAAAGGTAGAAAATCAGATCACATAATTAAAAGTATTCCATTTTAGTGGTGAAAAATGATCCTTATTCATGTCATTGAGGGAGTTATGGGGTTGTTTGATTTATGTGATGGCAACATGTGTCGAAGTAACCCATTTGAAGTTGTATTAGGGAGAGAAAGAGGTTGATGATAGGAAACATTGAAGGATTAAATTGAATCCATACTGGTGTGAAGAATTTTATTGTTAACATTGGAAGATGGATCATCTTAGGGCTGGTCATTTTAATTGGTGTATACTGTATGTATATTGCTTGTATAGAAATGACGGGTTTCATTTCAGGTAATTCAGTTGTGAGATTTTAGGCATGTTTGAGAATGAGGTTGCCTTATTTGTGGTGTTTTGTGTTGCAAACGCTTGATCTCCAATATTTTTGATCTGTTTGACGTGTGAGATTTTCCTAGCTTGCTGAGTTCATGTTTGGGGTCACCCATGCATACCATTTTATTGATTGGGTGTGACTTTGTTTGGTTGGTGTTTGAATGGTTGATGAATATTAATGCATTGTGATAAATTTGGAGATTTGTATGCATATTGACTTGTTTATGCATTATGAAGAATTTGGATATTTGAATCAAGGAGTGGCTTGATTGCCATATTGTTACATAGCATGATTAATGAATATGCTATGTTTTCCCCAAAAATGTGGGTGAATAGATTGTGAATCAATTCATGTATGACAAAATGTCATTGTGGAAGAATTCTGAATTATGAAAAATAAATGATATTGGTAAGCCTTGATTTCTGAAAATATAAACCACTTGGGCTTGTATCACTTAGAACTACCACATCTCTTTTGTTAATGATTTCCCCTCTCTTACTAGAGAAACTAAATGACCAGTGGGTCGTCTTGCGGAGTTGGGGCACCCATTTCTTACTAGAGAAACTAAAATAACCTTCGGGTTAGTCTTGCGGAAATGCGGTGAATTTGTATGCCTAAAATAGGCTTTGATATTTATCCGTAAAAAATGTGACGTGAGTTTATGCACATTGATAGCCCAAGGGTGGCTTTTGGTACTCATATAGTTAGGGGTATCCGCGATGCATGCCTGTATGTGATGTCCCCACTTAGGCATGGATGACGGAGTAGTCCTCCTTTATATGAGAGAGGCATACGGGCATGTATGTTCGGCACGGAGGTGGTGCGAATGTGGTATCGTCTAAGTGATCAATCCGTTAAAAAGATGAACCTAATTCAAATAAAAAGAATAAATGACGTTGCATTGTTTCTAATCCTTTTTATGCAGGATGGCAAGTCCACTAATATTTCTGCAGGTTAGACTTGCCATAGTCAACTCCTATAGGGTAAGTACAGGTAAATGTATATTTACATATTAGGATGATGATTGCCTCGTTGAGGAACTAAATTCTTGGAACTGTGTTTTCTTGCATCACACCTTTGCCTCGTTGAGGTTACCTATTGGTGTGATGGTTTGTTGTTGTGTTTAGCTTGATGTTTATCACGTGCGATTTTATTGTTTTTTTGGATAAAGATTTCTCACACCAGCTTTATTGCTGACCCAAGTGAGCTTTTGCTTCTTGGGTACATTCCTTTGGGAATGTAGCCGATTAGCTTTTCAGGTTTAGAGACTTTTGAGCAGCGTTACGGGAGTTCCGCTAGTGGGGCTAGCGACGTCAGTTTTTCCTGGTTAGACTTTTGTATTAATTTTAGTTTGTTCCTATTTTCTAAAATATACTTTGTCTTTGCTGCTAAATGTCTCTGTTGTTATTGAATTTCACGTCCCGAGTTTTGAGGAAACGGATAATCCTACGTGGATTTTAGGATTTTGTTTTCTTCGAAAATCGGGGCGTGACAGTTCTTCCTCCTGCTCCTCCGCATCGGAGGAAAAAAGAAAGAAATGAGTGGTGTTGGTTTAGCAACGTTGACAAAGAAGCAAGAACAAAGAAGCAAGAAATCGACTCCATTATCAGAGACACCATTGACAAGGTCCTCGTCCTTCGTCTCGGTCGACCTTCCAACGTTGTTTGCCTTCAACTCGATGATGTTGTAAGTTCCTCATCTCCTTCTTCTTTTTTCTTTAGTCTGATATAAATAAAATTCTTCCCAATTATTGTTTGTTTGTTTCAACAGCTCGAGAACATAGCGAGGGACGTTTCTTCCTTTACACCCTTATGCTGAAATGACTCTTATCACATAAAGGGACTTTTCAACCACTTTCACCTTCTACAACATCACCGTTGTCGCCACTATCGTCTCCCTCCTTTACACCACCACCCACCACTGAAATCCATGATTCTTTGAAGTCTAAGGGAACTTATTTTTGTTTCAGAAACCCATTTAAGATGACTTCCTAGCCTAAAAACGTATATATTAAACAACTAGCTAGTTACTGCTCAAAGTTTACAACTAATGAAAGATCAAAGGCGAAGAGAATATCAATTGTGATCCACTATTCTGCCGAAACTTCTGATGCATCCATTCTAGTAACTGCAGACCGATAGAATACCACGATGATGACCATATAATGAATAATGATATGAAGGAAAGTACGTGTTATACTTAAGCACTCAACGAAATCTCTGACTCACCTTCATGTTGATCCTTCTCTATGAAAATAGACAAGTTGGTATCGAAAAGGAACAGATATACCAACTTATAATAATTAACAGTAGCAGGGTCTCTTATTGTATTACAAAAAGATGCCATGAAATTATTTGACGAAACTCCTTAAAAAGGAGTAGAAGATGGTGATAAGGAGTAGAAAATGGAGTTGATGAGGTGTGTGGATTGATGGCGGTGAAAGGAAATAATACAAGATGGAGGAGGGTTGGGAACAATGGTTTTTGGCAGAAAGTCGGAGGAAGAAGAAGATAAAAAAAAATGGGTCCTTAGGATTGCCTTGAGATTGGTATGAAAATTTTGAACCTTTGGATAATCTTTTATGAATTGGCATATTTCAGTCATTAAAAACTTGACCAGTCAATGTCATTGACCTAACGATTTTGTTAGAAAATGAGTGTTAAACTCAGTTAAAATTTAAAATGAGGGTTAAACTCTATTCAATATAAACTAATGGGGGTCAAACTCAAAAAAACCCAAAATACTATTCATACTTTACTACACTTCAAAAGTCCAAGAATGCCCTTTAAAGTTCACATTTTTCACAACCCCAACCAAGAAGGAGATATTGTTAATAAAATGTTTTTGTGGGTATTTTAGGCATAACCCGTGTGAACACAACTTAAAGAATCTATCTATTTATTATGAACACCTCCAACATTGATATATTATAAACACGATCTTCATTAATTAGTTAGAACCCTTCCACATTTCATACTTTTTACAATCAAAACCAGTATCTCTCAAACATTGTATAATTATGCCTAAGCTCATATCATAATTTATTTGAAACCCTCCAATTATCTATAAACTATAAATAGGCCTTACATCTTACTTTTCGATTTTACAATTTGCCCGCTATATTTCAAACATTTTACAATCAAAACTAGCTTCACTCAAACAATAATTAATTATACATAAGCCCCTAAAATAATTTATTTGAAGCTCCCCAATTATCTATAAATTATAATATGCCTTTACATCTAACTTTTGGATTTTCCATTTCGCCCTCCACATTTCATAGTTTTTACAAAAAAAACCCTTCTCAAACATTGATTAATTATACATCAATGCCTAATATAATTTATTTGAAGCTCCTTAATTATCTATAAACTATAAATATGCCTTTATAATAATGAGAGTGTAGTATTTGGTTACAATATTTTACTCCATAATATTATTTAACCTTTTTAATTAATTAAATTAAAAGTCTTTAGTCAAATCTCGTAATTTTTTTTTTACTTATTATGAATTTTAGAAAAAAAAATACTGAATATACATGCACATTGATAAGCATATAAATGAGACATTTTATGCCCCTAAATATACAATTGCTATGTCCAATTATCTAATAAAAATATCTTATTACGTGTATTTTGTAGAAATTCAAGCATTAATCTCAAATCATACACAAAGTTTCACAATAAGGCTAAGATCAACAAGTTGAAAAGCCCATTGGAATTTTTGTACTCCATTTTTACACTCCACCTTCTTTCACTTTTACACTCCACCTTATTTCATTCCAACACTCTTCCTTATTTCACTTCAACACTTCACCTTCCACCCCATCATCTCTGCTCATAATTCTCACATTTATTCACCTATAAATAGCCACACATGATCACATTTAAAAAAAAAAAAAAAAAAACTTGGGAGAACACTTTGGAGAGAGAAATAGTAGTTGTAATTTAAATAAATAAGTGAAGTTTGACCTATAACTTACCATGTTTGGCTAACATCCCACCTTAGGGTGTGGGTGAGCCCATGTGAGGATAGCTCCAAGAAGGCTATTTTAGATTAATTTATTTTCATTTTCATGTATTAGAGAAGCTTGTTTAGTTAGATTAGTGTTGTAGTTTGGTTATGTCATGAACCCATGAGGTAAGTTAGATGTTTTGTATTTTATTATATGAATTCAACTCATGCTTTCTTCTTCTACTTCTTAAGCTCAAGATTAGATAAGTTTCTATACTTGCAATTTCTCTACCAAGCTCCTTACAATGTTTACATATTATAGTCTAAGTTTCATTGAGATTTGCTAGATATTTGATGTTTCATTTAAGTATGGATTCCTTGTATGCTTTTAAATCCACATTTGATTCTTAGGTTACTAAAATAACTTAAGTTTGAAATCAATTTGCTCATAATTCATGTTTTCCATCCTAAGGTGAAATGAGAATCTACTTTAGGACGTGTTAATGAATTTGGAAAAGATTAATTTAAGAGTGACTCATGATGGTAAACTTTAAGCCTTAACTCTCACATTTAAGTTTTACTTTGCATTTTTATTTCAAACACTTTACCAATCACTTTTTTTCTAGGTTAAATTTCAAAATAGATTTGAAGATTAGTTTCCGAATTTTATAGCTCTTCTTATGGGATTCGACCCACTTGTCGGTATCTAATTTAATAGATAACCATGAACTTGCGGTAAGATTTGAGATCGATCATACGTAGAGTGCATCCACAACTTAGTAAATAAATAATAACCATTATGAGAAAGTAGAAGTAGACGACTCAAAAATAACAAACTTGTTATCACACCTCTGCAAGTTCTAGAATTTTAGTTTTAAGTATTCTTAACAAACTATGTTATAGAGTGGAAAATTGGAAGTGAAACAATATCTAGTAAACCCCAGTTGCGAATCCATAACTGCTCCAACACAAGATTGTCATTAAGACGACTTCAAGAAATCTTAGATCTTAATTAAAGGAATAATTATATTCTTTAAAAATCATAATGCACAACTAAACTAGATACAATTAAACTGCAGATACAACTAGGGAAATGTCACAAGACTCCACACCCATACTAAGTTGTTTTCAAGGACTCCATTTTCTTTCATCTTCCCTAAGTTGGCTTTCTTGACATCCTTCACAAAGCTAGTAACTTGTTTTGGTTTTGGTTTTGGTTTTGGTTTTGGCTTTGGTTTTGTTTTAACTTTCTGTGTCACTCTAAAACTCGGTTGATTGTGAAGGTGATAAAGAAGGTTCCAATTACAGGTTTGTATGGCGTAGAGTACAAAAGATGACATTGATACAGAAAGCTAGGTGGTTATAGGCTCAAACGAATATTCAAGACCCAGTGGACCCAGGGGCGGATCTACCTTATAGCTTACGGGGGCAATTGCCCCCCTTAGCTTTTTAAGAAATCTCACTAAACTAACAATTTTGCAATTTTGCCCCCTTTAAAATTTTAAATTGCCCCTTTTCATAAATAATAAAATACAAATATACACAAAATCGCAAACCCTTCGCAAGTTCACCTCTCCGCCTTCTCAATTGCCCAAAACGATTTCGATAAAGATCGATTTTCTCCAATCCCCTCCAATCACACAAGACGATTTCAACGGAGATTGATTTCTCCAATCGTACAATATGATTTCGATTAGACATATATCAATTTATGGAGGTGGTCTTACTCTCTCTCTTGATTGTTTGCTCCTCATCGACACTCTTCAGTCTTCACGGTAGCCTGCTTCAGCTAAGAAATTGGACAATAACATTCTTAATATTAACAGTTGTCCACCAATTGTAGCTCAGTTGATCGGACATCAACTCTCCTTGAAAGAGGTCGCAGGTTCGAGACTCACCAGTTAAGATTTTGTGAGTTTTCACCTGATTATTAGAAGCACATGTGCTTCATCGTGGATAAGCCGTCTTTATGCAAGGTGGAGACAACGGACCGAAGCGAAAACAAGTCTCCCTGCGAGATAGAGGCAACGAGGATATTAAGTGGCAACAATATTGTAGCCTTCGGGCCTGGTTTGGTAAACCCTATAGGGTCAGTTAAGCTACGGTTTAATCATATTTATTTATTTATTTTAAGAATTAAATTATCTGTGATTTATTTTTTTGCCCCCCTTTATCTGCAATCCTGGCTCCGCCCCTGAGTGGACCTGCTTCTGGCCGAAGATAAAGAGTAATGTTAGTTACAAATGAGGCTTCTAATTAGAAGTAACATCTACAAAAGAGAAATTTGATTTAGGAATTACTAAAATAGCAAATGATCTCAAAAAGAAATGTGGAAGAAGCAGTAATATATCAATGATGTGTATTGAATGCGGAAACAATTAACTCAATGAGGATTGATGGTAATAAGGTAATGCGTTGAACCCTAAATATTTCTCAGGGACAAAACTCTGCCATTTCTCTAAAACAACTCATATAAAAAGAACTGAAAACCTTAAACTAACCGAAGATCGCTAATGACACCTCTTGGAAGAACGTAACATACCCACATGTGGTACTAAATTGTGTTCATGCCTACAATTCTCTTAAAATGTTTATCCACAAGTTTACACTGCCAAAAATGAAGCGGCAACCTCCTCCAATGCAAGGTATATTGGAGATGTGGCTAGATTTGAGCATGCAAATTAGTCCCATGTTAGCTAACGAGTCACATCGTGTGTTATTAATAAGGACTGTACACGTCTCTTACTAGCGACGAGGCCTTTCGGGGGAGAGGTAGAGACCATTTGGTAAAAACCTCACACCCGGGAGTCATGAATGTCTAAGTTAGAGACAATGTCGTTGCTTGAGATATGTTCGTTGACCAAAAATCTCGTGTGCATGCTATGAATCAATTTATTGTGTGCGGAAGCGTTACAATTACCAGACTGCGAAGTTACCAAACCAAAACAACTAATAGCAGAGCAAACAAATTTACATGGTTCGACAAACTCGCTTACATCCACGACAAATAACAACTTTTATTGTATTAAATTCATATTATAAACATATTTCAGACTTCTTACAAATTAGTTTCTCAGGAAAAACCCAAATACAATTGTTTTCTTCCTTACCTCATCATTAAGAAAGCCAATTCAAAATCAATAGTAGTGGCTATCTCTACTTATTCAAATTATTTTCTTATTTATTTCATCATTAAGAAAGCCAAGTCAAAGTCAACAATAGTCGTTATATCACTACTTACTTGTTCAAACTGTTTTCTTCTTTGTTCAATCCTTAAGCAAGCCAAAGCTTGTCCTGGATAAAACAAAAGAAAACTCGACAAAAAAACAATTGGAAATTCGACGAACAAAGGAACAAACAGATTTGGATTTCCCAATTAACAAAATTTCTAAACTAGTTTATGGACTCAAACTCGAGTTTTCCACATGGGTTGGATCTATCACATCTTGAGGCTAAATCAGATTGAGGGATTACAAACATAATACAAATTCCCTTTCAAACTAGTTTCGAGAAAAAAAAATCCAAATGAAACCCCAAATCAAACAATTGAAAATTCGACAAACAAACAATACAGATTTCAAAATTCCCGAACAAATGGTTTTCACCCTGACTTCAGCTACAAACTTCATATTTCTACTACTGACTTGAAGTTATTCAATTAAGGGACCTAGTCTTTATTTATCGACAAAATGAGGAAGTTGGAAACCACCTCCTCTCTTCCTTGCTTCATCCTTAAGAAAGCAAGTCAACAATAATGGTTATCTATGCTTACTTGTTCAAATTGTTTTCTTCTTTACTTCTTCATTAAGAAAGCCAAGTCAAAGTAAACAGTAGTGGTTATCTCTACTTATTCAAATTACTTTCTTATTTATTTCATCATTAAGAAAACCAAGTCAAAGTCAACAATAGTTGCTATCTCACTACTTGTTCAACACTGTTTTCTTCTTTGTTCACTCCTTAAGCAAGCCAAAGCTTGTCCTAGAAGCTTTCATAAATTTCAAGCCAAGTCACTTGAGTAGGTGATGGAAGCTTTTCGCGTATTCCATCGACTTACCTCATATTTTTCAACAAGGTCTTCAGCAAGAGTTGCATCATCAATGGGAACTTCCATACTATCAACAAGAGTAAGCTTTATTTTATGTAGTTTTGTGTAATCCTAGCAACAGTAGCTAGGCTTGCAACCTGGAATGCTTGAAAGATGAGAAAATGTGTTTTGCTGGAACTGAAAGCAGGCTCAGAGGTGCAACAATACTAGAAGTAAGGAGAACATGGGTTGATTTATTGATCTTGTAACTTTTTATATGTTTTGTATAAATGATGGCCACAACAAAACTATGGATCTTCTTTTGCAACCCCATCATATACTAGGTTCACCATTTGGCTTATGTTCTTTTGGTTTATTGAGGTGTAGGCAATTGCACAGGATAATGTACTATTCAATATATTCACGTAGGGAATGACAAATCCAGTTTAAAACCATGCAGCCATGCAAGCAGTGAAAAAATCTCTAACATAGGTGATACATCCAAATCTGTTCTCCTCGAGATCTGACTTGCAATTGCCAAAGACCACCTGCTTGGTGGCCAAAGGCACTCCGATGCTTAAGTCAGTTAACTGTGGGAGATAATGAACTTGGACAAAGTATAGTTGTGTTGTGTTTGCATACCTCTTTCGGGAATCCCTCATTTACCTTATATAATGTGATTAATTAACTATGTGTGTGACTTAAGCATGTAGGGCGTGATGAAGGGAGACGTTTATCACAATGATCTCCTGTTTCATTGAGATGCGTCCTTGGGGGAGTGATTTCTGCCATGACTCATCTCCTTCGTAACATTTTTCTTCTCTAAGGAGGTCCGTTGGGCCTTTAACTTTGTTCGTGTCTGTTATCCACATTTAACACGAGGTGTTTGTTCATCGTGTGGACGATCTTTGCCACGTGTACGGTCGTGATCAAAGGACTATTTGATGTATCATCAGTTGATCCCCCTAGTTGGCGGGTTTGTTTGCATGGCCACTAACTCTTTGGTGATTGGCTTTTTAGGTTCATCATTGTTTTTCTGTGCAACATTAACTATCGTCAACAACTGTCGATTCAGTTTCTATTCCACTGCGCCATCAGTCGATTTGTTTAGGCATGATTTTGGGGTTTCGTTCAAACATCATTTCCTGCACGATTTTCCATTGATTGTCTTTTCGTTGCCCAACCTTATAAAAGGGGGGCGGTGAGTTGTGTTATTCTCTTTACGTTTCTCTATTTTTTAGAGCTTGTTTTTCTTTTTTTTCCTCATTTTCTGTATTGTCGAACTCCTTGCCATGGCTCTCAATAGAACCCTGAGTGATGATTGTCTGGCCGTCTGTAAGGCATTTTTTATCCTAGGCAGGCAATACACGATACTTTAGATTATGTTCGCTAGACGTTTTCTATTTCGTCTGATTTTGAACTTGTGCTACCCAAATAAGGTGACAATCCTGCTCGTCCGAGGCCTAGTGACATTGGTCTTTACCCTGGAATGTTTAGGGCTTATCTCCGTTTTCCAGTTCCAGAGATCTTCTGGGCTTATTTAGATATGATCGGTATTCCTTCTGCTCAGATGGGTCCCAACGACTAGGGGGTTATGGTTGGAACTATGGTAAGAGCTCTGCAAGTTGGTATTTGTTTAAACAAGACTCTGCACCTTGTTGTGTTTAAGGTTAACACGAATGATGTTTGCTTTCTTGATTCACCTTCTTGTTTGGGGAAGCCGAAGATGATTTCAAGTTCTGGTTGAGGACATGGTTTATGCTTCCATGAAGTCTGGATATTTCATGCTTGGTAACAGGCCCATTTTGAGGTCATTCGGGGAACCCAAGAAGTTGACTGATCTGCATTTGACTGAAGCAAAGAAGTCAATTAAGAAGCAGTTCCTTTCGCTTCCTTTTATACGTCTAGAAGACTTTCTCTAGTCAGAAGTGGTTGACTGGAGTGGCTTGTATAGTTAAATGCTTTGGAATGGTCTTTGGTTCTTCATAGTCGTGGCTCCGACGACACCGTTGCCCATGTTGCCTTTCCTGTTGGTTCTGATGCGGTGAAGAAGAGTACTACTCCTGCTAGCGTTGGTGAAGCTAGTGTTGATGGGAAAGTGAGCTCCATCGAGAAATTTACGGATCTCAATACTCTTGTTGGTGTTAGTGGTGATAATCCGACCACCAATAAGAGGAAGGCTCTGAGGCTTGCTAGCGTATCTAAGAGGCGGGTTACGAGTGAGTTGGTTGATCCTGCTCGACCTTTAAAGCGAAAAAGGCTTGTTGGAGCGGGTTATGCTCCAAGGACTGTCTCGACTGCTTTTCCAGTTACTGTTTCTGGGAAGAGGAATGACGACGAGTCTCACCTTGCTACTTAGGAGGATGAAAAGCTAGAGCGGGCTGTGGAAAGAAGTAAAATGGAAGTCTCTCATTTATTGAGTGAGGAAGACTCTCCTTTCTACTGCTGGCATGTCTGATCTCAGCAAGGTTTGGGATGATGACACACGCGTCATTTTAAATAAGACGACACAACTTGCGATGGAGTAGTCTTGGAATCCGAATACGGAGTTGACCTTTACAATTTTGATTATAATCATGCCTTTGATTAGGTTGAAGTTGATCGTGGTCAGAGCTCCAAGTATCTTCCTTCTCCTCATCATGCTGATCTTAGGTTGAAGAAGTTGTCCGCTTCTCCTCCCCGTCCGAAATCCATTCCTGTTGTTTTGAACAAGAAAGGGAAAATGGTGTTTCTGTTATCACCGATGCTTCGGTCGTCAAACATGTGACCAAGGGTGGAGCCTTAGTTATTCTAAACCCTTCTATGATTCATCCACAAGTTAGTTGGAAGGAGCATGTTTCTGGAGAAATCCATATTAATTTGGATGGTAAGTTTAGTTGGTACTCGGAGGTTGACGCGCAGAAGAGTGCACATAATCACATCAACTCGTGGCATAAGTGGTTGATGGAAAACATCCCGACGCCAGTGTATCTTGCTAGAGATCACCTTAAGAAATGTGTATAGTAGATAATAGAGGGGATGTCCCATCTCACTAATGCTGGGATGATGGCTCCGAGTATCAGGTTGCTTGTGACCACGTGTCTGCCTTGGTAAAGAAGCACGCAGAGCAGCTATTGCAACTTTCTGATGCTCTGTTTCAAGTGGATAAGCTGAAAAAGGAGTGTGCTGATAAGGAGAAAGTGATTGGCGCTTCTCGGACTTCTATGAAGGAAGTGGAACTGTCCGAGATAAGTATGCTTATGAGCTTACTGTTGCGGATCAGGAGATGAATTGACTGCGGAAGCAATAGTCTGATGTTGAGATTGAGCTATCCGTTGATAAGGATACTCGTGATCAGGCATTACGTGTTGCTGAGTTGCAGTCTGCTGGCTGTGAAGCTTGCTTCTATTAAGGAACAACTTGTTGAGGAGAGAAACGATAAGGATCAACCTTTAGAGAAGCTTTTTGGAGTTGAAAAAGAACTTGCTCGGACCAAACAAGAACTCTCTGCAGTTGCGGAGAAGTCTAAATCTACTGTAGATGCAGTAGAATGGAGTAAGATTATTAATGGTAGGATTGAAATCATTGATTATATTGAATCGGATGAGGGCTTTGATATGTCCAAATATCGTGTTATAGCTAACCAAGTCTTTGAGGATGTTTTTACTCTGTTTGGGGATGAGGAAAAACCTGATCCAATTCCTTCGAGCGGTTCGGTTTATGAAGGTCAAGTGTCTTCCCCTCCTTCTAATCCTACCAATATTGATAAGGTCTCATTTCCTCCGACTGACCCTGTTAATAAAGGTAAAATTCCATCTCCTCTTGCTTTCGAAGACAAGACTTCATATCCTCCCGCTGATCCTGTTATTGAAGACAATGTTTCATCTCCTCCAGCTGACCATGCTAGTGATAAGGGAATTATTTCCTCTCCAACTGTTGTTGTTGTAACCTCTTATCCGGATGTAATCGATTAGATTATCATTGAATATTCTTCCTTCTATATTTGTATGCTTTTTGTTGCTCTATCTGCCTTACTCATAATAGTCATTGTTCGACTTGTAGGTCTGTTTTGTTAGATACTTTAGTATTAAATTTGTTCTGGAAGATATTGTGGACGTAGTTTGACTTGTACGTTTAGGCTTCATTCATATTGTAGTCTAACTCTGTGGTGTAAACTTAGACAATAAATATAACCTAGCTTCGATGTCCGGGCTTCGTAGATGTTGTCTAACTTGGTAGTTTAGACTCATATAATTCTATGAATGTGGACTTGATAGTTCTCCCTGGCGAAACTCCTGTCACTTTTCGACCTTGTTCTCGAGCTACTGAAAAAGGATATATAGTCTGACTTTGTGGTCCTGATTGGTTGAATATAACTTCTTGTCCGACTTGGTGGCGTGACAAGAATATTTTTAACTCAAACATTTAGTCTGACTTTGTATTCTTGACTATGTTGTTGTTTTGTGATAGGACAAGAAGATTTCTGAATGATTTTATAGTCTTACTTTGTTGTCCAGACCGGTTCTAATACTCTTATTTGTCCGACATGATGATCAGACAAGAAGATTCGTAAATAATTTCCTAGTCTGACTTTGATGTCATGACTAGTTTTAATAGGCTTCGTGGCCTGGTTTGGCGATCGGACAAAAAGATTTATAAATAAATCTGACTTGAATGTCCCGACTGATTTAATACACTCGGTGTTCCGACATGGTATCAGACCAGAAGATTTATAAGTAAGTCTGACTTGAATGTTCTGACTGATTTAATACACTTCGTGATCCGACATGGTGATCATACCATAAGATCTATAAGTAAGTCTTACTCGAATGTCCTGACTAATTTAATACACTCTGTGGTCCGACATGGTGATCGGACTAGAAGATTTATAAGTAAGTCTGACTCGGATGTTCAGATTAATTTAGTACATTTCGTGGTCCGATATGGTGATCAGACCATAAAATTTATAATTATGACTCGGATGTCTTGATTGATTTAATGCACTTCGTGGTCCAATATGTTGATCGGACTAGATGATTTATACATAATGCCCTAGTTTGACTTTGATGTCCTGATTGGATTAATACACTTCGCAGTATGACATGGTGATCGACCCAGAAGATTTATAAATGATTTCCCAGTCCGACGTTGATGTCCTGACTGGATTAATACACTCATGGTCCGACATGGTGATCTGACCAAAAGATTTATAAATAATTTCTTAGTCTGACTTTGATGGCCCGACTAACTTAGATTACTTGAGCAAGAGACCAAAGATTATTTGAATGTGATAATTATTGATAATACCTTTTCAAATGTTTTACATTCCATGGTCTCTTGAATTGCTCATCCTTTGAATTTTCTAACTAGTATGTTCCTGGTCTATTTATTTTCACCACTTTGTATGACCCTTCCCGATTTGGATTCAACTTCCCCGCACCTAGTTTTTTTGTGTTGAGCCAATCACCGATTTTGAATGTGCGAGGTTTGACTTTTTTATATTGTAGTAACTGGTCATTATTTGTTGGTAGGCCGTGATCTTGATTGAAGCTTTGTCTTGTATCTCTTCGAGGTTTAGTTCAACGCGTAGTGCTTCATTGTTGTTCTCTATTCAAAACTCTTCAGTTTTGAAGGTTGGCATGTCAATCTCGACTGGCACCATCGCCTTGAATCCGTAGGCTAGGTGTCATGACCCAATTTTTGAGACACTTAAATGCCTTGAAAACCGAGTTGCGACTTCAAAACCCTAAATGTTTTGTTCAAAAGAAATAACATAGGATTCATACAAAAATTCAATAAAATGACTAATTCACCATTCTAAAAGACGAGCATCGACAACTTAGCTCCATCTATAGTATCAACACCACAAACAACACCATCTGCACCCGAGTCAGCACTATCTGGTATGAGAAGACAACAAAACCATAGAATGCCATGATGGTACTACAAATTATAGTATATATATCAAAGTTAAACCTAGATGCAGCTAATGCATGACATGCAAGATGAAATGAGAGAAATTCATATCAGGTTAAGCTTTTCAATCAACACGCCATAATCAAAGTCATCAAACCATTTGTCAATTATGAAAATCATCACCATCAGGACTACAAATTAATGCACATACCTCTAAGCTGGCATATATACAACACTCGAACAGAACTCATGTCGTACTCTAAACCAATGTCCTCGGGAACGACCCATTACCTTCGGCAAAACCACCCTAAAACAATGGCTTAGTTTTTCCATTTAGGTGAACATACCACATTCTCTTAATGTTATAAACATAAGGATTCATTTCTCTATACAATTATGAATCACGAAGCCAAGCAAAATCCATACTAACTGATACATAAGGGAAACCATTAAAACTATCAAAGGCATAATATAACCGATTTCATAAGGAACTCATTGTATCCCCTCGAAAGCGAGGTTCACTTGTTTCGATAAAGCCATGTACATGCATAAACTATTAATGGGCTTATTTCTCTGTCAATCAATCAGAGAACAAATACAAATTACCACCAGTTAGCTACATAAATGCAAATGAGTTTGTCTTATATTTTCCCACAATCGCACCTAGTCCATGTGTCGATCATGTCTCACCCTGACATGCCTTTATACACACACCGATACCACTCTTGGCATGTATGTTTCCAGACGAGGTGCCGCCTCTAGGACATACACGTTGCCACGGAAGATCGATCATGCAGCCCAATCACAAATCATAGCGCGCATCGGGGAACATTCAACCCGATTAAAACCCAAAAATACTCAACGCCAAAGCAGTGATCAACCGTGTCGGGAGTTCCTTTCTGGATGTGGGGAATCAAAGATCAAACACCCTCAAAGCCGAGGTAGTTATTAACTACAACCGGTGGTTTCTTTCTTGAATGAGAGATCATGATCAAACACCCTCAAGGCCGAGGAAGTGATCAACTGTGCTAGGAGTTCCTTTCTTGGATGAGAGATCCAACCACTTTTTCAAGGCCACGATGCTACTCCCTACCAAGATTTCGCGTGGTTCCTAGTGTTGAACATGTGATATGCACCAAACATAGTATGCATATCCATATGGCTAAAGTTGTAGTAAAATATAGTCTAAATGATGTAAGATAATTACTGAAATAATCTATAAATACTATCCATGAGATATTCAATGATTTTCCAACTGTCTCACAAATATATAACTACTCTCTGGGCTCTACCGACCCATCAAAAGTGTCAGGTTAACTAACATAACCCCGAACACATTCATAACCACAATAATATATCTCACAACATTGAAATGTATAAATAGTCAGCTTAGAATATTCATTCCATGGTATCCATGACATACACCATAATCTAATCTCTAATACATGCAATCTTCATAGAAATATCATTTCATATTTATAATTTCACCAAATTTAGCATCACATTGAGGCCAACATCATTACCAAATGGATTAAATTGCACATACTAAAGATATGTCGTTCTCATGCTTTTACTGTTACATATTTAATGTAAAAACCATAAAAAGATTGCCAACAAATAACCTTAATGAACTTTACCAAACTAAAACCTATCTAAAGTTAGTACAAACACAATTGAAACCATCCAAAGAAGCGGTGAAACCCACTAAATTATCCCCAAACAAGAAACATGTTTGGTTAAGACAATCTGACATGTCGTCATTCAGATGGACCTAACTCTCACACTAGAACTCGAAATTTAATAAACCAATGGAATAAGAGAATTAGCAATATAACAATACACAAAAAACAACCAAAAGATAACCCTCTAAAAAACTTACATTTTAATGTTTTGGTAAAGCTTGGTGGACCAAAGTAACTTGATCTGCTTGGTCAACCAAACTATGCTAATATTAAAATTTCTACATGTTTCAGCTTTTAATTCAAACCAAATTCACTTTAGATGATCATATGTCTACAGTAAACCCAAATATAGCAACAAAATCACCCATAAATATCTCTCCCTATATGCTGAACTAAATAAGATCAACACATGTATTCCTCAACAAATCAGTTCAATGGTCTAAGCATGTAAGTCATGACCATACACGCAAATTGATTCTAACTTACACTCGAATCAGACCCTTAACACATCTATTAGACACTCAATATATGTTTAACATCAGAAATAGTAACACAACTCCAATCCATAATCTTCTACACTTACTCATGTGAGATACTAGAACATGTTAAAACCCAAAATTCAAGCCATAATAAAAAATAAAACTGAAAAACCAAACATATGTAGAGTCTTGCTCACCTAAAATTCGTTGAAATAAGCTTGAAAAGCTCCCCCAGTACCTCTGAACTGCAGATTGAAGCTCACCCGCAAATCACAACCCAAAACTGTCGTTGGCGAACGTCACTCTCTATGTTTTTCTGAAATTTCTAGCCAACCATTCGATCATCTCTGCATGTGGGGTTTACCAAATCCAAACGCCAATACTGACATCACCAAAGGGCCCGATCGGAACGGAGGTTGGGCGGCAAATCGAAGGAGAATGAAGAGGAAGAAAAACGGTAAAGAGATGATGAAATTTAGTGAATAAATGGGGGAATAAACACCAGCGAAAAAGGTCACAGATGGAGAAGAAGGTATGCTCATGCGTGAAGAAGAAAATAAAAAAGGGAGGAAAACTATTTTATAAGTGGGTGGCTATTTGCCCCCATTGGATCTCTAAGGGCACCCCACCAAAAGAAAAAAAATCTAAAATTTTCAATTAAATTCCAAAATGTTAGAAATAATATTTTTTTTAAATAACTCTAAAATATCACAATTAAAATTTACTGGGGTTACACTAGGGTGAATGGTGTTCAATATCTCCCTCCATAAGAAGTGTTCAATATGAGCTTCTCATATCTTTGACAATGGTTCTACTTCTACCCACTTGGCGAAATGGTCCACTGCTACGAGGAGGAACTCTTTCCTGTCAGAGATTGGAAGTGGGTCTATGATCTCCATTCCCCATTGTACAAATGGCCACAAACTGCTTATCAAGATTTAGGTTTGCCCTGACATGTGCGTTTACGGAGCAAATCCTTGGCATTTATCACATAACCGAACGAGTTCATTTGCGTCCTTTTGTATTGTTGGCCAGTAGTATCCCAATGTTAGAGCTTTGTGAGCTAGTGTTCTTCCTCCTGGATGATTCTCACATATGCAAAAATAAATTTCTCAAATAACATAGTCAGTGTCACCCGGTGAAAGACACCTTAGCAGTGGACCCATGGCAGACCTCCTGTACAGTTTGTCTCTTATCAATGTATATCGAGCTGCTCTGTTCCACAGCTTACATGCTTCCATTTTATCTGCAAGCAGAGTGTTTTTTTTTAATGTACGCTAGAATTTGAGTTATCCAACTGTTTTTCTGGTCTGCTGTGTGGACTTCTTATGCATATTTTTCTAAGATAGAGCTTGCTTGTACTATAATTAGGGGGATGTCAACCTCCATTGTGCGTGATGCTTTTTTTGCCAGGTTGCCGCTCTGTTGTTGTCTTCTCTTATACTTATTTGGACAGTTACTGTATTGAAATTTTCAATTAGGTCGCTTGTGTTGTGATGGTACATTTTCATTCGTGCGTCATTTACTTGGAATTTGCCGTTCTGTTGGTTGATCACCAATTGGAGTCAGTGAAAGCACTAACTTCTTTTATTCCGAGATGTTTGGCTAGTTATAGTCTGACTATTAGTGTTTCATATTCAACTTCATTGTTGGAAGCATTGAAACTTATTCTGATGGCCTTTTCCAAACCCCTCTAGGTTATACAGAGTTATTCCAACCTCGCTCACTTTCTCATTGGATGCTCTGTCACAATGCAAGATGCATCCTTGAGTTTTAGAGTCTGTTGTTTCTTGCTCATTTTTATCATCTGACTGATGCCAACTGTCGCCTGTGAATTCGAGGATGAAGTCTGTCAATGCTTGAGCTTTTATGGCTGTTTTAGGAGCCTAGTCGATGTTGAATTTACTAAGCTCTATTTTTCACTTCACCATTCTTCCGGACAATTCTGCTTTGTGTAAAACTGACTGAAGTAGGTGTTCGGTCATTATAGTGATTGAGTGTGATTGGAAGTAGGGGAGTAGCTTTCTTGAAGTTATGACTAGTGCCAATGCTAACTTTTCCAAGGCTGGGTAGTTGTTTTATGCGTCCGCAAATGTCTTGCTGACGTAGTAGACCGACTTTTATCTTCCATTCTCCTCGTGTTTCAAGGTGGAGTTGACTGCGTGTGTTGACATTGACAGATACAAGTATATTGTCTTGCCTGGCTTTGGTTTCAATTACAACTCTATAGTCCCCATGTATGTTTTTAGGTTCTGGAAGGCATGCTCACTTTCCTCACACCACTTAAAGGTTTTGTTCCATTTCAAAATCTCGAAAAAAGGTAAACAATTATCCGATGATTTGGGGATGAACCCGTTCAGAGTTGTTATCCTATCGTTGAGGCTTTGTATGCCTTTTATGTTGGTGGACGATTGCATATTCAGAAACGCTTGTATTTGTTTCGAACCAACTTCAATTCCTTTTTAGTTAACCATGCAACCGATGAACTTTCCTGATTCTACTATGAACATATGTTTTTGTGGATTTAGCTTCATTTTGTACTTGCGGAGTTGGGAGAAAGTTTGTTGAAGGTCCTTGATGTGATCGTATTTATGTAGGCTTTTGACTAGCAAGTCATCAATGTACACCTCCATGGTATTGCCAATCTAATTTTTGAACATTCTATTCATTAGACGTTGGTATGTGGCTCCCACGTTCTTTAATCCGAGTGGCATCACTCGGTAGTAGTACATATCTCACTCTGTTATGAAATATGTTTTCTTGTCCGGTGGATGCATTTGTATCTGGTTGTAACTAGAATATGTCCATGAAGCTGAGGATTCCATGTCCGAAGGTGGCATCCAATATTTGATATATACGTGGAAGTGGAAGTGGAAAGTTGTCTTTCGAGCTTTGTTAAGATTCGTGTAATCCACTCTTACCCTCCACTTTCCATTCTTGTTTTTACTAGAACTATATTGACCAACTAGTCTGGGTAGTGGGATTCGTTGATCACCCCTGCGTTCAGTATATGATGCACCTCATCATTAATGGCTTGATTACTCTCTAGGGCAATTGACCTTCTTTTCTGATAGACTGATATTTTATCTGGGTTGAACTGGAATTCGTGAGTGATAACGGATGGGTCAATGCCCACCATGTTCTTCATTGTCCAGGCGAATACGTCTTGGTTATCCTTCAGTAGTTGGATCAATTGTTTAGTCAACTCTGGGCGATGTTTTGTGTCAATCCGGACTGTTTTGATTCCTTCTGCACTGTCAAGATGGATTGGTATTCCAGTTGGTTGGTGTTCGGTCGTCCCCTTGGATTTGTTAGAGTTACATTATTCTTTGGGAGGCATTGATCCTTCTGTAGTTGACCGGGCCGTTGTGACAACTCCCTTGGTTTTCACTGTAATTGTTATTTGTTAGGAGCCTTCATTGTTTCGTAGTGGCATTTTCGCACAGTTGGTTGATCTCCTTTGGTGATCCCAAAGTCATCACCAATGTGATACTTGAGATACTGATGCATAGTGGATGACACAATACCCTTTTCGTGTAACCAATGTCTCTCTAGAAGCATGTTGTATGTAGATGGTGCGTCAACAACAAAAAAGTCCATTAATAGGACTCGTTGTTTATCTAATGCTCCTACTATGATTGTTAATTGGATCAATCCAAGTGGGTGACATTGTTCTCCACTGGAACCCACCATAGGTTGGTCAGTGGGTGTGAGTCCCTCCTCGCTGAATTGCATTTTGCGGAATGCTGTCAGGTACAAGAGTTTGGCTAAGCTACCTGTATCGATGAGTACTCTTCTGATCTTCCACTTGGCTATTGATACTAATATCACCAGGACATCATTATGGAGGAGTTGAACACCTTGTGCATTTTTTTTCTTCTGAAAAAGCCATAATTGGGTGGCCTATTCTTTTTCGCAAATCTCTGACAGATAGTTTCCTTGATCAGTTAGACTGTTCCCGATTTCTTGTTGTGCCATATAGGACGTATATCAATCCTCTGGTCTGCTCATCTGGTCCTCCAGTGGGGTCCACATTTTCCTTTCATCTGGACAAATTTTCTTCCAATCCAAGGAACTCGCTGAGTCGTCCTCTCTGGATCCAGCACTTGATTTCATTTTTCAAGTTGTGGCAATTTTCGGTGTCATGTCCATGGTCCTTGTGGAAAGAACGATATTTGTTCATATCTCATCTGGTTGAATCTCCCCTCAGTTTGAGTGGTCATTTGACGTCCTCCCAGTTCGCCACGAACTTCAGGATGGTTGTCAAATTCGTTTTTAGAGCGGTGAATGGTTTGTAATTCGTGTCAACTGTGTAGGTTGATCGTTTGTGCCTGGCTCTTCGAGACTATAGCCTTTTGAGCTCATATTTGCCAAATATGGACTTGCTATTAGTTTGATGCCTTTTGGATTGATCGTTGTCTTCCCGCGGTCTATCATCCCGCCTTCTTTCCTCTCTTATTTCCCGATTCGTTGGGAGAAACCTTTTATCGAACTCATTATTCTTCTTGGCGGGCCACATCTCCTCACGGGTGATGTATTTTGTAGCGCTTTTCAGCAAGGCTACCATGGTCTTTGGAGGTTCCAGGTTCAGTAAGTTGTAAAATTGCCCTCCCTTGAGTACAAAGGTGAAGGTGATCACGACCGTATCATCGCTGCATCCATCGATCATGGTTAGCTCATCAATGAAATGTGTAATATATTCATTGAGAGTCTCATCGGGTTTTTACTTGATGTGAAGCAAATAATGAGGACCCTTTATGATCAGTTGAGTGTCGATGAGCCTTGTGATGAAGGTCGTGGCCAATGCTTGGAAATAATCTATTGATCTAGGCGAAAGGTTGTTAAACCAATTCATCATCGTGTGAGACTAGTCAGAAAGGTTCTACACATGGTGGAGTTTGTGATTTCTTTCAATGCCATCATATAATGGAAGAGGCGTAGATGGTCTGATGGGTCAGTGGTGCCATCGTAAGTTTCAAACTTTAGTGGGATGAACTTCTTTGACAATGAAGTCTTCATGATTATGTCGGAGAAGGCTGGCATAGCCAACTCATATAGCATATTGAGATCTGTGACTCTAATCTTGAATGAAATCTATGAATGAACTCCACCAGTCAGAGACCCATCACCTTGAGGCTCACTTCCTTTGAAGTTCGTTCTTCGAAGCTCTGCAAGGAGCTTCTTGGTTCTCTTGAACATGGTTGGCGGAATTTTGTTGAAGTGACATTTTGACGTGTTTGATAGGTGGAACATGTTCTTGAGTAAGTTTTTTGTCCATTTTAGCTAGGTGATCCATTTGGGCCAAAAGTTGATCAACACGAGGATTTGTCATCATTCCCCCAAAGCAGGGGCTTGTTGGGCCACCACATCTTGTGGTGGCAATTCACTACTTTGTACAACCGGTTTTCCCAATGCTGGATTTGGGACGTGTCCACTTGGTAATTGAGTTTCACCAGTGGAAGGGTTGCCTTGATTGTTGCTAAGCTGAGAGTTTGTAGGGGGTTCCATTTGCACTATATCTTTTTGTTACTGATTCATGCTAAAGAAACTACCAACAACTTTGTTGTTTTTTTAAAGGAAATTGTTGTTCCCCACGGACGATTCCAACCTGATACATCCAAATCTGTTCTCTTCGAGATCTGACCTGCAAAACAAGGTTAGATTGCCAAAGACCACCTGCTTGGTGGCCGAAGGCAATCCGATGCTTAAGTCAGTTAACTGCGGGAGTGAATGAACTTGGACAGAGTATAGTTGTTGATGCAGTCATTTTTCACTCCCTGCTTTGACCTAGTTCTTGCTGACCTGCACAAGTAACGCACATAAGCCACGGACCACCGTTGTGGTGGTTGATGGCACTCTGATGCTAAAGTCAGACAAGGATCTGAGGAAGGTGTAATGTTGTAACAAGGAATTTGTAGCGTACCTTAGCTTACCACCCTCATGTCTTATTTATAGTGCAAGGAGCCCTAGTTCTACCAGGCCATTGTAGGTGTAGTTTAGGAAGGAGATCTTCGTGGAGATCCTTTCTAATTAGGAGTCGTGCTGTAGGAGGGAAATTTTTTGTTAGCCTTGTTCTCCTAGATGCGTGAGAGATAAATTCCCAATGCAAGAACAATCCGTAGAAGGAAGATTCCCAGTGTGGAAGGTACTCTGGCATTTGCTTCCTAGTTGGAAGCATAGAGCAGCTGTAGTTGCTTGTCCAAATCTGATCCTTGAGATACTTTTCTTAGTAGGACTTGTGGGTATTGAGGATAGTTGTGAGACGTGTGGGCCTAGCATGCTGTGAGAGTTTGGATCCGCTTGACGAACTGAATTGAGCGGGCTTAAAATCGCTTAGGTCGGATCAATGTTGGGCTGACGCTGGGGCCTGTAATTCCTTGAGATCACCATGACACATGTATGGCTCAGGGATGTGACCGTTTTTATGTTTCATCAGTTGTGTTGTGTTTGCATGCCTCTTTCGTGAATCCCTCCTTTACCTTATATAATGTGAGTAATTAACTTTATGCGTGACTTAAGCATGCAAGGCGTGATAAAGGGAAACGTTTCTTTCAACAGTCTCCTTCTTCATTGAGATGCGTCATTGGGGAAATTATTTCCGTCATGACTTGTCTCCTTTGTAATGTCTCTCTTCTCTAAGGGAAGAGGTTCGTTGGGCCTTTAACTTTGTTCATAGTCTGTGACCGGGCCTATTATCCACATTTAGCGTGAGGTGTATGTTCCTCGTGATGGACGATTTTTGCCACGTGTATGGTCGTGATCAAAGGAATATTTCATGTATCATCAATAGGATTTATAGACATACTTATCTTCAAATTTTGTTTCATCTTGTCCCAAATCATTACAGGTCCCCTCCCCCACAAGGCCAGTTAGTTTGGTAGCAATCAAATATACACAATTTTCAGTTAAAATTTTCTTAAAACCCACAACTTTTGTAGATCTTATTCAAACATCAATATCTATGGACTTTTCAAATATAGGTTTAGGGTTCTCAAGTTAATGTTAAAATTACAACCACGTTGATTAGAAAACTCAGATAAATCTAAAAACGTTCACAAACTCAACATCGTCACTACTATCTAGTAGAGGATTATACCTTGGAGAGTATTTGTCACAAATAGGTGTGGTCGAAATGGTCATTGTTTTCAACGATATGGAAGGATTTACTTGGAACCTCTGTTGTGATGATCCTGACCTTTACCATAGTCACCTCAACAACCTTCAAAAGAAGAAAAAATTTGTTTTCTGAATTAGTCCCTTGATTCCCCTCACAGGTCACAGGGACATCTTTGAGGCAAATGAACATCAAATTAATTTGGTACACCCCTACAGTACTAGTGGGAGATATTCAATTCTTCCATATGCATAGATCAGTCTACATTAATCCTTATTTCTCATCCTCTGATAACATTCAACTATCATACTCCAGTTAAAACACTATCGAACATGTATTTTCCGTTAAAAGGACAATGAATAGATTGATCAAGGAGTAGACAAGGACCCTCTGAAAATTTTCACAGAGGTCGAAGCTCGCAGGGAAGACATAACAAAAATGTAGCACCCAATATGAACTAAATTAAGAGATTCACATCTATCAAAGTCAATGCAGAAGACATAACCTCGTTCCAGAGTGATACCTGGATGGAGAGCAGTCCTTAATCTTCAAAAAGCACTGGCTTGTGAGCTAATTCTTTACGTCCAACTCACCTGGATGGAAACTCTTCCCAAGTCATATTCTTAATGAGTGGGAGATTTCTCATATGTAGACATGCTTTTTCTCTTAGAAACAAAGGCCTTTAACCAATCACATATCAGTTCGAATGGACTTTGAGAATAAGTTTTCTGTGAAGTCCTTTGCGATGCCCTCCACAACCCACTCCTAACCCTCCCATCGGTGAGTTCCAAGTTAAGAATTAAAGGATCTCCTTCCAGAGCTTCCTTCTTCTTAGTATGACTTGCCACAAAAAAAATTCTCATTGTCGATAACTCAAGAAGAAGATGTTTGTAGCTTATAGATGTTGTCTATGTCATCGCCACAAGGAGTTTATTGACCACCTCTTGATCCAATAATCTCTCTAGCTTTTTGTATCTAATACTCAGTGAACATCTCTCTGGCTGTGTTCTTGTACTCTTTCCTTGATCGTGTAAATTCACTTTTGTCTTGCTTATTAATATTTGTTCCCTACATTACCTCAACACAAATTATAGGCCCCCAAGCAATTAGGGTTGAATTTTGACTAGCGAAGACTGGTACATTAAAGTACGAGACACTTGAATCGTCCAAGAACACACTCTTTCATTCATTTCTTATCCTCCCAAAGCCTATACTTCAGGTCGGATAGAAGAGAGACAACCACGGTCCTTGCCTAAGAACCCTTGAACTTTCAACGAACTCAGAAAGGTAGGCACTAATTGATATCATCAATTTAATAGCACTGATATATGGTACTTCTTATACAAGAAAACACCATACATGAATGAATCACCAAGAGAACTTCAGTAATGAATCAAACAATTTGAGAGAAGTCATCATGGAGATTATAGGCCTCATACGACATTAGGGCGGATACATCCTTCAAAGGGAATTTTCTTTATAAATTTACCGTAGGACATTGGAAAAACCATGCATAGACCCTAAATAGGTCAAAAGTATCCTTGTCATAATTTATTTTAGGGTCATTTGCACTTTACCCCCATTATAAATAGCTAATAAGAGGTTACTCCCGAATAAATTTGTATTGCATTTCCCCCCCAAGACTAGCAGTCAACGTGCCTTGACTGTCAAGATACGAGCTAGTTTCAAAATGGTCACATTTTACTACCCAAAATACCTTCTAATGATCTGAAGGCTGAGATTCAAAGTTTAAAATAGCTAGATGCAATTAAAATCTCAAAACTGAGAGGTAAGCTTCAAACTGCCCATTAGCCGTTAGGATAATCAATGGGGAAAATGAAATATTGGTTGGCTTGAGCAAAAGGTTTTCAAATTCAAAGCTTCCCCTGAAATTCGAGTTTCTCACATGTTATTTCATTATAGATGAAAGTTATTTGAAGTGGGAAAGCTTCAGCAAACCCAAGTTTTGAAGTTAGAGTTTCATCACATAATGGTTAGACAAATCCTTAGACCTGAGTAATTTCATCCATAGTTTTCAGTTTAGAACACCATCATAGGGGCAAGTCAAGTAAGTTGTTTTTATTTCATCATTTATGTGGACATTTGTTTAGAGTTGAAGCATCTTCAACCTCTCGCAACTCTAAACAAATGTCCACATAAATGATGAAATAAAAACAACTTACTTGACTTGCCCCTATGATGGTGTTCTAAACTAAAAACTATGGATGAAATTACTCAGGTCTAAGGATTTGTCTAACCATTATGTGATGAAACCCTAACTTCAAAACTTGGGTTTGCTAAAGCTTTCCCACTTTAAATACCTTTGATCTATAACAAAATAACATGTGAGGAACTCGGATTTCATGGGAAGTCTTGAATTTGAATACTTTTGCTCAAGCCAACCACTCTTTCATCTTCCCCATGTTGAATACCTCCACTCTCTATTTCTACAAGGGTATGATCTGCCAAATGTAATCCTTGGTCATCCACGTGTGTGGTTCAAGTAACGGACGGTTGAAATCAACAAGTTTTCACATCGTGCGTGATATGCACGTGAGGGATATTATCGTCATCCAAAATGGGTGGAATGATGATACGTGAGGTGTTTGACAGTCAAGACACGTTGACTGCTAGTCGTGAGGGGAAAGTGCAATACAATTTTTTTTTGGGGCAACCTCTTATTAGTTATTTATAATAGAGGGCAAAGTGCAAATGACCCTTTATTTTATTGTCACATCTTGTTTCATTAATAGGATTTTAACTTTCAAAAGTTAATAAAACACAATATTTATCTAGGGTTGAAAACCGAACTAATGGTTCAATTTTTCACCTAAATCGTGAATCCAACCGACTTTGGTTGGTTTCAAAATTTTCAAACCGAAACCAAACCGACCACTAACAAAATTGAACCGAAATCAAACCGATTCTAATTTATGCAAACCGTAACCGAACCGAACCGACCGACTATTTTAAACATATTATATTATTTTATATAAAAGATATATTATTTCTTATATATATTTGGTTGGTTCGATTTTGTCGGCTAAAATCACATAGAAACTAAAAACTGAATCGACCACTTCGGTTATGAATTTTTTTAAAATCAAAATCGAATTGTACCGATCGGTTCGGTTAGTTTAATCGGTTTTTTGTTCAAACTTATATTTATCCATGCTCTTCACCCATCCTACAATAACCCCTTATAATAAATTACTGGCAGTAACCCAACCCCATATAATAAATTTGAATTTAAGAATGCCCCCTGAAACATAACAGGGTTTGCGAAAGGTTGAAGATGACCTACAACTCAATAAATGTCCATTGAAATGATGAAATGAAAATAGTTGACTTGACTTACCTCTATGATGGTGTTCTAAACTGAAATCTATGGATGAAATAACTCAGATCTAAGGTTTGTGTTACCTTTATGTAATGAAACTCTAACAAAACCCTAATAAAAACTTGGATTTGCTAAAGCTTTCTCACTTAAAATACCTTTGATCTACAACAAAATAACATGTGAGGAACTCGAATTTTATGGAAAGATTTGAATTTGAATACTTTTACTCAAGTCAACCACTCTTTCATTTTCCCCATGTTGAATACCTCTACTCTCCATCTCTACAAGGGTATAATAAGCCAGATGTAATCCGTGGTCGTCCATGTGTGGTTCAAGTAACGGACGATTGAGATCAACAGGTTCTCTCTAGCATTCTTTATGGCCTAATGGCAAACAAAAGAGAAAACATCCCACATTTTGGTTAATTGTTTTTCACAAATTTCCAACAAGAGCGTGGATTACAAAATCAATGAGAAAAAAAAAAATGAACCACATAACAACTAATAAGGGTAAAAACTCACATTTTCAAGTGCTTTCTTTTCACTTTCTACTTGGGATATATATCCAACCACAAACAAGACAAAACAATTGAATAATTAATTCACATAAAAACTCTAGAAAAAATTGTAAATTCTATAAATAATCAACTCTCAACGAAAAATGATAATTCCATACTTTCCGAAAATATGATCTATATGACAGGAACATTTTGCGCAAACATTTGACTCTTTAGCACACCTAGTATAGATATTATGGCAAGGTTGATGAATGACCCGTGTAGTGCATTTTTTGTTGTAAAATCATAAATTGTGATTAACGCAGGTCGAAATCAAAGAAGAAAAGAGAAATAAGAGATGGATAGGATATGAATTGAAGATTGTATGCAAATACAAGCCTTTGATTTATCGTGCAATCACCATCCTATGTACAAGGGTGTTAAAAACATCCATAATTGCCAACTTTTGAAAAACCAATAAATATGTGACACTGAGAGTACGTCAAGTCAGTTACATTGTCAAAATCTTATTTTGAAGTCATAATAGAGTTTCTCATAGCCAAAAACATGTGATTACCTTCAAAAGAAATGAATTAACTTTCTTAAAAAAAAGATAATTAATTGCTAAGTGGTACACATCATCCAATGAGAAGGATTCCATATAATCTCTAACAGAACCTGAACTCATAGTAGTCAGACTCGCTTACTCCGGATACAATATTGAATCAACCTTTAATTTCATATCTGGACAAGATCATGGATGCTCTAACCAGAATACATTAGAAAATTAAATAAATAAAAAAATAAAAAAATCGAGGCAAATCTTAGTGTAGGTACGTTTCAGTGTAGTGGTACGGCAACTAAATCGTCCTCGAGATACACATGGTGTCGCAACATCTACCAACTTTTCCACCTCTAGGATAATCTTGGGGGAGAATTTGTCCTCCCTTAGATTGAGCCTGTCCAGTAGTCCCATTCAGTCCCATAAAAAATGAAATGATGCACATGCGCACGTCATGTATTACGCGACTCAGTTTGTGTGGACCACCCAATCTTGGATTTATTGTTGATGTCAAGTCTCAAACTGGTCCAATAACAAGTACTCCTTCCAAAAAACTGGTCTACAGCAAGTCCGAAGAACTTGTGTTCATATCACAATAGGGATCTTTGCTTATCAACCATACATTCAATTACATCTGCTTACAAGTCTACTAAATAGTCCTTTTCACTGATGAATGATAACTAACTCCAAGTCTATAACAAGTCCTCACATTGCAATTTTTGTCTAGTCTTTCTCAGCACCACTCTTGAACATTTGTGTCTCTTTTGGTGGTGAGAATTGGTATTCATGGGTTCTTCAGGTGATGGAAGAGTTCCACTATTGAACCACAACGTGAGTTTCTCAACTTAATTGCACTCTGGGTTTTCTTGTTTTTGCATTTTGGTCACTCGGTTTTGCTTTTGTCATGGGGTCTTTAGATTGAATGACCCATTTTTTATTTTCTGATGGTTTAGTGCTTAACTTGTGTTCTGTTTTCGGATTTCGTTGTATTGGAAAAGTGGTATTTGTTCTGATTCTGGAATCTTGAATACATAATATATATGAATGCATGTTATACATGCTTGAAATATTGAATGTTTCTTGTTTCATCAACTAGGGTTTGTTTTTGGGAGGTGGTTTGTAGGAACTGTCGATTATTTAATGAACAATCTCTTTTCATATATTGCGTTTCTGAAATTTGTGGCTGGACTTTGTGCATCATGCCAGCCTTTGGGGGTTGTTTGGATTAGGGATAGCTTGGTTGTTTGGGTTTGCGGATATTTGATTTCTTCTAATACTGGAATGTTGGCTAAACATGCTTGGGTTGACAGCTAGATGATTTAGATAATCAGTAATTCTTGTTAACTAAAATTATTTGTGTCATTTAGGTTTCATAGTTTTGACTCTTGACTGTTTGAGCATGACCCTTTTTCTCATTGCATTCTCATTTCCTTTTCCGCTATCTTTAAGTATCATTCTTCAGGTATTTTGAGATTTGAGGAGTTCTCACAGTTTGGTTTTACGAATTCAGTTGTACTGCAAATGTGGTTGCCAGCTAGACAATTTAAGTGATTAGTACTTTGCATATTGTAAAGTGTGTCTGTTCTTTGTGTTTGTCAAGATTTGAGAAGTTTACCCCTTAAAATTACAAATTTGTGATTTTTATTGGGAATGTGCTCATGTGTGTGTGTTTTTTTCTCTGATTCTAGAATCTTACAGAACATGTCAAGTGTTAGATGCTTAAAATAATCATGATTTTTATATTTATAAGTAAAAACCGTATCTTATAAGCCGCTTTTCGAATTTGACTGTTTGGGCAACAACAATTTTCGTCCTGGATTGCTATTAGCACTTACTCATGCTTTTTAAGATTTTATTTGATGTGTTTTGTCCGTTTCAGAAAATTTATTATGTTAGTGACATTGAGAATCATATATATTTATTTGAATAACATTGTTAGTTACAAAATGCGAGAACTATGTAAAGTAGAGAGAAACTACAAAATTTTTATATATTGAGTAGACATTAGAGGGAGAGAAATAGGAGATGAGTTTTGAAAAATCTTTAATTTGTACAGTAGGTTAACAACTGCAAAGAAAAATGACGAATTTTTACCCTGACTTTGTTATGTCTTTTGAATATCCAATTGCTGACATATAGAAGAAACCCTAAATTGTATGATCCGTTTGTTACCATAAGAATCATTTTCTCAAAAATAGTCGTATTTCGCTTAATTTCACATGTAAATTTATAGAACAACAATTGTTACTTTTAAACATTATGTAAGAGTATGAGTATTTGTTAATGTCATTTTTCTCACCTTGGAGGAAACTCATTGATACATCCCGCTCTTTAGTAGATGGATTTGTTATGTTGAGAGGATAAGACATGCACATGCTAAATCCCTGTTCTCACCTCGTGAAAAGTTTGAGTGTATGAAACAGATACGAGATTTAAGTAAAAAAAAATCATTTTTTACATATTCTTACCATTTAAGTAAGAAAATCATTTTCTACATATACTCACCAGCAAAATTTTATAGTTTACCAAGCAGGTCCTCTACCTAGGTTTTGTAACCTTCTATGCCCTTTTAATTTGTGTATGAATTTATTTGTAGCTTATTCCACAATACAACTCTTCATATTTTGTAGCTTGTGATATTTTACCCGATGAAACAATTTGTGACACCCTTGTGTTGGCAGACCTGAGGGGGAGGGTGTGGGAGAAGCCCAAGAGCCCATGGATCCCAAGAGAGTTGACAAGCTATAAAGAAAAGATCATAGCCCCACATCGTCTGGTGTGGGATGAGGATGTACTATATATGTACAAGTTTGGATCTACAAAGTACTATGCGTTTTAAAGCCGTGCATGCTTTGGGCCCAAAGCGGACAATATAGTACTCTGTGAATTGGGTTGTTACAGAATGATATCAGAGCCTAACCCAGCCGAAAGTGTGTCAACGAGGATGTTGGGCTCTCAAGGGGTGGATTATGATACCCTTGTGTGGGGGTGCGGGAGAAGCCCAAGAGCTCATGGATCCCAAGAGGCTTGGCAAGCTACGAATGAGAGATTATAGTCCCATATCGCCTGGGTGTGAGAGGGTGATATACTATATATGTACGAATTTGGATCTAAAAAGTACTACGCGTTTTAAAGTCGTACGGGCCTTGAGCCCAAAGCGGACAATATAGTACTCTGTAGATTGGATCGTTACACAATTAGTGACAAATGTTTATTTGGGTTACAAATCTTGAATGCCTGCTAGACCAAGCAGAATAAGCTAAATAAGCTGCAAGATGAAACTTGAAATGAAAGAAAGAATGCACATATTGTTGGATTTCAACTGAAAACACAATGAGTTTTAATTCTCTAGGTAGCGAGGAGGGGGACTGATGATACAAGCTTGACTAATGGTTCGCCAGGAGACCTTGAACATGGAGAAGCAGTCCAGGTAATTGTGTTTCCTACCAAGCTGCCATGATTAGTATTTGTTGATGAAATGGCTTTGACTTTTATCTTGTAAACACAGGCTGCTAATGTTGGATTCAGTAGAGTGCTTCTACTGGTAAGTTTGAGTCACGTCTTGGTTTCTTTCTGACAATATAGTTGTTTTGCTAAGGATATCCAAATTTCAACTTCTCATCACCTTGCAGGCAAAGCCCGATGCTGGGAAACTGGTCATTGCTACCATTGCACTGTTAATAGCATCGACCACTAGTCTTTTGATTGTAGGTATTTCATGAACTTTTGTTCTCATGTTCTTTCTCTCTCTTTATGTTCTATCCATGAAGTAATTTGTTAGCCACTCCTCATAACATTCTGGAATCAGTATTGGATTTATCAATGGAAAAATCATTTAGGTTATAGGGATCACCTGTAGTCAAGTATGTATGGCAAAAAGGGAAACACTTCATTCACATGATTAGTTAGGCAATTTGAGCTTCCTTGCTCTCAGTTACTCTAGTCAGATTGAAGTTTAAATATGCCCAAATAGACCTGACCATGTACATACTTGTTATGTGAATGTGTGAATGTTCTGGTGCATCCAAGTCACTGGCAGCAGCCATAATCTAGGAACCTCAGATCTGTAATTAAAGCAAAAAAAAAAAAAAAAAAAAAACACATGTTTCTTGCTATCTCCTTTTTTGCCCTTTTCTTGATTGGCGTTTCTTCATACAGCCAAAATTTGGTGGAAAGATAATAGACATCGTGTCTGGAGATATCAGTACTGCTGAAAAGCAATCTGAAGCTTTGAATGCCGTGAAGAACACCATACTAAGTATCGCACTCATAGTTGTAATTGGGTAAGAATGATATCGATCACATCTGTTCTGCTCTTTGAAAGATATTTCCTCAGTTTTTACTGGCCAACTTTTTCATTAACATATATCATATCACACGGTTTAGTAAAAGGCTTTGTTTATTTATATAAACAATTATGTAGTTAATTTGATTCTCGAAAAAACCAAGTAAATTTTTGAGATTTAGCTTCCAGAGCTTGAAGATTCCACTGTAACTGGGCAAAGTTTTAAGTTTTTGGCTCCATCCCATATGAAATCTTGTCAAGTCATTTAAACAGCTTCAGGAGGTCAAAATAAAAAATAAGTTCAAAATCTCTTATTTGTTGACTAACTAACTATAGCAGGTTAAATACAATACTTTCTACAGAGACTCACAAAAAAAACAAAATTAAATTAAATTAAATTAAAAAGATTAGACAGAAGCCAATCTCGTAGAGTAAATGACTAAAGGGTTATTTTATATCTGATAGGGCTTGTAAGAAAATCTTCAACTTGGGTTAAGGTAGTATGATTTGGAAACGATAAAGAAAGAAAGGCGAAAGTTTTGACATGTTAAAAATTAAAATGCTTCATATAGCTCTCCTAACTTAGGGAATGGATTCTTCCATTTTCTACTCCATTGGGCACTCATGTTTCCATTTTTGGCCAAGATGAGCTCGATCTTTTAGGCATGAAGTTAAAATCACAATGATGGGAAAAAGCAACAGAAATAATGTATCATTCCAGGAGTAGGGAAAACAAAATAATTATAAGCCACAGACCGCTCCGCCCCTAATGGGGCGGATACAAGGGGAGTTAACCGAGCCAGCGAGGATTTGGTATTTGAGCCATCCCACTTTATTTACTTTTTGAACTTCATTACTTGGACTTATATTGAAGACTCAGTTGTTCCTTCACTTTTTTAGGTGATGTAGGAGTAGGACTAATATTTGTACAAAACAAAGTGTCAAAACTTGTAGACATTGTTCACATATTAGTCTCACGTCCTTAAAAAACCAAATATCTCTCTGTTTTTGCTCTATAAAAATACAAGGTTAACCTAAACTCCAATGTGAGTTTTGTTGGACTTTGATCATTTTCAAGTGGTCTTCTTTAATTTGGTGCATGATTGTCTATGCATGTATCTCTACGTGGGTCAAGAAGCTGATAATAGGACATTAATAAACTCTAAAAGAAGTGTTTGAACATCACATTTCTGTAGACCTCTGGCTTTTGTTGAAGGTGTTGAAGATATTTTTATCCTTTGTGGTTCTTATTACCCTTTGGGTGTTGATAAGAAGATATTTTATCCTAGATGAAAAGAAGTCTAGGTAAAGTTCTATTTAAGGAACTGATTTGTTTTGGCATCTCTGTAGTTCGTTTTCTGCAGCACTTCGGGCATGGTTGTTCACTTCTGCCAGTGAAAGGGTCGTTGCAAGACTTAGAATCAACTTATTCAGTCACCTTATAAATCAAGTGAGGACCATCTACCTTTATTTTATTAAATAACTGCAAAGTGTATGGTGTCCTTTAGTCTACCTTAAATGCTCTCATGGGTTTTAAACCATGTGTACTTTCTCAAATGAAGAGAGCTTAATTACTGTGTTTGTTATTCAGATGGCGTTTAAGACCCATTATAATTAATATTCTACTGCCGTCTTTTATTCGATAATATAGTAGTTTCATAATAATATAGGCTAATGGCTGGTTTTGAATTGTTTTATCAGGAAATAGCTTTTTTTGATGTTACTCGAACTGGAGAGCTCCTGAGTAGGCTCTCTGAAGATACCCAGATCATAAAAAATGCTGCCACTACCAATCTTTCCGAGGCCCTTCGAAGTATTACAACTGCATGTATTGGTCTTGGCTTCATGTTTACTACATCGTGGAAATTAACATGTAAGTTTCTTGTTTCAAGAAGGGGCACAAATTGTTGTTTGATTAAAGAAAATCTAATGATAATCTGTATTGTAGTGTTGTCTTTGGCTGTTGTGCCGGCTGTTTCTGTTGGTGTGCGCATGTTTGGGCGCTATCTTCGTGAACTTTCTCATAAGACTCAAGCTGCAGCTGCTGTAGCTGCTTCAATTGCTGAGGTTTTGTACTAACCAGTTCAGTCAGCTTTAATTCAAAGTCAAGTATTATATTATGTGTATTACCCCACAATCAGATTCTTCTTTAGTTACGGTAAACTATAGACTGTTGTTTCAGGTAATACTCAACTGATATATATATATTAAGACTTACCCTCCACCTGAAAAAAATGGAAGTTTTCTTTTCTTTTCCAGTCCTGAAACCCTAGAGGAAAAAAGAAAAAAGAAAAAAAATATCCCTCTCGAAAGTCGGTGCGCAATGTGATTGTCTATGTATTTTTATCGTGATCTTTTCTTGCCTTAATACAAGCAAGAGCTCATATTATCTAATGTTTGTAATTGGTAACATTCAAAATTCTATAAACAATGCAAATGAATATAATGGCTAATTGTCTTTTCCTTAAAATAATTCCTCATATTAAATTGTAAGCAGTTATTATGGTATGACGCTTGTATTTTAATTGTCTTTGCATGTTTCATTAACATGTAAGCTCCTTCGTTTCTATTAAAGTTTACTGATTTCCCAAGTTGTATTGATTTCTTTCATTTATTGACCCCTGATCCAAATAAAGATATTGAACTCAGATTTTAGTTTTTTGGATTCACATCAAGATCGATATGAAAGCAGCTACTCATCAATCGTCTTCTAAATAGGTTTTCGCAGTCATCTTCTAAATTGGAAATTTGATTTTTAGGAATCTTTTGGTGCCATTCGCACGGTTAGATCTTTTGCTCAAGAGGATTATGAAGTTTCACGCTACTCGGAGAAAGTGAACGAGACTTTAAAACTAGGACTAAAACAAGCTGTGAGTTTCTTGTTTTCATTTGTGAAATAAATTTTATTTTAATGTTTATTTCATATTTCATTATAGAATGGGTATTTCAGATATTTTGAGTTTTCAATTTCTTCTCTTTTTTGCGACAGAAAGTGATCGGGTTATTCACTGGAGGCCTAAATGCAGCATCAACGTTATCAATTATTGTAGTTGTAATTTATGGTGCAAGCTTGACAATCACAGGCCACATGACCACTGGAGCTCTTACATCCTTCATTCTTTATAGCCAGACAGGTGTTTCCTTTATCAGTGACACCATAAAACCAATTCAACAGGATGCTTTTATTAAGAACTGATATATGGATATTGGATGCTCTAAATTATTTTACCCTGTATGCTTGCCTGTTACTTTAGTTTATTTACATAATGGTGATCCAGAGTTGGAATTTTAACCATAATTATGTTTGGTAGTTAGTTACTTGGGCACCTTTTAAAATAACTACTAACCTGTAATGCTTCTTTCTACTTGCAGTTGGGTCTTCGGTATCATCTCTGTCAGGGTTATATTCAGCAGCAATGAAAGCAACGGGAGCAAGTAAAAGGGTCTTTCAGCTTATGGATCGTGTCTCCTCCATGCCAAAATCAGGAAACCAATGCCCTTTCGGGTTAGTTAACTATATTTCACATTTTTTTTCATTGCTTAATAAATTGGGTTCAAGTCTTTTAGTGGAACAATATTAATTAGGGTCATTTGCACTTTGCTCCTTATAATAAATAGCTAATAAGAGGTTACCTCCGGAATAAATCGGTATTACATTTTGCCCCCCAAGCCTAGTAGTCAACGTGCCTTGACTGTTTGTTTTCAAAATAAATTACCAAAATACCTTTGACAAATCAAAGGCTGAGATTGAATGTTTTGTATCTAAAACATCTCATCTCGAAAAAAAAATCAAAGGATCCAATTGAAATGATAAACATATCTCGAGGAAAATCTAAACAGTTAAAAAATCATCTTCTTCCCCACCCACCCCTTATTCCTCCCTCATCTTCTCTAATTCGCAGCCCCTCCCCCACCCCTGCTTCTTCTCGCCTCCTCACTGGTGCGCAACCCTCCACCCACCCCTTTTCCTCCCTCCTCTTCCCTCGTTCGCAGCCCCCACCCCTTCTTTTTCTCTCTCTATCTGTGATCAAGTCATCCAACAAGTGGGTTGCTCTACGGGTGGTCACAGATTACATTTCAATGTGAATTTATGGAACCGAAAAGGTTTTCAAATATGGCTTATCACTTTATCTAGAAGCACACATTTGATCAAACATAGCTCACCAACTTTTCCATCATGGAGGCATGCCTACCACAATAATAGAGGCCCCCACATCCCATCTACCACTCATGTCTCTTAACTCTCTCTCTCTCTCACCATTCACCAAAAAAACCCAAAGCCAAGTCCCTGTGTTTTAGTAATCCACAGAACTTGATCTGAAAATTTTGATCTTAATTAACCTTGGCTCAGTGGTAACCAAATATGTTGGTTAAATCTTCTAACCAACATTCTTATATGAGTAACTTGGCGTCGATTTGTATCCACAATTGCGAATCAGGGAAGAGGAGGGAGGAAAAAGGGGTGGGTGGGGGTTGCGAACCAGGGAAGAGGAGGGAGGAAGAAGGGGTGGGGGTGCGAACTAGGGAAGAAGAGGGATGAAGAAGGGGTGGGGAGGGAGGAAGAAGGGGTGGGGTGGGGGGGGGGGGGGGGAAGAAGCAGGGGTGGAGGAGGGAGGAAGAAGAGGTGGCTGGGGAAGAAGATGATGGTTATTTTTATTTTTATTTTTTTTAACAACTGTTAGATTTTCCTTGAGATACGTTTATCATTTCAACTGGACCCATTGATTTTTTTGAGATGAGATGTTCGAGATACAAAATATTCAATCTCAGCCTTTGATTTGTCAAGGGTATTTTGGTAATCTATTTTGAAAACAGAGGGTTAAGGCACATTAACTGCTAGTCTTGGGGGCAAAGTGCAATACCAATTTATTCTGGGGTAACTTCTTATTAGTTATTTATTATAGAGAGCAAAGTGAAAATGACCCTATTAGTTATCACGATTAAATATAATTTTCCCTTTATGCAAATAGCATGAAAGAACATGGATACTGCAATATGTTTGGCTGGTCCAATATGAGATTAGTACCTTAAAAGGTGACCTCTATGTTAAAAGTTGGTATTGATATCAGTAGCCATTGTTGAAAGTTATTGTGTCATGCCCAGCGTGTTGTTCAACATATTTTTGCCCCACTAGTTTAAAATTCAAAATTTCCTTTTGATATTCATTAGTCACATCCTGCCTAACAACTTATAATGTTAAGAGTAAATGGGAATTTAACATGGTATCGTGAGTTCGTGACAGATCTTCAGTTGGAACCGTCCAAAAATTTCACTGAGTGGGAGTTTTGAAAACTAGTGTATTCTTGCCCAGTGTGTTTAATCTGATTGAGCCTTCTCTTGACATTTAAGCTATGCATTATAAATGATCGCAAAACACTCCCCCAATTAGACCTATTAGTAAATTTCATTAACATTTAACATAATATCTCTAATGTTCAGCTGCACAATGCTTTTATGTATTTAAGACTATAGAAAAATCTTACAAGTGGTTCTATTTCCAGAGATGAACTAGGGGAGTTAGATATTGATGACGTTTGGTTTGCCTATCCTTCTCGTCCCAGTCATATGGTACTCAAGGTAATCATTTTCTCCTATTCACTCACCATTCATGGTTACTAAATTGGAGTTGTCATAGTTAAATAAAAAAAAAGTGATGTAGTTGGGTTTCTCTTAGTAAGAGTATTATTAGTCATATTGTAATTAGACCTATTTAATAACATCCCATAATGGTTAGGGTTTTAGTTTTCAATTAGGTTTAGGGCTTGTTTTCTGTTTTAGAAGTTAGGACAGTTATAAAAGGGCATAGGTTGTTCATTATTGGTAGGCCGATTGATGAAAAAAATTTATTTTTTAATTTGTCTTTTAGTTATGTCCATTTATTTCAAATTTTGCTTTATTTTCAATTCCCGTTTATTTTTGCAAGTTTAATTTTATCAATTGGTATTAGAGCTGAAACGGTTATATTTATTTTGTTCGATTTAAAAAAAAAGTTGAACTTCGAAGGAAGAAGAAGATTAAAGACTCGAACAGAAGTTGACAAGAGAAATAGAGAAACAAAAATAACTTGTCAGATCCACGTCCAAGTCTGTCAACCGCCGATGCCGTATCCGACCCCTATCTTCATCACAACCAATTTGATATCAAAGCAACCTCCCGTCCGTTCCAGTCAATCCGCCGTAGGCAACCTAGACCACCCCATTTAGTCAGTTGTAGCCACCCCTCCCCGATGCAAGCCGCCAACACCATCGCCAACCTTTTGTAGTCCTATCGTCACCATTTGTAAAAGTAGCCCTCAACAGGTCGATCAACTCCGCCGTCGCAAACACAACACAACCACCCCCTCTCTTGTCCTTTTTTTCCGTCACCACCACCATCCAACACCACTGTTGTAGTCCTTCCTCACCGTCGTGTCGTCATAGGTCTCAGCAGCCGCAAACCCCAATCCCCTCCTGTTTCAATTGGGTAGATAATAACTCTTTTCCAACTTTTTCAAACAAGTCCCTGGCCTTATTTTATTTGTTAGTCCCTGGCTCTAATTTTATTTGTTAGTCCCTGGCTTTAAAAAGAATGAAGACAGGGAAGGCCGTTGGACCGGATGATATACCAATTGAAGCATGGAAATGTCTGGGAGAAGTTGAAATTCAATGGCTAACTAAGCTCTTTAATAGGATTTTGGAAACTAGAAAAATGCCAGATTCATGGAGGCATAGCATTGTGGTACCAATTTATAAGAACAAAGGGGATATCCAAAATTGCTCGAACTATAGAGGTATAAAGCTTATGAGTCATACGATGAAACTTTGGGAGAGAGTTATAGAACAAAGACTTAGGAGTTTAACCACGATTTCAGAGAATCAATTTGGATTTATGCCAGGTAGGTCTACTACGGAGGCCATCTTCCTGCTTAGGCAAACTGTAGAAAAATATCGAGAGGCACGTAAGAGTTTGCATATGGTTTTTATTGATCTGGAGAAAGCATATGATAGGGTCCCCAGGGAGTTAATTTGGTGGGTGCTTGAAAGGAAGAAAGTGTCTCAATGTTATGTCGATATCATTAAGGATATGTATGAAGGGGCTGTAACAAGTGTTCGCTCAGTAGGTGGGATGTCTAGTGAATTTCCAGTGACAGTAGGACTACATCAAGGGTCGGCGTTAAGTCCATATCTCTTTGCTTTGGTCATGGATGAGTTGACGAGACATCTGCAAGAAGATGTACCTTGGTGCATGTTATTTGCAGATGATATTGTCTTAATGGATGAGACTAGTGCAGGTTTAGGTCAGAAATTAGTTAAGTGGCAGGAGGCTTTAGAGAGTAAAGGTTTTAGAATTAGCCGTTCGAAGACGGAGCATCTAGTATGCAACTTTGGGTGTGAACCAAGAGGGAGAAGTAATGCAATTGAGATCGAAGGTGTCGAGGTCCCGGAGTGTGAGGCTTTTCGATATCCAGGGTCTATAATTCAAAAGAATGAGGCTATTGGAGCAGATGTAGACCACAGGGTTAAAGCTGGTTGGTTGAAATGGCGAATGGCGTCAGGAGTATTGTGCGATAGAAGGATGCCTGCAAGGCTAAAAGGGAAATGCTATAAGACAATTGTTCGATCAGCCATGCTATACGGTTCAGAATGTTGGGCTACTACGGGACAACATACGCATAGGATGGCAGTAGCAGAAATGCGTATGTTAAGGTGGATGTGTGGTAAAACTCGTAAGGATAAAATTAGAAATGAAAGAATTAGGAGATACTTAGGTGTAGCGCCCATAGAGGAAAAAATTAGAGAAAGACGTTTAACTTGGTTTGGTCATGTGCGGAGGAGACCAAGCACGGCGCCAATTAGAAAATGTTTAGATTGGCAAGTTAATGGAGGGTGTAGACGGAGGGGACGACCGTTGAAAACTTGGATGAAGACGGTGAATGAAGATATCATTGAGCTTGGATTAGGTGAGGAAATGTGGGAAGATCGCATTGCTTGGAGAACCAAAATTCATGTAGCCGACCCCGAAAATCTCGGGAATGGGCTTTGATGATGATGATGAGTTCCTGATCCCATTGCCTATTTCCATCCCAAGTATTATGAAAGCACCCAGTGAAAATTAAAAAATAAAATAAAAATGAGTAACCCATATTATGACTAGTATCCACACCCTTATTATTCCTACCCATACCCATCCTATTCCTGTCCCCATACCAATACCAATATGGCTCAAGTACAAGCCCAAGTATAGCCCAATACCCCATAGTGTCTTATAGCGACTTTCCCAAATTTACTATTTTCCACCAAAAACCACCTATGGCCCCCTTCTCTCACAACCAATCTGAACCCATTTCTCCTATACCATCGCCTCCTCCTGTGACCCATGATATAAACACTACAATCTGAAGCAGTTTGCCCTACACCCCCACTGCCACCCCATCTGCTAGTGATGTACACCCTGTTAACTCTTCTACTGTGATATAGGTTGAGATGGACAAAGATAAGCTTTGGCAGGATTTAGCAGCTCAAATTGACACATATTTTAATAGCTGTAAAGAACGAGAAGCAACAAAGGAGGGGCACCAACGGAAGATTCGAGAGTGTTAGGCACAATTGGAAGCATATAAACTTGAACAGAGGCACACAAAGCAGGACGAGCCTTACTGTTTGTCAGAGTCCATCCAACTTTTTAAGGAAGTTAAGGGCACCATCACACATATTTGATTTTGAGACATTTGACTTGTGCGATTTCTTTTCCATTTTTTAGCAACCAGAGGATGTACGATGATTATGTTGATCTGTATTGGAATATTTTGTGGCACGAGCTTATGCGTCTTCTCAGGTTTCTTGTAACTTTCGGTTCTTTGAGTCACTTTGGTTTCTTTCTGAGTTGGTTCTTCTGTTTTCAGTCAAAGTGTATCACAACAAGGTTAGAGGTTGACTACTTCGAGTGCACTCTGCCTTATGCTCAGTGATTGGTTGTTTGTGCTCAGGACGAGCTTCTTCAACCTGGGGAGGTTGATGTAATTGAGTTTCTTTTAGTAATAGTATTATTAGTCATATTGTAATTAGACCTATTTAGTAGCAGCCCATAATGGTTAGGGTTTTAGTTTTCATTAGGTTTAGAGTTTGTTTCTTGTTTTAGAAGTTATGTCAGTTATAAAAGAACAGGTTGTTCCTGTTAGTAAGTTGATCGAAGAAAAAAAAAACTGGTGTATTTGTCTTTCAGTTATTATTTTCAGTTATCGTCAATTTATGGTTTATTTTCAGTTCCCGTTTATTTTGCAAGTTTAATTCTATCAAAATGATATCAAAAGAATAAGACGTAAATATGTAACTATACATCTACAGTGCATTGGTACAGGAAATGTCATTTTGTTGTTTTATTTGACTATCCTTGTGAGTTTAGACCACTTTTTGGAGAAAAATGATCAGGGTAACTAAAAATAAAAGTGTCAGTTCATGATCCCCTGGTATCTCAATTCTAATCTAATGTGCTTTAGGCCTTTGGCAAATGCTACCTATGTTAGCTGATGAAAAAGGAAGAACTTGAAATGGAAATGTTATGGAGTTGAAGAAACAATAAGCATAATATAACAAGATATACATTCTTGAAAATAGTCTTTATCATGTCAAGGAAATGTGAAGCTCATAGTCACTGTGATGTAGAAATGATTATTGTCTACAATAATAGGTTCAAACAAACAGATAACCTGTGCATTGCAGGGAATTTCGCTAAAGTTGAAACCTGACATGAAGGTTGCACTTGTTGGTCCAAGTGGGGGCGGAAAAGTAAGATCTTCATAACTTATACATATTACAGCTTTTGTTCATTCTTTAACTAGTTTGCCAGTTTAGATATCAGTCAACTGAAACTATTCAGTTCACACAAGATTAAACCAGATTATGTTGGTACTCATACTTTTTTGTTTGTATATTGCAGACAACGATTGCGAACTTAATTGAGAGGTTTTATGACCCTCACAAAGGAAAGATTTTGGTAAATGGTGTCTCACTAGTTGAAATATCACATAAACATCTCCACAGTAAGGTAACATTTTGTCCCACGTGCTGTTGGCTCTATAGGTATAAAATTCCATGGAGCAAATATGTAGCATGTCTCATTACGTGACTCAATTTTCTTGCTTCTTTTTGTTCTTCACGTGAATAGTTTGACATTCAGTCCCACCTTAGATTGCCAATAATTGGAAATAAGATCTAATGATGACAATGCCTACAGTAAGAACGCAACACAGATTCATATTTTAACATAAATCCTACTACACATCATGAGATAGCTACAATTTTATTATTTTTCATATTCTTATTTATTTTGCTATATTTCAATATATTTTGTTTTCACTAATTAGACTATCGTTGACTGACCAAGACACATCCAAGCACAAAGGGGTACCCATCAGAGTTCAGACCTGAAGATGCAAGATTGTGTGTCCCATAATTCCCTGTATGTGGATTACATAGCAAACCTCCACTCGTCAAAACACCAAAGGAGTTCAAAAGTTATTAGAAACCACTGGTTTATTGCCACAAAAATCAAAAGTATTTGTTTTACTTTAAAAAGTATTAAGTAATTCCTTTCCGTCACCTAGGCTAACTTAATGAACCTTTCTGACTTGAGAATGGTTAATGTGGCAATAAACATATGCAAATTTTGGCTGAAGGCCCAATTATGCACTCAAATAAGTGAGCATGACACAGACAAAATTTTAACCCTTAAGTTCTGCCACATCAGCATTATTTATTTTCTCAGAAGGTGCACTAAACTTATCTGACTTTCAAAGTAAATGTCTTTATTTCTGATTTTTCCCTTCCAAAATCTAACTGCCTGTACGATATCTATCCCTCTCTCACAAAACTTCATCAAAGCCATGTTGTTTCTCCCTCCATTAAAGCTCCCTAACCACCACCTACAGTCAATACCATCCCAACTTCCCCTATGAAGCAATGTCTGCCCCAGTGGGATAACGACTCCGGTGAGTGCTCTCTCTGTGTGGTGGAACTATGGTGGTGTCGAGAAGAGCGGGTGCGGTGGTTGAGCGGTGGAGGCCAATACCATGTTACAATGGAAGGTCTGGCAATCCATTGCATCCATGATGCTGTAGTGCATCAGATTCGATGCAATACGATACAAAGCCTTTATTAACCTGGATGCACAACTCAAAACATGAGAAGGCTTTACGGTTATTCACCTATCAACAAGAAATACCCCTGGAAAATAAATAAAAACCAAAATTCAATACAAAATCTTCAAAGCCTAGACCTTTCAATCCCAATGCATTCGCGTGGATGCAATGCATCCGATTGGATGCAACGGGATAAAAAAAACTAATTAGATTGGATAGTCTGTTCAAATTTTAGAGAAAGGCTATGAAAAAAAATTGGTTGCTAATTTGGGGATAGAAGGTCAAAATCAAAATCAGAGACAAGAAATCACATGGAGAAAGTCAAATTCGAGTTGCAGAGAAATCCTAGATGTGAGAAAATGAAACCCTAAAAGTAAAAGTATATTGAAATCATTGGTTTTGGATGAAATGAAGAGGGGAAGCTGAATCGGTAAATGAATTGGAGGTCGAAGTCGTGAAGATGTAGAGAGAGTGAAGATTGAAAAGATGGTGACAGGAGCAAAGACTTACATGCGAAATCGCGTTTGTGGGTTTTGAGTACAAAATTTGCTTTCATGCATAGTTGAGTTGATAGGGGATTGAGTTTTGGGAGAGAACCCTATCTGGTTTAATTTTGGGACAGAAGTAGAGAGTTAGGCGGTGGTTTTGTCACTTAACATCCACGAAAGAAAATTGGTTGACTTTGTCATTTTCAAGCAAGGATGCACAGACACAGACACACGTGTCTTGTTGAACACGGACACGACACGACACACCGACTCGACAATTTTTCAAAAATTAGGACTCAGAGACACAACAACACGTCATATTTTTTTTATTAGTCATATAAACATAAACAATAATATAATGAAGAAAGAATTTAAGTAAAAAGAACAATAAGTAAGATGAAAATGTAGTACAAATTGTGCTGAAAAAGAAAAAACATAGAGATGTAAAAAAAAAGTAGAGAAGAAGACGACACTCTGTCGCAAGAAAAAAAATCAAGTAGAATAGAGAAGAAATAGAGGAGATGAGAAGCATGGACTACCTCTATGCTTCATCGCCCTCTTTATCTTGCATCACAATTGAAAGTTTTTTACTTTAGATGGACTAACAACCTTCAACTTAGGTGGTTATATGCGCCTACCTAAAAGTAAAAAGTAAAAAGTAAAATAAAGTTGGTTGTCGAGTCTTTATTGTGTTCTAACCAAGTTTTGGGTGTGTCAAAGGCGTGTCCGACACGTTGACTACATTGACCATATGTTTGACACCTGCCGACACGTTGACCATATGTCCGACGCATTTGGAGGCATGTCGGGCGAGTGTCTTATATGTGTCGGACATGAGTATGGCAAGTTTTCCAAAGAGTTTGTGTTTCCTTGTTTTCAAGTATTATTTTATATGCAAGGGCTTCTGGGTGGTTGCCGCATAAACATAAGAGTATATTTTAGGTGGTGTTAATTTCAAGTCTGAATATATTTAAAATTTCGCTGTACTTCACAAAATTCTGCCCTCCAATTATATATAAGACAACCACCTCTTAGTGTTGTGGTTCTCCACTCCTGAAGATTTAACGGACATTCACTGAATCCATTTTATCATAATTAGTAATCTATCTGTGGAGTGGGATGAATTTTGTGTCAAGACATCTAGATTATCTTAGTTGCTCTCTGACAAATGTTGTCTCCATTTTCTCCAACATCACAGATAAGCATTGTGAGTCAGGAGCCTGTTCTTTTCAATTGTTCTATAGAAGAGAATATTGCATATGGGTTTGAGGGCAAAGCCAGTACCAGTGATATAGAAAATGCAGCTGTAAGTTTACATTTTGAAGTACATAATATGCATTTATGTTTTTCGCTTTTATCTTCAATAAAAAAAATTTCTCATGGTAATTGTATACTACAAACTTTGCAGAAAATGGCTAATGCGCATGAGTTCATATCAAAATTTCCCGAGAAGTATGAAACATTTGTCGGAGAGCGTGGCCTAAGGCTTTCAGGAGGGCAGAAACAGAGAATAGCAATTGCAAGGGCACTCCTCATGAACCCAAAAATTCTTCTCTTAGATGAAGCTACAAGTGCTCTGGATGCTGAGAGTGAATACCTAGTACAGGTGAGGTTGATATATTGTCGTAGGCTGTGTTTCTCTTAAATGGGTAGGAAAAGATCTTGAAGTAAAGTTCTTGTTTTTAAGAATAATTATGCCCTGCAGCGACGTGGCAATTTTTAGAATGGATCATCCACCATTTACCTGATCAAGCTCTGAAAGATGAATCATGTATTTAATGTTTTACACATTATGGTTAACCAAGTCTGATATGGTTTGTAGGATGCAATGGATTCTTTAATGGAGGGAAGGACTGTCCTTGTTATAGCCCACAGGCTTTCAACAGTCAAAAGTGCAGACACCGTGGCAGTCATATCTGATGGCCAGATAGTCGAAAGTGGCACCCACGATGAGCTCCTCAGCAAGGATGGCATATATACAGCACTGGTGAGAAGACAACTACAAGAACCAAAACCAGAGGAATAGTACCCATATCCAGTGTAGCTATAGTCTGCGGAAGCAATTCAAGAAGCAGCAGCAAACGGAACCAATAATGAAGTTGATGCTTATGATTGAACTCAACAAATATTATGTATGAGCTGGAAAACTAATTTTTTTAGTGAAAATGTGATAATTGAACGAACTAAACAATCTTCAAGAAATTGAAAAGGATTGGTCACAGGGAAATCATCCTTGATATGTAGAAGTTCCATATGCATGGCTTGTAAGTAGGAAATAAATATCAATACTTAAAAGAGTCAGTTTGTAGCAGCTGATTTTAAGAGGCCTATACTCACTTTTTGTAAAAAACGGCTGATAATAAGTTGCTGGGAATCTCTTTGGTAACAAAAGATGAAACAGTCAAATGGTGAATGAAGAGAAGAAATTTGAGAACATTCACTAGACTTGTTATCTTCAAATTGTTTAATAATTATCACTAAACAGTAAAAAAAATGTTCGTTTGGAACAAACCTGATTTTTTTTTTTTGGTATGAGAACCAACCATCCCATATATCTCCGCCAAAACATATATATCTCATGAGTCGATTCTTACCACATTTCTCCACAAAAACACACTTATCTCATGAATCCATTCTTCAGGGTTTAGGCTTCGGTTTCATGAAAAATACTTAGAATAATGCTTTATGACACTATCAAACCTTTGTGACTTTGACTTTATTGTGGTTTCTATTCTATGTAAGAATATAAGGATGTTGTACAGCTAGGATTACCAACTACTATAATGCATTACAAAACTGCACGCTGATATGGGGATCTCCAAGGAAGGGGTGTGGTAAGAACTCAAGAAATTGTCAAGTGTTTAGAAATAAGTAATAAAACTTAGTTTATTTCCAAGCCCTAAAACTTCTGAGTGTCCTAACTTCATCTTTATATATTTTAATCAAGCTTGTAGTTCTTGTATAATAAGTCTAACAAACAATTTTTGGACTTGGATATTCAATTGTTGAGGGTATCATTGTAGCATAAGCGTTCTGTATCAGGTTTCTGCTTTAATGATTTTAACATTAGGTGGAGTGTTATCTCTCAAGATAATGTTATGTGGGAGAAAAAAGGTGAGAAATTTCACTTTATGAAACCATAGGGTTTCTGTAGAAAAAATTAAAAGTATCAAAGGGTGTCCTTGAAAGAGAAAATTAAGTAGTATAAAAAGTGTGGTGTAAATAAAATCTCAGAGTGATAGGATTTTTTTGTTTTTGTTTGTGCTGGATAATGGATATAGTCAGTCACATGATTATCTCCAGATTGGTTTTACAAAGAACATGATTTAGTGGAAGTAGGCTTTGTGGAGAAACAGTTTGCAGCTTCAACTGTAGGTATTTTCTATGAAGGATGTATATAGATGGATATATCAGATTCAGATAGACCAGGCATGTTGTATGTAGCTTGTATAATCTAACTAATTCTTGACACTATTCATGCAAGCTGGTACAGAGGAAAATCGTTATGTATAGGCATCTGGATTTAGCTTATCCCTGTCATCACCCTTTTTAGCTACAATAACTACAAAATTTGACACAACTTAATTAAGATCCAGGCAAAACATCAAACAGTAATCTCCAGTACACTTTGAGATTCATACATCCAATCAGAAATCAGCCAGTAACACTACTAGATTTTTGCGTTGGACATGTTTAAGCCCAACTTAACCTTCAGAGCATCGGGGGTTTTATCTGAAAATTAATAAGGCAGGCCTCAGAGTCAGGGCAACATTAAATCATGATTTTTCCTTTGGATCACCTTGAGCTACTACTACCACTACAAGAATTCAATCAACCTATCTTGTGCTAGGATCTTGATCTCACTACCATAAACTACTGAAAGATCCAGTTTTATTTTCTACCTTATAGATGTAATCATTGAATTAGTTGAGCTGATCTTCCCTTGATGAATTGTGATTTTCACTAGGACAAAATGTCCCCCTTATCTTCATTCAGGCAAACAATAATTAAGATGCTGCATTTCACCTATGGATTTGCAAGTAAGCATAATAGGGTATAAGCACTTACCATTTCATCCTAAACTTCAAAAATTTGTTGGACGTGACAGGCATCAAGTAAAGGCATATATGTCTCTTTGTCAATTTATCAGAACTATGCGTGGTGTGCCAATATTTGTTGTATAATATATGCTAAACTCATCTGTCAAATGTCTCAGGTTAGTGCAATAAGGAGGAGAAGGTCAAATAGATAGAATTGTATGAACAAAATGAGTCTCTGCTTTTGCTTAACTTGGCAATGCAGAGTGTTTTGTATCTATTTATATTGATGTATCAGGTTACATCTTGAGTTCAAGAAACAGATTACAACTCATACTAACAAACTACAGCTCATCATTACAGCTCATCATAATACACTAACAAACGACAGCTCATACTAACAAACTAGCTTGAATTCTTTCTATCATCCCCCCTCAAGTGCAAGGGGCAGGGAACAAGACCAAGGTGTGACTTGAGATAGGCAAACCGTGCACTTGTAAGATGTTTTGTGAGAAGATCCGCAGGCTGCTCAGTAGTAGGAACAAATTTGAGAAGCAAATCACCTCGAAGAACATGATCACGGATGAAATGCAGATCAATTTCAATATGTTTTGTCCTTGCATGAAAGATTGAATTCTTAGCAAGGTGATAAGCACTGACATTGTCATACCAGAGAATGGGAGGACCAGGAAGAGAAACACAAAGCTCTTTCAACAAGGCTTGTATCCAGATGACCTCAGAAGTGGCAAGAGCAAGACCACGATACTCAGATTCAGCACTACTCCTGGAGACTACACACTGTTTGGAGGCAGACCAAAAAATCAAATTGCCACCTAAATAGACCAAGTACCCACTTGAACTTCGTCTGTCATCAGGATTAGAGCCCCAGTCAGCATCGGAGAAGGCTTCAATAGCAAGATCACGAGCAGGATGTTAGAGCAATCCATCATGAGAAGAGCCTTTCAGATAACGCAGGATTCGCTTGACAGCCAATCAGTGAGATGTTGTAGGTGCTTGCATAAACTGATAAGCCTTATTGACTGCAAAGGCAATGTCTGGCCTGGTCATGGTGACATATTGAAGAGCACCAACTATGCTGCGATAGGCAATAACATCCATAAGGGGAGTGCCATCAGACTGTGACAAGAGTTTGCCAACGGCTCCTGGAGTTGGAGAAGATTTGCAATCCATCATAGTAGCACGAGTAAGCAGATCAGCAACATATTTAGCTTGGCTGAGATGTAGTGCACCATTACATTGATGAACCTCAATACCCAAGAAATATGATAAAGGCCCCAAGTCTCAAAGAGCAAAGATAGAGTTCAAATGAGCAATGAGGGAAGAAATGTGCTACGAAGAATTGCATGTAACAATGATGTCATCTACATAGATCAACATGATAAGAATAGAATTTTTATCAAACTTGACAAACATGGAACTGTCAGTGCGAGAAGTAGTGAAACCCCAGCTGAGAAGAGCACAACTAAGTTTGGAAAACCAAGCACGAGGAGACTGTTTCAAGCCATACAATGATTTCCGGAGTTGACAAACTTTGGAAGGAAATTGTTTGTCTAAAAAACCGGGAGGTTGAGCCATGAAAACTTGTTCTTCAAGATCACCATTCAAGAAGGTATTATGAACATCAAGTTGGCGAATGTCCCATTTGAAACTGACGGCAATTGTGAGAACAATACGTATAGTAGCAGTCTTGACAACGGGACTGAATGTCTCAAAATAATCCAAACCATAGGTTTGATTGAAACCCTTGGCAACAAGGCGAGCTTTGTATCTGTCAATGCTCCCATCAGGCTTGTATTTGAGTCTATAAACCCATTTACAACCTATAATATTCACATCACTAGGTGGATCAACCAAAGTCCAAGTGCCATTTTTATGCAATGCAGAAATCTCCTGTTCCATGGCGTGAACCCAGCTTGGATCCTTAAGAGCTTGTCGCAAAGTAGTAGGTTCAGAAATTTTAACAACAGATAAATCAAGTATATGTTTCTTCTTTGAAATGCCAGTCATAGAACGAGTAACCATGTGAGTAGGAAGAGAAGAAGATGGTATGGATTCAGTAGGAGTAACATCAGCTGGAAGCAAAGGATTAGTAGTTGTAGAAGATAGATCAGGAGATGGAAAAGAAGAAACTGAACTAGGGGAGGACTGAGGAAGAGGAACAAAAGAAGTGATCTTAGTGGACAACTTATTTGATGAGGGAACTAATGGAAGCAATGAAGAAGAATTGTGCATAGGAAACCTGGATTCATCAAACACTGCATTAGGAGAAACATAGACTCGACCAGAAACTTGATCTAGGCACAAAAATCCCTTATGGTCTAAGCTATAACCCAGAAAGACACAAGCAACAGATCTAAATTGAAGTTTATGCTTATTATATGGGCGAATGAATGGAAAGCATAAACAACCAAAGACATGAAGAGCACGATAGTCAGGAAGACGATTAAGAAGAACCTGATAAGGAGACTTATTATGAAGTACTTTAGTTGGCATTCGATTGATAAGAAAGACAACAGCTTGAAAGGCATATTGCCAAAACTGGAAAGGCATATGAGCATGAGCCAACAAAGCAAAACTTGTTTCAACAACATGTCTATGTTTACGTTCCACTCTACCATTTTGGGAAGAGGAATGTGGACAAGAGAATCGATGTCCAATACCAGAATCCAATAAAAACGATTTAAAAGCCTTGAATTCACCACCATTATCAGATTGAAGACATTTAATGGAGTTGTTAAATTGGTTTTTAACACGAAGCTTGAACAATTTAAACATAGGCAAGGCCTGATCTTTGGTCTGAAGTGGAAAAAACCAAGTAAACCTTGAAAAATCATCTACAAACAGGATAAAAAACGAGCACCAGATGTGGATTTAACAAATGCAGGACCCCAGATGTCCGTATGAATAAGTTCCAAGGGACGAGAAGCATGAAAAGAAGATAAAGATGTTCGTAAACGATGACTCTTAGCCAGTTGACAAGAAGAACAAACAGAGGACTGAGACTTATTGAATGGAAGATTACAAAGATTCAATACATGATGAACAACATCTACTGAAGGATGTCCTAGTCTATAATGCCATAATTGCTCATTGTTAGCAATACAAGAAGTACTAGAAAAATTAGACATATCAGACATGCTGGAACCGGATGCAATGCTGAAACTGGATGCAAATGCAGTCTTGGGAACAGGAAGAACTGGCAACTTGTATAGGCCATTTTCAAGTTTGCCTTGAGCTAGAACCCTCCTCGAATGTGGTTCATTCACAAAGAAATGATCAGACCAAAATTCAATGAATACATTGTTATCAGCACATAACTTAGCAATACTGATCAAATTAATAGATAAGAAAGGTACATGAAAAATTTGTTTAAAAAGGAAAGAAGAGGATGGACGGTGAGAAAAAGAAGAAAAAGATAAGGAACCAACAGTAGAAATGGGAAGAGAAGTACCATTACCAACTGTGACCTTGTCTGAACCCATGTATGGAGAGGAATTGGCAAGGCCAGCTTGATCATTAGTCAAATGATGACTTGCTCCTGAATCCAAGTACCACCCCTCATTTTGAATAGGATTTGAAACAGCTGTTAAGGCTGGTATGGTTGGTTTGAGGTCAGTTGAAGATCCAGAATACGAAGAACCCACTGAATGCTGAAAGTTAACATCAAAACGATGATAACAAGCAAGAGCTACATGTCCATATTTACCACACAACTGACATTGTGGCCGATCACTGGACTGTCTATTGTTGTGAGTATTTGAATGGCCATTGTGTTGGCTATGATTGGAGCCATATGAAGTACCATATTGCTGGACATTGAAGTTTCTTGCACGACCTCGTCCCCTATTAGACAGGCCACCGTAGTTCCTTCCTCTGCCATGACTAAAACCTCGACCAAAAGACTGACCAAACTGTTGTCCCCTACTATGTTTATGACTAAAATTAGCCAAGTTTGCTGTAATAGGAGAAATACTATCCACAGAGTTTTGTTGCTCAAGTCGATTCTCAAAAGATAACAACATACTATGTATGGATTCAAGTGAGATCTGATCATCTCGGACATTAATTGCTGTGACTACCGAGTTATATTCAGTACCTAAACCATTTAAGAGATTCATTATATGATCTTGATCAGAGACTAACTCACCAATGGCAGCTAAATTGTTTGCTGCACTTTTGATTTTCATGATGTAGTCAATCATGGACAGTGAAACCTTCTTGGTAGACTGTAAATCTAATCGTAGTTGCATAATCCTAGCTCTTGAAGAAGATGAAAATATTTGTTCTAAAGCTTTCCAAGCTGAAAAAGAGGTGTTGTGACCAATAATCTGAGCCATTATGGCTGGTGTAAGAGAAGCATAAATCCAACTCAAAATTGTACGATCTTGTCTTCTCCAAGCAACAAAAGCATGATTGATGACTCCTGTACTTAATTCTTTTGTTGGACAAACTGAAATTCCTTCAATAAAGTCTTCAAATCCATTTGCAAAGATCACGTTATCAATTTGTGATTTTCAGAGTATATAATTTGTTCTATCTAGTTTCACTGGCAGAGTATGATTCAAAACTTGATAAGAAGGAGCAGAAGACATAGAAGAAGTCTGACCTGTATTGAAAGAATAAGAAGATGATGAGGACTGTGTGGGTTGAGTCTCCATTGATTCAAGAAGAGGAGCTCAAAAGCACTGATACCAAGATAGAATTGTATGAACAAAATGAGTCTCTGCTTTTGCTTAACTTGGCAATGCAGAGTGTTTTGTATCTATTTATATTGATGTATCAGGTTACATCTTGAGTTCAAGAAACAGATTACAACTCATACTAACAAACTACAGCTCATACTAAAAAACTAGCTTGGATTCTTTCTATCACAAATGTACAGACACAGACTTATGTTCTAATGGAACCTGGAAAGAGCGAGGATTTGTTACTGAGGAGTTAAAGAAGAGATTGAAATATTGGCTCGAAAAGTGGCCTGGAAACAGCTTGCCCCCAGATCTTGCTAGATACAAAACCATTGATCCCGCTGTTTCTCACCTTGTAAAATCTGTTTGCGAATTTGAGATAGACAGAGAAGTGTGTTAGAGAATAGAAGTATGTAACATAGGAAAGTGTCACAGAATAGAAATCTACCTCTGTTACAGAATAGAAAAGTGTTACAGAATGGGTTAGGAAGACTTTCCTATTGTACTTTGGTTTCCTAAGTTTGGTTAGATTTCCTATTGTACTTTGGTTTCCTAAGTTTGCTAGGTTTCCTATTTCTATTAGGTTATGTCAAAGTTAGCTCTATATAAGCTTGTATTCTATTCAATGAAAAAAAGAAGAAAAACAATATTTTTCAATACAATTCTTTACATGGTATCAGAGCTACTTTCTTTGGTGACCTAAGACTCTGGGGATTCAAGCTCTTCCCCGCCTCTGACGACTATGCAAGAGGCGGGGGAGGGATGACAGCAGGAGAAACATCCTCGACAGCAAAGTTCAACTAAATTGAAGGGAAATTGCACTCTACAACAACTTCATGCATATCAGCAACACGCCGCCAACCTGCAATTCAATCAAGGAAGGGGGGCCAGCAATACCAAAATATGTGTTGTCTCGAATTGAGCAATACCAAAATCTATGTTGTTTCGATTTGAGCAATACCACTCGAATTGAGCAATACCAAAATCTATGTTGTCTCGACTTGAGCAATACCACTCAACTTGAGCAATACCAAAATCTATGTTGTCTCGAATTGAGCTATACCACTCAAATTGAGCATTACCAAAATCTATGTTGTCTCGAATTGAGCTATACCACTCAAATTGAGCAATACCAAAATCTATATTGTCTCGACTTGAGCAATACCACTCGAATTGAGCAATACCAAAATCCGTGTTGTCTCGACTTGAGCAATACCACTCGAATTGAGCAATACCAGGACTCGTCCAGACTCGACGATAATGATTTCATCACCAAATAGGTCTTCAAAGTTTCCTCCAAGCTGCACATTTCGTCTGCATCTACATGTCCAGCTTGCAGGGGGGTGTTAGAGAATAGAAGTATGTAACATAGGAAAGTGTCACAGAATAGAAATCTACCTCTGTTACAGAATAGAAAAGTGTTACAGAATGGGTTAGGAAGACTTTCCTATTGTACTTTGGTTTCCTAAGTTTGGTTAGATTTCCTATTGTACTTTGGTTTCCTAAGTTTGCTAGGTTTCCTATTTCTATTAGGTTATGTCAAAGTTAGCTCTATATAAGCTTGTATTCTATTCAATGAAAAAAAGAAGAAAAACAATATTTTCGATACAATTCTTTACAAAGTGGGTTCTATCCAATGGTATGAATTTGACTCTTTTTGAGTAACAAACAGAAAAAGCAGATTACTCTTTTATACCATATACGATCCATTTTGTGTTTGAGAAGAACTTGTATTTATTCTACTTTTTGGTTTTTCCGTGTTGCTTGATTCATGTACATTATTGGGGTGTTGAGTAGTTCAATCTACCTGAAGGGCGGCATATGTGATGCACAAATGCTTTGCAGCTACTTTTAAAATGTTTAAGCTCTCAGGGTTCTTGAATTTTCTCAAATTTTTTTTTTTTTTTTTTTTAAGAAGGAAGTTGTAAAAATTTGTGTAGACTAGAAGAACAAAACACACAACACCGATCGAGACTCCAACTTTGGGCAATTGCTGAATATTTTGAAGTAAAGCAGTTGTGCAGTAGAATAATTCAGTTTTGGAATATCCAAATATTTTTGGACAAATACTGGTTATTTAATTCACGATGCAAACTCTCTTCTGAGTAAACTCTGTTTTTGGTCATGACTTCCTGTCTCTCCTTGTCACATTCTGATAGTTGAAGAGGTTGGTTCGCAAGCCCTAGAAACCCAGTCTTCTCAATCACCACTATGCTCATGATTAGTTCTCAGCACATGGTTTTCTTTTTGGTAGCCAATCAAGATTCGACTAAATGTAAATGTAATGTGCTCGAAATATTTTGGACAAAAAATTGATGCTTCATCATGCAAAATGCCTTAAACTGGATTTCATGGATAAAAGTAACTGTGCATAAAACTAGGTAACTATCATCCATCTCCAACTCTTTGATTCCTGATATCAACAATGGTGTCAAAAAATTGCTGGACAATAAGCTAACTCTCATCTAAATATCAACCCTACCCAGGGTAAAAAACTCCAAAACTATAAAAACACAAACCTCACTTTTAAACAGTGGCCTGGCTAACCCCACCCTGATTAGAACGTTGATAACCCTCGCCGCTGCGACCAGATGGGCCTCGGCCTCGGCCTCGTCCTCGCCCAGAGGGTTCACCCCGGTACCCAAAATCATTTCTTCCATAGCCTCTTCCACTGTTAAAGTTTCCGCGGCCTCTGAAATTATCATTTTGGAGCCCATCCCTAGCCCTAGCTGGAGGCTACCGCTCTCTCCCGCTACCACCTGTAAAAGATGTGTGATCAGATTCAATCAATGTTTTCAACGTTTTCAATACTACTTTTTGCAAAACCAAGTGGCACATTGATGCGTGCGTGCACTTCAATATTTCAGAAGAAAAAAAATTATATAAATATTTGTGAATATGCACTTATATGTTCCACTATGTTATCTTTCATTATATTATAATGTAATACCTTAATAATTGTAACATTACATCATTATATTTTATTAATTCTATCTTCGCACATATCATTGAGATTTAAAATAAACAACTCATACGTCTTGCAATGAGTCGATGCGTATGCATCACCCAGACAGCTCGTATGCATTATATACACATCAATGTATGCATCAATCGCCTTTTAAAATATTGGATTCAATAATACAAGAAACAAACATTTATAATCTATAGCTTGAATTGTATGTCCTAATGTTGTTTTAAGATTTGACCGTCAAAAACATCAACACTTGAAACAACTTTTTTAAAGCAAGGCTCACCTGACTATACTCTTTTGGTGTGTGTGAATTTTTTTTCCCATGGAAAACCAAAAAAGTGCTGAAGATAAATCATGGTGGGAGTTGAGAGAGTAAGTAAGTGAGACTAGATTTTAAGCCATGATTATGTGGTGGAAGGTCGCAATTTATATCATTATATTTTATTAATTCTATCTTCGCACATATCATTGAGATTTAAAATAAACAACTCATACGTCTTGCAATGAGTCGATGCGTATGCATCACCCAGACAGCTCGTATGCATTATATACACATCAATGTATGCATCAATCGCCTTTTAAAATATTGGATTCAATAATACAAGAAACAAACATTTATAATCTATAGCTTGAATTGTATGTCCTAATGTTGTTTTAAGATTTGACCGTCAAAAACATCAACACTTGAAACAACTTTTTTAAAGCAAGGCTCACCTGACTATACTCTTTTGGTGTGTGTGAATTTTTTTTCCCATGGAAAACCAAAAAAGTGCTGAAGATAAATCATGGTGGGAGTTGAGAGAGTAAGTAAGTGAGACTAGATTTTAAGCCATGATTATGTGGTGGAAGGTCGCAATTTATATCTCCCCCCCCCCCCCCCCCCCCCCCCCAGCACAAAAATTGTCAACAGTTCATCGATGATGGACAATATCATATAGAATGAAAGGATGAATAATATTCACTTGCCTCTAGATGTAGTTTTCTTTTCCTCAATATAAACTTGACGGTCCCCCATGGTGACAGAAGCTGCCTGAAAATTTTGAAAATATATACATAACTATCCAATGGCAAAATGTATCACTTTAAACAGACCTATACAATAATTACAATCATTCATCTGCAATTATTGCACATGCAGTCACGAGAACATGGCAATATCAACCAAAGCATGAAAATCCAGCCCACAATAACTCAATAAATAAATAAATAAAAACTTCAGTGCCAAAAACAAATAAATTAAGAGATGGACTACGTAAGTCTACTAGCACCTATCCCCCTTAAACACATATCGAGAACAACATTATCATCAACATGAAGACCTCGCTAATGTAAATCATATGAAAAAAGTTCTTTTTTCTTTTTTCCTTTTTGTGGATTTTACCCCTGCCCTCAGCTTCTTTGCAAATCTTATCTAGCATTGCAGTCGCCATACTTTTGTAACAATCGATGGACTATCCCAAGCTGTTGTAAGACTTGTATAGTTAATTCAACACTTGTATTATAACGTTCTTAAGATGTTTTATAAACCTCAAGGAGCCCATATCAAATGGGTTACACCTTTATATTTTAAGAATCAAGACAAAACCGTATCATATCTCATTAGACTACAAAATACTCTACTATTTACTTCTTGAATCTTGGTAACAATATCTTTATAGCAAGATAGTGTGTACTTTAAAGAGTTATTTTCCATTTGGCACTCATTACTTTATAGCTATTCCTATTTGACATCAATTAGTTTTTGTATTTTAGTCTAACACTCATGACCGTGTGTTCAACTACATTGACTAACAAACTCCATCTATTTCTTTCAAAAATACCAACTTACCCTAGTGCACATGATTTGTACATGTTTTACTAAAATCACGTAAATCATGTTGCTCGATGATGACATTTGATCCAAGGGCTAGAAACTAGCATTTGGATTTTTTTTTTAATTTTTTTATAACAAAGATGGGTGCCAATTAAGAATTGAGCAAATCTACGCAATTTAATAAAGATGGACTTAGGGTTGAAAACCGATGATTCAGTTTTTCACCTAAATCGTGAACCGAGCCGACTTAAGTCGGTTTTAAAATTTTCAAACCGAAACCGAACCGACCATTAACAAAACCGATCTGAAACGAACCAATTCTAATTAATGCAAACCGTAACCGAACCGAACCGACGAAAATCGAACACCGAACCAACCGACTATTTTAAACATATTATATTATTTATATATAAAATACATATTATTTATTATATATATTCGGTTTGGTCGATTAAAATCACATAGAAACCGAAAACCGAACCGACCACTTCGGTTTTGAATTTTCTAAAACCAAAACCAATCCGCTATGCAGTTAAAACGGATAAAGGACCCATAACGGTCTAGGAGCGTTATAAGTTATAACGAGTTATATTGAGATATAACGGTATATAACGAATTATTTTTTAAATATATTTTTATACCCCCACTAAGTATATTAATGTATTATAGACTATAGAGCTATGTAGTTAATGCAGACAACGGTCGGAAAGCGGTCAGAACCGCATTACGATTTTTCATAATTATGCGGGACTAAGCGGAATTATGCGGACAATTTTTTCAAAGTATATATTTTTTAAATTTAATCATAGTCATAGATTACAAAATAAATAATTAATCAAAAGGGTGTAAATATGTAATCATAGTCATGTATTATTTTACTAATTAATCAAATGAATTTAATTTTGCAGTTTGGAACACTTATAGTTACCTGGACTTGTTTACGAACAACCAATACAACGAAAGCAACAGAATGATAGCAACAACAGCAACTCATAGCCATAGCAATAACCCCAACAGCAAGAACTGCATGCAATAGGAGCAAGAAGTCAAGAAGAGTTGCAAGAAGTCAAAAAGAGTCAATCAGAGAGTGTTTCATTTCTGTTGGAACAACAACTATCAAGTAACCTCACCCAACAGAGATGAAACACATTCATATCATAAGCATAATCAGGGAATTGGATGATGTTTCATCTCTATCATATTATTGAGAGTGTTTCATCAGTCATATTATTTTTATTATTGAGAGTGTTTCACTTTCTTATTTTTCAGATCATAAGCTATAACTGTATGAATGCAATTTAGGTATAACTTGTCTGTAAGCTAGCAATTTGAAGAGGTGAAGCAGTTGTGAGAGAGTGAGAGATCCCATCCATTCGTTTCTTGTTTGAAGAGGGAATAAACGAATGGATGGGATCTCTTCGATTGATCGATTCAGCAGAGGGAAGAAACGAATGAACTGGGAGGAGAGGGAAGGCGTACCTGATTTGGGAACTTAGCAGCCAATCTCTTCGTCGTCTTCGATTGATCGATTCAGCAGCAACTGATCGATTCGAATGAAGGAAGGGAGGAAGAGTGGTTGATGATTCAGATCTATTTCTCTTCTTCTTCATCGTCTCTTCTTCTTCTTCTTCTTTTTCAGTTCTTTGACGCTCAGTCAGCTGCAAACCAAGAACGATCGATTAGGTTTTTTTATTTTTTTATTCTTTCATATATATAGACCGACAAATCGGCAAGTCAGCTGGGCCGATTAAGCGCTGACTCGCCGATTTTGACTGATTTTGCTGGTTCCGCTTAATTCCAACCGAGTCGACCTTGTGCGTTTCGGTCCAACCCCGCATAGCGATTTTTGACCGATTTTCGGCCACATTAATAGCACAACTATAGAGTCAAAAAAGTAAATCACTAAATATAAATTTGATACTGCTAGTTTGCCAATAATGCCAATAAACTTGAAACTAATCACTAATCACTGTTCATATTTGTTTCAGGTAAACAAATATTTAAAGAAGGGAAGCTTACAGAAATCGCAGCACCAGTAGGTAGCAGCACGCCAACACGACTAAATCCATGAACTGTGTTATCTACATTATCAAACACACTCAATAAATTTCAGTTGAACAACAGATGTAACTGATGAAATTGGAACTGTTGAAATTGTAATTCAATAAAGCAAGATATTTCATATTATGTTCATAACATTAAGCAAGATCAGCAATGTCAATATCAAGATCAGCAAGATATCATGTTCATGTTCATAAACATCAAAATGAAACATCATATAACAAGATCAGCAACGTCAATATCTATGTCTTCTTCTTCTCCTTGGTCCTCATCTTCATCACGAAGTCCGGTACTTGTATTTGGTTGTCGCAACCGACTTCTTACTTGTGCCCAAGTAAGATCATCACCTTCCCTCACGAACTCTGCTAGCTCATTGTCTATAGGAATGAGCCAATCATCATTTTCATCAACTTCCCTCAACACAATGGAGTCATGAGCTGTAGATATGATGTTTGCATTCTTTTCCTTACTTCTTTGCTCTAACTTCTTGTTGTATTGAATGATGTTGTATTGAATGAAAACAAGATCATTCAACTTTGCTTGAAGTACACAATTCCTTTCTTTGGAATGCAACTGATGAAAAAATAATTAATATATATTATTCACAAATAATTAAAATAACTGTAAATTACAAATAATAATTGAGTGAATGACATTAATAATAATTACTTACATTGTCAAATGTACTTCAATTGAGCTCACATGGTGACGCGCTACATGTGAGGGATAAAACCCTTACTGCAAACTTTTGAAGTTTAGGAGATTCGAAGCCATAAGTTGACCACCATTTAGCTATTCAATAAGATTAATAAAATCTATAAGTACAAAAAAATATTATAATTTATAAGTCTAAATTACTTAACTTACCAGGTTTTAGTTTATCTCTTGCTCGTTTGGCCATTGATGTCCCAAATAGGCCAGTTGAATCTTGATAAAGGCTCAAATCACATCCAACTTGAACACAATCATCTTCATTAGGCACAAGCCTTTCTATACATGAAAGAAGCCCCACTTTAAGTTCTTTATTTCCCTCCATCTGATTCCAAGTGTTCTTGAAATATATGGATGGGTTCAGATAAAAGCCAGCTGGAAAGAGAAAAAAAAAATTAAAAAAGTTATAATGAGTTATTATCTTTAACTTAAAAATAAAGAAATGACTAAATGTAAAGTTTGACTTTAATACCTGCATGCAAAGGATGATGTAGCTGGTCATTCCACCTCTGGTCTATAATTTTCCAAACTAAAGTAACAAGCCTATTATTTTCGTTAAGGTTCTTTTCTATTTGCTCTGTTGCTCTATCTATAGGCTCATAGATAGATATAACCCATATACAAGGCTTTTCTTCCGAATCCACTAATCTCAGCACATCCACTAATGGAGCAAACACTTTGCAAGCAAAATGAACATTTTCCCAAAACTCATTACACGCCACTATATTTTCTATCTTCTTCCCTTCGGGCTTGGACGAGAAAGAACTATTCCTCCACTGTTCTGAAACAAACAAGGTTTGCACATGACACCTATTCTCCCAAATGCTTTGCAAGGTGTAATATGATGTGGCAAACCTAGTTACACAAGATTTGTGCAATTCTCGGTTGTTCGTCAACTTTCTCATCATATTCAGGACTCGCCCATGATTATAAATGTACACCACAACTGCTCTAGCTTCGGGCAAAACCTTTCGTATCTTATCCAGCTTATTACCAAGATCTTGTAGGATCAAGTTAATACAATGGGCAGCACACAGTGTCCAAAAAAGATGGGGATGTTGCCTCTCTATCTCCGCACCCGCGACCTTAAAATTAGAACCATTATCGGTAACAAACTGCAAAATAAAATTATTAACATTAGAAATTAGAACATGATTGATGACTTGGACTAGTTCAAATAGTACAATGGTCAATAAATATTTCATTTGAATACGCAATTATAAAATTACCTGAATAATGTTCTCTTCCCCTACATCCTCAATGACTTCATTCATCATCCCAACAATCAGCGCGGAATCTTTCACATGTTTTGAGGCATCAATAGACTTCAAAAATATTGTTCCATCTGGACAATTAACTAAAAAATTGATTAAGGAGGGACCCTTCCCATCTGTCAAAAAATCTGACATTATTGAGCATCCATATGTTTCCCATTTGCTCCTAAAGGAATTGACAAATAACTTTGTCTCTTTCAGCATATCTCTCAATAATGTCACTCGCATATTGTAGTAACTTGGTACCGGCATTCCTAAAATATAAACAATAAAAAAATTGTATTTAATTTATTGAAACTTAGAAGTAATTAAATAGTTATAAACTTTAAATATTTACCTTTTTCCATATTGTCCAATGGCGTAGATCATATATTGGAACTTTGGCGTGCGCACAACATTAAAAGGCAACCCAACGTCATATGCCCAATCCGCTATAGCCATCCAAGCCTCATTCTTCAACTTCTCCTTGTAAGGGTTGTTCTTATCCAAATCTTCTTGCTTGAGTTTGTTAAAATCTGCTTGCTTGCTTGAGTTTCTCTTCTTACCACTACTTACACTTCCACTTCCACTTCCAATGCCGCTAATTGTTTGTTGTTGTTTGACATCATTAGATTCATCATCATCTCCAATCTCTCCACCTAACAAAGCACCATCGTTGAGAATTTGCGCAACTCTAGACTTCTCAATTTTTATTTTTATTTGATTCATTTAATGCTGCCATGCATTTCATTCTCACATCACTTGGTACACTTTCACATTTTGACACATTCCCTGGTTTCCATGCAAGATGCTCTTTAAGTCTTGTAATTCCAGAATGAATCTTCTTACCACAAAAGTTGTACCATACCAACGTTTTATTAGTGGGATCCCTGCAATGTCCCCACGCACATGCCATGTCACTGGAATTAGGCTTCATGGGATTTGATGTAGCGGCTGTAGAGCCAGTACGACAATCAGTGTTTGAAGCTCGTGATGATGATTCCAGGAATACCTATCATACACAAAATAAATTAATCACTAAACATAAAACTAATAACTTACTGTAATTAATACGTTATGTAAAATTACTGTCATTAGAATGAAGAAGCAAAGCAAAACAGAAGAAGGAACGAAGCAAAACAGAGAAGAAAAAAGAAGCAAAGCATGAAAGCAAAACAGAGAAGAAGGAACAAAGCAAAACAGAAAAGAAGGAACAAAGCAAAGCAAAGCAAAACAGAGACGAAGGAACAAAGCAAAGCAAAACAGAGAAGAAGGAACAAAGCAAAACAAAGAAGAAGGAACAATGCAAAGCAAATCAAAGTCCAGATATCAGACTTACAGATTGATCGAAAAGGGGCCAAGGGTTCGATCGGGGCTCGATCGACTAGGGTTCTTCCCTTATTCTCTGTTCGATCAGGGCTCGATCGACTAGGGCAGCACTGGTGTTTCTCTGTTATTCTCTGCTAGGGCTCGCTCGATCGACAAGCAGCCAGCAGGCTCGATCAACTGGGGTTCCTCCCTTCTTCTTTCGTTTCTCTGTTAGGGCTCGCCTGTCACTTTCAGGGAGACCTGCAATCGATTCGAGAATAAAGGGTTAGTAAATTTTTTTATTTATTTCCCGATTCGTTATAGTGGCATTATGAAAAAACGTTTTATACAAATAACGCCCGGTATATTCTGTTATAACTCCCTCCGTTATACCCTGACGTTTTATACAAAAACTTAACGCTTCGAGGCCGTTATGAGTTATTTCAGCGTTATAATCCAAAATTAACTGCATAGCCGATCCTAACCAAATTTAAACCGAACCAATCGGTTTGCTTGGTTTTTTGTTCAGCCCTAGATGAACTTCATCTTCTCCATTGTTTCACTCTTAACCACTACTGGTTGAATCAGCCCCACCCCACCCCACCTGCCACAATTCTCCTACCTCTACAACTTCGCCCCCTCCACCACGGCTCCCCTCCTCCATGTTTTCTTTCCAGCCAACAAACAACCAAGTTTAGAGAGAGATATTAATATAATCAGTGGAATGACTTTTCTCATAGTCAATGTTATTGATTTGCTGATTGAACAGAGAGATGCTAATTAAAGGGTATGTTTAATTGGTTGGTGAGAGGTGATGTTTGTGGTGTTTGGGTGGAATGGGATCTCCTATCCTTTCCTGAATACATCAATATATTCATCCCTACCTATTCAAATGTATTTCTCTCCAAATTCTCTTTATCCCTTCTTTTACATTCCAAAATAATTTCTCTTTTTGTGCATCTTACTCACTCATTCATTTTCACAATAAACACTTTACATTTCTTTCTCCAGGCCAAGATTCTTTGCCTAGTCCTTCACTCTTGTTCTTTGCTCTTTGACACCAAAAGAGGAGAAATTGGACAGTCAAAGACAAGATCAGAAGTAGAGAGAGAGGGGAGTATAACCATGGTAAAGGGGTGGAGTTGTAGAGGTGGTGGTGGGTTGCTCATTGGGCAGACGTGGAGAGAGTTGTGGTCATGATTTAGACTCCTCGGTTAGTTTGAGACTCAACACTTGAACCAGTTGAGGTTCCAAATCTTTAAGCTTCTTTTTGTTGACTAAACCCTAACGTGTGTGCAAGGTAAGTTGGTCTTTTCGAAAAAAATGGATGAAGTTTGTTAGTGTATCATCAGCTCCCCCCCCCCTGAGTTAGTGGGCCTTCACATCAGTTCACTAAGTCACCTCTTGAAAAGATATGTCGTTCATGATGATTGAGTCTGAATCGTTGCTTGAGCCGCGCGCCTCATTAATTGAATGTGCGTCGGTTCGGTGGAGAAGAGGTAGGAATCCCATCCTTATTTTTGGTCATCCTTTATGTGGAGACTAACTCTTCTATTTTCTTGTTTTGTTTATCTTTTGATTGAAAAAATTGTTCGTCTTCTTCATGGCTCAACAAAACCTTCTTGATGTCGCAACTTTGGCCAAGGGCCTTGAGTTTTTTAAAGACATGTTGATCTCTGAATTGGGCCTTGCTTAAATTTGTACGAAGTTCGGGGTCCCTGAGGACTTATCATTATATTCTCTGAAGGATAAGATGCCAATGTTGCCACCAGAAGGGTTCATCTACTTGCACCGCGGGGTGCTTCAAATTGGAGTTTGTTTTCTTGTTTTGGATGTGATTTGGGACTTTTTGGACTTTCTTGGAATTCCTACGGCCCAGTTGGTTCCTAATGGGTACATGATCGTTCTTCTTATTTTGATTAGGGCAAAGGAAGCTGGTGTCCGCGTGACTCCGCGAGTGATCCAATTGTTGACTTCTCCTCGGCCGAACGATCACGCTGTCTGTAAAATGACGTCGTCAGCTTGCTTTGAGAATTTGCCTGATGACTTCAAGTTATGGCTGAAGTATTGCTTCTTGGCTCATGTGGATTCAAAATGCTTACAATTCAAGGGTCGTATGCTCAAACGAGAATTCAAGCCACATCGTAAGTATAGCTTTTTCTTCTAGTTCCATTGCGCTTGATTGTAGTCTAATTGTTGCTCGTGTTTCCTCACAGAATGATTTCCCAGTACTCCTCTTACCCTAGATGAGTGAAACACTATGGAGACATTCCCCGACTTGCAAACGAAGAATGTAATGGATGTTATATGTGTCACCAACTTTATTTGCAATAGGATGTGAGACAACTAGCATGAGGCCCTTACTCTTTATCGATCATCACGAGTTAAGTCTGAAGGTGGGGCCCCTTCTAGGAAAAGGAAAGCCGTTGGAGCTAAGACTCATGTTTTGTCTGACACGGAGGGGTCGCCTGAGACGCTCGCCTCCTTTGTGAGTTTGAAGAAGTCTCGCGTTAGAACATGGTTGTCTTCAAAACGATATGCTCCACTAAGTGAAGAATGTGAGTATGATCAGCCTGTCAGGAGGGATGCCGATGTATCCGGATGGGAGAAGGATCATAGAACCACCTATGATTAGCAAGGGTTGAAGATATATCGAATCTTAGTGTCACACAGGCGGAAGCTCTAAGCGAGCAGTTGATGCTAGCTGCAATGGCGGCTTCTACTGGTGAAGGTCTGATGCGAAACAGGGTTGTCACTCCCCTATTTCGCGGTGGTGGTGGCGGTGCTGCTGTCCGGAGATGGTGGATGAGAGAGTGATGGTGGATGGAGGTGGTGATGGTGATGAAAATCACTTTGTGAGGCTTGTGAGGAAGAGGGTTTGATTTTGACTATTGATGCTTAATTCCCTTCTCCTCCTCCCATTTTCTCACCATTTTTCTCTTGTATTTATAAAGAATGGGAACAATGAATAGAGATGAGATAAATGGATGATTCATGGAGAGAATCAAGGTATAATTGAGAGAATATTCTTTGGGTAGGATTGGGCTTGAGTTTATGGGTTAGGTTTTTGGGTTTAAGTTATGGGCTTGGTTTTGGGTTTAAGGGTTTAGACATGTGACCCTCTACTTTGTACCACCGCTAGAGTCGACTAATTGTCAATCCTTAAATTGTCGCCTTAATACGATTTCATCGTTCACGCTCAAATTCCTACAAAGACATGAAAATGAAATAATTACTATAAAATATAATAATCGAAACACTAACATATATAAATTAAGGGACATATTATGTAATAATTATGTGAATATCACAAGCATAGTGTATTGTGCGGATGAGTTATGAAGAAACAAGAGTACCTTGGATCACTTGGCGGCATATAGGTGTGATTCGTGTGTCGGAATTGACTAGGGTTTCTAATGCTCGTGTCAGGCACGTGGTAGAATATTGTTTGAACAGTGGGCCGAGCCCATGGCCCCATAGAGTGAGAGCTAAGGTTCTCTGTACGCAATATGTTACGTGTACGGCGTAGATCGCATGGTGGCACATGTATGGTGTGGATTGTAAGACGGTTGAGTATCAGTTACTCCCCCTCAATTAATGGGGTTGAATGCAGCCCTGTTGATTGGACGAATGTGAACTTGCACAGTATCTTTGGGAATCGGTTTCTCCTAGTTTCCCATACGGTATTCAATGCTGACAGTTAATGCTGAAGTGCCCTTTGGTGAGCCATTATGTCTATATAATGGTGTTTCTCCATCGTTGTAAGTACTATCTTCTGCAGAGCGTATCTCCTGTAATGCTCTTACTTGAAGAGAATGCTTTGGGTTTTCCAAAGGCTGAAGGGAGATCCCCATGGTTGGAGTCTTTGAATGTTTTGACATTTGCGCCGATGAGCCACGATGAGAACTGTTGTTATGTTTGGTCACCTGCTCTGGGTGAGCACCTAGTTGTTTCGTTGAGATCTCATAATTTCTTCTCATATTGCGAAGAAATACGCACTTACTCCCAAGGGATGAGTATGTTGTTTATTCGCTTGCACTTCGGTATTACCTTGTGCTGCTATGCCCGCATGTATGCGGTTCCTATTGCTAGCTTATGGTTGATCTAAGCGTTGGCAGATGCCTAATGCTTCCGGGGGTGGTATCCCTCAGGCACCCCGAGTACTGCGCATGGAAAAAGTGTCCTCGCTTGACAACACTGTGAAACCTTGACCGCTCCATCGCCCACGACCATCCTCATCTGCCTTCTTCTACCTCATTCGAAAGGTCGAAAGTCGTTTGAGGAAGTCTGCAACTCGTTGCTAGGTCTTTGTTGTCGTTGTTGGGTCACTTTCTGGGGGCGCTTTGGAGGAGCGGACGACTGCTTTGTACTCTCAGCCCCTTCTCGCACCTTTGTCCTTGATCTTGGGAAGTAGTCGAGCAAAGTTTACTTGGGGTTCCTTTGCTCTTTTCGGATCTTCTTACGTAATCAAACTGTTTAAGCGAATCTTTACTTTATGTCGCATCAAATTCAGATGCTCATAGTATGTAGTCTTTTGTACCCGCCTCAGGGCGCCCGTTGTTACATCTTATCAGTAATCAATATAGTGTGTTTGCGTAATTCTTTATTTATTTCTTAAATGACTGCAAATCACATAAGTTTCCAAGAACTAAAACTCGACATTGACTATGGAAAGGAAAATAAACAATTGAAATGGACTAATTGTTGGCGGAGAGAAATCGGCCCGGCCCTGAAGTGAATTCGCATGGCCCTTGTTGGATCGTTGATACTTTTAGCAAACTCTTGAGTTTCACTGATGTCACTGAGGCTACTGAAGAGTAAACCTTGTGTGGGAGTTAATCTCCCCACCGACGGAATGTCGGGGGGTTGTACTCCCGTCTATATTGACCTCTCCATTCTGTTGGGTTGAAGAGCGGATTGTTTCTGTTCCGCTTGTTGGGACCTCGTGCGAGTGGAGTTGTGCATCCATAGTCGCATGATCTGACTCTGTTTTAGGTTGCTCTATAGGATCCGGTTGGATCTGGGAACATTCTATTTACTTTAACTTAGCATAATAGCAGCCTCGTGCCATAGGCCGGTCTCCACATGTATAGTACATCACCCTCCCACACCTAGGCGATGTGAGACTATGATTTCCCCTTTGTAGTTTGCCAACCCTCTTGGGATCCATGGGCTCTTGGGCTTATCCCTCACCTTCCCCCTCAGGTCCTCCCATACAAGGGTATCCTTAAAATATAAAAACCATAGGGACCAGAAACAAGTCGAAATAGCACATAAGAATTCGCGAAATATAATTCAACTAGATATGAAGTTGACGTCCACAGTCAAGTTTTCGAATAAAGGAAACTATCCGAATCTTAAGAATTGGTAATTGTTATTGACTCGAGGGGTTTACCTTTGTTTTGTCTTTTGTTGTCAATTTCATAATTGTTCGGATTGTGTAATCTCTAATTACTGATGTTGGTAACCGACCCAAAGCAATTTGATTCTAATTCAATTCGTGACGATCATAAGCACCCAGGAGATGTGGGACTATGATCTCCCCTTTGTAGCTTGCCAACCCTCTTGGGATCCATGGGCTCTTGGGCTTCTCCCTCACCCTCCCCCTCAAGTCCGCCCACACAAGGGTATCACAATTCGCCCCCCCTTGGGGGCCAACGACCTCGTTGGCACACTTTCGGCTGGGTCAGGATCTGATCACGACCTGATCCACAGAGTACTATATTTTCTGCTTTGGGCCCAAGGCTCGCATGGCTTTAAAACGCGTAGTACTTTGTAGATCCAACCTCGTACGTACATATATAGTACATCACCCTCCCGCACCCAGGCGATGTGGGACTATGATCTCCCCTTTGTTGTTTGTCAACCCTTTTGGGATCCATGGGCTCTTGGGCTTCAACCTCACCCTCCCCCTCAGGTACGCCCACACAAAGGTATCACAGAAAGGGTGATTGTTCAGACTGATTTGAAATTATGTAAAGGTGGTTTTATGAAAGTTTCAATGTTCTATGGCGGCTTGAGTCTATTTTTTTTTTTTTTTTTAAATTATGGAAGAGAGGTTGCATTTGAATGTTGTTAAGTTGTACGCATTTCTTTTGTGAGGCGAAAGCAATAGTGAACGTATTGGCAAGTATTGCCTAGACGAAGAAGATAACTCAGGTGTTCAATTCCCAAACGTTGGGTATTCAAGGACAGGGAGGTATGCTCTATGTTAACTACAACAATTAAGGCATTTTTCAAGAAAAAATGTCCTTGACAAAACTTAAAATTTTGTTGAAAATTATTTTTAACAAGGAAAATATTCGTTAGTGGGTTCCTGGAGGCATCCCCGTAGCTAAAGGTATTTGCCAAGGAATTATAATTTTTGTTGGTAAAAGGGATGCTAAGTCAAGAACATATTTTGTTGGTAATATTGACAACTACCAAGGAAATTCGTTGGTAAAAATCAAATATCTTTACCAACAAATTGTTTGTTGCAAGAACTATTTTATTTACCTACAAAAATTTTCTCGAGGAAAATTGTCATTGGCAAAGGTAACAACAACCTTTATCATAGAACTTTTTCGTTGGTAAAATGCATGAATATCAATGAAAGTTGTCATCGGTATCATTACCAATTACCAAGGAAATTATTTTCAATAAAAAAATGATATATTAAAGTTGTCTAAGAGACGACCTAATCTAGGTCCCAAACTCTAAGGACACCACCCACTACCTCCCAAACTCTAAGGACACCACTACTCTTGATGTTAAGACCCCACTATGAAATTCCATATATAATATATTTATTTTTAGGCTCAACGTGAATCGAACTCCTGACCTATAAGTAAAATAGGTTGCAATATTTACCAATTGAGCTATTTGAATAATTGTGTTGTGTGAAACAACTTTATAGCTTATTAAATCAAATTACTCATTTTTTGCAATAAAAAAAAATCATTGCTACGTATATAATAGAAACCAATATATAATATTTCGTCACTATAAATTAGAACTAAATATTTTCACGATTATAAGATTTATGTTAAATATCTACCATTTTCAGCAATGAAAAAAATTTCACAATAACACCATTATAATCTGCAACAAAATAATAATAACATTTCAATGCTATATGTTATTGAAATTGGTTATATCCCCAATGACATAAAATTAAATTGTTGTAAATAAGAAAATGAGCCTTAATAAGAAAAAAATTCATGGAAATTTTATCAATATTTAGCAACGAAATAAATTGTTACCATTAATATTATAATTAACAGTAAAATAATGTTGTATTGTTAAATAAATTTTATTTGATTTTTCAGATGAAATAATATCAATGCTACTAATAAAAAATTTCAACGAATTAATATTTTTTCACTATAAAGAAGTTAGGAGCTTTAAATATAAAAACAATTCATGAAAAAAATTCATTATAAGTAACCAAATAAATCGTTGCAATAACGTGGTAATTAACTAGAGAAAATTCAGTTTCATTGTTGAAGATACACGAACAAGTGTTATAGTGCATTTACTAAGAAAATGTTTGTCAATAATATTAATATTTATTGACAATGAAATAATTTATTGTAAATGACGTCATTATAACTAACAAACTAAAATTTTGTTGAAATAGAAATATTTTGTTGCTAAATAATGTTTGTGGGAAATTGGTTTTGGAACAAATATTTTTTGCCACCTCTTTACAAAGAAAAGTTGCCAACAAAATAGATTTTGTTACAAAAAGTGACAACTCTATTGTTTTTTCAATGAAATTTATTTTTGTTAGAAATAATAACATATTAACAAGGAAAATAAAACATTTTTTGTAGTGAGTATACCAATTTCCAACAAAATAATGATTTGTCGCTATAAAATAGTTAGTGAACTTTAATGAGAAACAAATTTTCATGAAAATAATTATCAGTTTTTACCTAGAAAACAATTTGTTACGAACAATGTTATAATTACCAACAAAATCTTATTTCCTAGCTACAAAGATTTCATTAAAAAAGATATTGTTTCCAACAAAATAAAAAACGTTGCCAATAGTGTGACAATTCTCAACGAAATATTACTTTGTTTCTATAAATTAATAAACGAGCTTTAACAAAAAAAAACCTAATGAAAAAAATTATCAATCATTATCAACGAATCCAATTATTATTAATAATGTGATTATTGTCTAGGAAAACATATTTCCTTACTAAAGAGGGATGAATAAGATTAAATATTCGTTAACAAGGAAAGTGATTTGTTGTTAAAAATTAGTCTTCTTTAGCAACAAAATATTTCATTCTAGATGATGCCATAATTACCAATGAACAAGTATTTTGTGGCCATAAAAATAATTTCATTGTTAAATCAATTTAGCGAGAAATTGGGTTTGGAGGGAATGTTTCCCGCCACCTATTTAACAATGAATGTTTCCTACAAAATATATTTTGTTGGAAAATAGTAACAAGTTTATGGCTTTTTCAAGGAAATTTTTTATTTGTTGACAATGCTACAATATTAACAAGGAAATCAATTTTTGTAGCAATAATTTTGTTGGTAAAAGATAGATTTCTTGTAGTGTTCTGTAGCAGAGTAACACTTGTTTCTACAACATAGTAGCGAGTTGGTTGTGCACAAAGCAGTTGATGTAGCAGTGCATGGCAGGATGGATTTCTTGGCTCTGGTATGGGGGCGGGGTTGCACTGTTTTTTACCAAAACAGAATCGTACTCTGGTTGCTTGGTTTTTCATGAGTTGTTTTCATGGTAGAAAGGTTGGGGTCAGTGTGTGGCAAGGCCAATATGAAGCGGTTGATAGATGTTTTTTAGATGTAGTCAGTAACATTTTGGTTAGTTTAGCAAAGTTTATTTTGAATGCATTGTTCGGTAAAGTCGTAGTGTACTTCTGATTGGTTTGTAAATCTCTTTTTGAAATAAAGGTCTGGCATCCCAAAGTTTCCCCTCCATTCCAGAGGTTTAATTAAAAAATGAAAAAAAAAAAAGTGATTATTTTAGCTCCTGAAACATTTCACCAATCTATGTCATATACAACCGAGCCATCATGCTATATGAACAACACAAGCAATCAGACATAGCAACAATAAAGATCCTGCGACAAGCTTTTCTCTGTGAATTGCAAAGTCTGTAAGAAAACACCAAAAATTCTAAATGCTTCACTGATGTATTGGTGTTTTCTAAGGCTTTTGGAGGAAGAATTAGAAAGCCCATAATCACTTTGTTAACGACAAAATGAACAAGAGAAGCAAGGAAACCACTTTGTCCCTGAAGCAGCTGGGACTGCTGGAAGTGCTTGTGGTTGTGATTTTTGCTCTGAAGACTGCGTTTGTTGTTGTTCAGCCTCTGCTTTTACTTTTGGTACACTAGAGTCCACTTTTACTGATCCACTTTTTGTCCCTTCCTTCGTCAATCTACAAATAACCGAGGAATGCATTTGATCACACCCCCATATGTAGGCAAATGCAATTTTGAATGCAAAGGTAATCACATCTAATAAAGGGTGTGGAAGAAAATAAGTCTTTCACATAATTTAATTTGTGGTGAATGTGACCAACAAACTCTGGTGCACAATAACATAGTTAGGGTCCTTATTCATTTCTACATTTAATTATCTTAATTTGAAATATCATATAGTACATCATTGTTAATTATCTACAATTTAAAACATCATATAATCATTGTTACGTATCTACAATTTTTTTTTGGAAAGTCGTATCTACAATTTAACATATTCACCTTAAAAGATATGGTATATCTCTAAAAACATGGAGTTAAATAATTTCATAACATAAATCGCATAAAATGAATAAGTTCTTGAAAAATATTTGCAACTTGAAAGCTTATTAATATTCACATCATAAATTGAATCATTTATGTGGTGAGTTATGTTGCCCCTAGAAAGATGGCATAATGCCCTTAGAGCAATGAAAAATTGCCATGTACAGATGCATGGCATGTCGACTTACCAATTGAATAATATTAGGTTATAACGGAAAACGTGCATCCATTGGCGTGAATTAATAGGATAAGCCACCACAAATGGAGACATTTATCTGTGTGCGAGCTCTAGGATGTTACCAAGTCAACTAAAAAAGTGAAAAACCAATATTAAAAAAAAAAAATACACTAAGCATGCAGTTTAAAAAGAACTAACAACGACACCAATAAAATAAAAAGTTAAAAAATAAAATAAAAGAGAAAAACCTTAAAGAGGTAATAGTCTCTCTGGATTAAACCCATAAAAAAAAAAAGATTGAATGACAAAGAATAAAAATAGTGAAATAAGCCGATGTGCTTGGTCTAATTTTATATGTGTTCACTAAAATTTATTTCAAAATCTCATGTAGATAATGACCAAGCTTAGAAAAAACACATGTAATGCACGTGCAGACTGCTAGTAAAGGTTGATGCTTAAAATATAAATATGCGTCTAAAAGATAAGTAGAATGGACTCACATTGGAAAGGCAAAAGAAACCACGCTAGTTCCACTGCCAGAAGAGTGGTGAGAAATGTTAGTGGAACGATGGATGCTCTCCGAAGGTGTTTTTTCCTCATTAGGTCGTATCACCTCCTTCACAGTTTCTGATGCTGCTTCATTAACACCTAATTCTGAACTCTTTGTAGTAAGGGTAGATGTGCCTGGGGTAGTTGTGCCAGGGGTGGTCGAGCCTGCGGCAGAAGTAGGAGTAGTTGGTGTTGATATATGAGTAGTGGTTGCAGTAGGGATATTCATGTTGTTCACATCCGTTGTGGAATTTGGAAACTTGAACATATCATCAGGTCTTCCTAATTCTTGAGACTTGCCCATCAAAATTGCTTGATCTTTGGAGAAACTGTTATTTCCCATATGGATACTGAATAACGATTCATTAGATGCTACACTCCATTCAACCGGTGTTGTAGACTTAGTTCTTGCAAATACCGTAGAAGGAATCCTATTCGGATCTGGTTCTCCGGGTCGTTCCATTACTTGAATGGGAGGGGATTTTTTTGGTGACTTGTTTGATAAGTCTGACACAAATTGACCATGTTCATCAAGTTGAAGAAAATCAGCAGCACCTACAGTAGACTTACGCGGTTGTTCGTTTTCCTCTAATAAGAAGAAATCTTCATCAAAAGAATCTGAAGAAAAAGAAGAAGGGCGTGACTTTTTGACATCATCTTTCTTGGTAGCTTCTGTAGGTTTCGGTTGATTACTAGCATGTCCAGAATCCATAACTGAACCTTCCTAATCTATCTTCAGACTTCAAACTTTGTATAATATCTCACCATGCAGGAACTGATTCCAAAGATACAAAAACTACCTGAGAATTATGCAGAAGATAAAATTAATACAATGAAACTAGATAGTTTGGATCTTTTATCATTTAAACAAGGCGCGATAATATATGATAATAACTGCAACATCGATACCTCATTCCAAACATAACCACTAAATTACGCATGATGGCCTCTACATAACATAAGAATAATATCGTAAGACCGGTTTCTACCTATCTCACAATAATTAAACATATGGAATTTTGAATTTTGGAAGATCAGGTGGTCCACTACTACAATTATTTTGTTATACATTTGTTTTAAAAGAACATACGACATATGAAAAAAGCACTTGCTTATCATGCCATATATATTAGCCAATATGCACTACCTAATTGAGGTAAGAATCAGATGAGCTCTGGGAAACATATTACACCATATATTTCTTTTATTATTATTATTTTTGGTAAATTTGTGTCAAACTGTGTATGTAGGGATAATTTACTTGCATGCCTTCTTTGTCGATAATACATTACTGATATTCTTTAAAATTGAAAGGGAGAAGAAAAATAAGTGATTAAAAAAATTTCAAATTCTTAAATAAATATGAACATATATATATTGTTTCACTACATTGTGCACATTAACTATCAGCTGTGGCAAAAAGTAATACAACTAGTATCAAATTTGCAAGTACATCACTTAAGGAACTTTCAAATATACATGGGTATTACTTAAAAATAAAAATTCTTATTCAATTTTATTAGGTCTTCATAATTTGTGTTCATGGACACTAGCAAGACATGGATTCAAGTTTGAAACATTTTTTTATACATTCAAAATTAAGTTGAGTACTCTATACATGTCTATAATTCATAATAAATTAATTAAACTTTTCTTAGAATTTAGGGAAGAAACAACAAAAGAATAATAGGGTTTATAGATTGAAAAAGGAAATGTACTTACTTGATGAATAATTTAGATTGAACCCTCCCTACGACACCTGTGGCTAAGATAAAGATGAAGAGGGCAAGGACAATGATGATATTTGATAATTGGCATGGGTCCGTTTATATGTGATGTATTACGTAAAGTAAAAATGGTGTGGAGGATGATAAGATAAGAAAAGATGAAATGGCAGAAAAGAAGAAAGGGAAAACAGAGAAACGAAGGAGGAAGTATGGTAGGAGATGAAGAGGAGGGCAGAGAGAGAGTTTCGCCATTTTCTCTCGCGTTAGTTGGGGAGTCTGTTACTTTCCGCGGCGAGCCTTTCCCAAACTCTTTTTTTTTCTCTCTCCTTGTAGTCTACAAATTACACTTGTCCACATACAAGATTCTAACAAAGCCACTTCTTACAACCCATGTTTGTTTATTGTTGTATTGTTATTATTATTATTTTTAAATCCAAGTCCTTTATTTTCCACCACTTAAAGCTTTGGCCAATCTGGCTCTAATGAGCTGGGTATGAAGCTCTGTAAATGGACCATAGCTTCGGGGATATAGCAGTGGTCTGCTGCAGATTCGAACCAAATCTTTCTTGATCTGGAATCCAAACCTGATCCCAAACTCATGTATCTCTATTTCTTTCATTTCCACAAAACTTTGTCCACTTAAAATAGGCAGCACCTAATAATTAAACAGACTTCTTTAGACTTTTATTGACAGATACTTAATTTGCTTCATCATACCATATAAGTAATATAAAGTGACAACCATGTCTCTGGTACACTTGACTTGGGCGTAATCTTAAAAAATATACAATTAATTAATAAAAATGAAGATACTAAACAAAGTAATTGTAAGTCCAACTTATCTGATGCTACTTACAGGACAAACTCATGAACTTGACTGAGAAGATGCAGAAGATGTAAGAGGATCTGGAAAATGATTCTGTTTGACATCTGTAAGTCCTATTGTAGATGTAGGAGGATCTTGAAAAGGTTTGGGTAGCATTTGCAGTCTGCAACATTTCTTTCCAACAGGAGACCTCTGGTGCAATATAACCATAGGTACTTCGTGTGCCAAGCATTGACAAAATACTGTCCCTAGCCGGACAAAATTTAGCCAACCTAAAATCTTCTCAGATTTTTTGACAAAAGTCCTTGTCTAGGAGAATGTTGTGAGGTTTGATGTCAAAATGCATAATGCGTGTATTACAACCACGATGCAAGTACTCTAACCCATTAGCGATTCCCAGAGCAATTTGATAGACCTTCTCCGATCCTGAAGGGTGGGTTAGGCTTGTGTTTGTGCTCTTTTCGTTGTAGATGGATTTTTCGAGAGATCCATTGGGCATGTATTCATAAATGAGGGCTATCTTAGACCTATCATAGCAATATTCGATAAGGCTAACAATATTGACATGGTTAGAGTTCTACCGATTGTAGCAACTTCTTTGATGAATTCTTCTCCATTGCCTTTGGATTTTCGGTCAAAACCTTAAGTCACCACGAGCTTGTCCCTAAGCTTCCCATTGAAAACACTTCCATAGCCTCCTTGTCCTAGTTCATCCTTGAAGCAATTAGTAATTTTTTTGAGGTCTGAATATTCGTGTCTGCAAGAGCTTCTTGTAAAGCTTGTTGGAAAACTCGGACTTGATTAATTGCTCTTTGTTGTTCAAATTGAATGGTTTTGTTTTTGTAATTTCTAACCTTTCCAAATACTGACCTTGAATTCGACAAATTCAATTTTTCTCGTTCTATTTCCAGGTATTCATTACCTCGCCTCCTCCATCCCTCGTGACTATCAAGGGGTAGTACAGGAGTATCACATGTTGTCCAACGATTGTGCCTTTCGGCCTGATCTTAGGCCCTGACTCACCTCCATAGACGAACTTTGCCGAGGAACCTTGATTGGCCAAGTCCATAATTTTCTATAAATGTTTCCACATTGACATTTTTTCTATGTTTGGTATTCCATCAACTGAACATTAGAAGGCAATATGAGGAAATTTTGCTCGTATATATTATTAGTAGGATTAAAGTAACTGATGCTCCGATTCCAGTCGATGCACCTGTGATGCGAGAAACTAATTAGTTAATTCAATCCTAGCACATTGATTATCTGCATAGCTCGAATTGTTGAGTTTCGCATGGTTTTTTTGAAAGCTTACCGAATATGACTCTTTTTCTTTGTCCCATAACTACCTACATCCACAAGCATGAAATTAATAACGCCAATTACAAGATTGAAGTGTCTAAGTATCTAAATCACCAATGATTTCTTTAGATGTTTATTTCGTCATTTGTGGCGTGCAGCTCAAAGTCAGTCGAAGGTTTGGTAAACATTTGGAAATGGAAAAGTATGTTTGTGAATCTCATTATGAACTAAATTTAGTTGCAGTATGAACCTTTTAAAATTTCATTTTCTCCTCCAGGAAGAATCATAGAAAGAGAACTATCTCAGCAAATAATTCTCACAGCTATCAAGTTTGCAAGTGTAAAACTTGTTCAGGTTCCACTAGTCACATCCCATACCTAGTGTTGATGAGTAGCACAAGGGAGAAAAACTTGAACCCAAATTATGACGTGGGTCTAAAATTCGTTAACCGGGTCGATTTATGTTGGTGAAGGAGTGCTTGGGACTGCATAATGGGAGCAGGTCTAAGATCAAAGGATCACGCAACCTTCAGGCATTCCTTATTGTTGTGCGCGCAACGCAGCCTTGATACAATTTCTTGCACACACAGCGGCAGAAGCAAAGCGACGACTTCTGCGGGAAATAGTGGAGCTACATATTACGGATGAACAAATGATATTACACACAAAATATAGATAAACGGATGAAACACGAATTTAACATGGTTCGACGAACTCGCATACATCCACGAACAAACGAACAATCCTTCACTGTTCCAAATCTAGTTACAAACAGATACAACTTGTTTCTAAAAAGAAACCAAATACAAAATCCAAAGAATTCGGATTACAAATTTCTCATGATCCTCACATCGATACAAATGCAGAGAGTGAGACCTCTGCTGAGGATCCTTGATCCCGAATGATGGGATGATCAAATGAGGAACCCTTGGTCCCATTTTATAGACAAACTGAGGAGGTTGGAGGTCACCTCCTTTCTTACTTACTTACTTCATCCTTAAGAAAACAAACTAAAGTTAACAATGACAGCTAGGTCCACTTACTTGTTCAAATTGATTTCTTCTTACTTAATCATTAAGAAATTCAGGTCAAATTCAACAAAGGCAGCTAGCATATCACGTACTTATTCAAACTGATTTCTTCTTGCTTAATCCTTAAGCAAGCCAAAGATTGTTCTAGAAGCTTCCACAAACTTTAAGCCACTTGATAAGGTGATGGAAGCTTCTGCCGTATTCCACCACATTTTCTCATATTTTTCAACAATTTTCCACCTCAGTGAAGATTTCTCAAATCTGAGCCGATCAGCACGACCAGAAGCAAACAACTTATTTCCAACGAACATAATCAGTTCAATACTGATCATCCAAATTGAAGACATCACCCCTCCAAACGCGCTCATAGGCGCCAACACAACTTGATTTCCCTCCGATTGACAATCAAAAATTGGTATCAGAGCCGATGGTTCGGCCTTGGGCTTGGCGAGTTGAATTGGAAGTGCAAAATAGCACGTTGTGTTGGAGCTTACCTCGATTCAGGTTTGCTCAATATGTCTCGCCAAGGTGGAGATTGTTAGAGATAATGGCTCAACATAGTCCCACATTGAGTAGTGACCAACATCGTGTGAAAAATATAAGTGATTCGATATGTCTCATAAGCAACGATGCCTTTTGGGGGCAGTTGAGTAGTTGAGCCCTACTAGAAAAATATTAGGATGTGTAAGTCAATCCATTTTGATCCCCAACTGCAAGTTGGTACCATAATTGCTACCATTGTAGGAAATGTTGGGAGTGGTACCAATCACTGAGATAAAGCTCACCTCACAATTCTGATTCCAATCATATAAACCTAGAACTAGTGCATACTCCTGGAATATATAAGAACAATTTGTAGGAGTGGACCGAGGTATGATACATATGGCACAGAAGCTGGTGAATATGAACTACAGTTACTGTAATATTTCAGATATTTGTACTGGTCAATAGAAGAAAATCAGAAGCATATGGCCGGTAGTGGTCAATAGAAGAAAATCAGAAGCATATGGCCGGTAGTCCTGGGTTATGGTTAATCTAGGACAAGTTTGTCTCAAAAACTCGGTCTTCACAATTATGAAGCTTTGTTATAAATAATTAATGCCTCTCAGCAAGGAATTTTGTTAATGAAGTTAAAGATGGGGTTTCCATTAGAACAGTCAATACCAAAACCTGGATATCCACAATGACATTGTTGCATGGAGTGACCAGAAAGAGTAATTGATGTTCAGCAAGTTCCCGCAATCGAAAGGACACCCTGCTTGCATTCCTAGTCCATCAGTTGAGACCATGTAATTGAAACAAAGTACAAATATAACTACAAGGTTTTGTATTTGTTTTGCAACTTTATGGATCTTCTTTTGAAACAATAACAAAAATGATACACCTACTCTTGGTTTGGTTGATAGTTGGATGGATTTTTAAGATCTATCCATGGCTAACTGAGTGTTCTAATTGCCAAGTCTTTATAGTGAACCAATGTTCAACACCATTTTTTCAACGTCATTAGACGACATTCAAAAGTCTTTTGAAGTAATTCCTACTGCCTTAGCAAGTTTGTTCATAAACTCTAAAACAAAACAAAATAATACAAAAAAGCATGTTGCATTCTCATCATAAGGTCCCAAAATATGTTTTCATCCTCATATACGCTGTAAAGTATCCTCTTTGATGCATACATACAAGTCATGCAATAATTGTTATTGTTCAGACGGAAATGTTAGCTCTTCAAAGCGGGTAATTTTCAGATAAAATTAGTATTAAATTCTTCCAATTTTAATTTAACCTATCATGATTTTATCCAACAAGGGCCAACAACCAAGAAATATATTTATTGATTAAAGAAACCATTCAATAAAGAGAGTGTGCTCATTCTTTTCCAACTTTTGTTTTTGAAATTAATAATAGAACATCAACAGTAAGGGCGGGCCAAAGAGAGTTTCCTAGACTATTTTTTAATATTGTTGGTATACAGGGTTCTCAAATTGAGGTTATCAACAATAGCAAACCACATATAAGGATTCCCAATTTTTACTTTTAAATTTTTTTATGGATTATTGGCCATTGAATGATGAAAGAGTATTGCAGGTCATGAAGAAGACGACATAAAGAAAATTTCACCATTTTTATCTCTCGCATTTGTTGTGTAGTCTATTACTTTCCATAACAAGCATTTTCCAAATTCTCTATATCAAGCTTACAAAAAGAAGAAGAAAGACAATACATCATATCTGACTTGCCCCAAACTCGCTTGATTCGGCTGGTATGGTTGTCTTGTAGGTAGGCAGGAGTGGGCAATACCTAATCGCCTTCTAATAGAGCCAGTTGTTGCAAATATTAATAGGCAAACCTTATCAGTTTTTTCCTCTTTTTTTATCTTTTTATTTTTTATAGATACAAATCTATGTAACAACTTTAGTTGTAGATTTCCTCTTTGTAAGTCCTGTGGTTTGAGTAGCAAATCACTATATAGTTTAGTAGAATAGTAAAGGTTAGAATCAAGGAATGATTTCGCTAAATCTCGCGAATTTTCAACGAAAATTTCATTTTTTTTCAAATTATGAAAAGAAAAAGAGCGAAAGAAAAATTTTCATATTTTTGAGGGTTTCGTAAAAATACAAAAACCAACTGCCAAAAACTACATTTTTTCGAGGGTTTTTTCAAAATATTTTGTGGGTTTTTAGTAAATTTTGATTTTTTTTCGTATTATCAATTCTTTTAATTATTTATTGATTTTTAAAATCACCTCCCTGTTTTTCTAATTATCATTTCTTCTACTTATATGTTGATTTTTGAAACCACCCCCTGATTTTCTAATTATATATTCATTTCATGTTTGTTTCATTTCTTGGTATTTAGGCTTCATTTTATATGTTTAATAGATTTATCTACTTGCATCTTTTTCTTTTTTTAGATATTTCGTATACACTCGAAATTCATTATATATATATTTTATGTATCCTCAAAATTGTTACGTTTTTTCTTTACACACCGAAATATTCTCGAAACATTTCTTAAAATAAGAAGACCAAAATGAACTCAAAAAATAAAATCACAATCCTTAATTAGAACTTAGAACAAATGAATACCTAATCTCATTCTAATAGAGCCCAGTTGTTGCAAATCTTAATAGAGCCAATAGTTGCAAACCTTATCAGTTTTTTTCCTTTTTTTTTTTTTTCCTTCTTCTTTTCTTTTCAGATACAAAATCTATGTAACAACTTTAGTTGTAGATTTCCTCTTTGCAAGTCCTGTGGTCTGAATGGCAAGTCACCATATATTTTAGTTGAGTAGTAAAGGTTAGAACTTACAACAAATGATGTTTCCACCACCCCCTTCCGTTTGTTTATGTTTTTATTTTTTATTTTTATTTTATTTCTGTTTTTTCTATTTATTTTAATCATTAGAAGAAAAAAAATTATTGATTGTTTTATTTTCTCATCCCTTTTTTTTAAAGGGCGAGCAAGATTTTTATTTGATTTTAAAATCATTAAACGCCTTCAACGATACCATCCGCCATAAGTCTACTTGTTGAGCTAGCTAGTACATCGTTGGCAAGAATGAATAACTTGATACCACGTGAAAGTGAGGAATTTATTGATTTGGCTTTCAAGTAACTAAAAATAAAACTAATTTTTAGTAGCATATTTTCTAAATTTAATAAGACATTGTTAATCTTGAAAATCCACTAGTTCATTCAAGTTTTTATGTACACATATCTGGCTGTGAGGAATACAATTAATTTCAATATATATAAGTCTATCACGGAGCAGGTATTGTCTGCTCTATATAAAGTTACTATCACATGACAAAAATTACCGCTCATTAAAAAAAAAAAAAAAAAAGATGAAATTGCCAGTGCAGAGTGCATTTCGGATTTCCCAGGCCAGCTAGAATTTCGGATTTCGAGCAATTCTTCCTGGTCTGGGAAACCAGCGAGGTTGCTGCCTGGGGGGAGAGATTTTACACTTTTGCCCCCCCCCTTTTAAACACCTTTTCCAAAAAGGTTGTTAAAGTGGAGGGCGGGCAAAAGTGTAAATTCACCCCCCCAAGGCAGCAACTTCGCTGGTTTTTCCCAGGCCAGCTAGAATTTCGGATTTCAGTGAGAATGTGTAGAAAGAGAAAAAACAGAAGAAAGATTTTCATTGCAAATGTTGGAGGAAAAAAAGAAATAGAAAACCCAGTGAATAGCGAAGCTCCCGGCGAGGATCGAACTCGCGACCTTTCGCTTACGAAGCGAACGCACTACCACTATGCTACGGAAGCAGTTACAGGCGCCAGGGCCACAAGAAATTATTGTGACTAGAGGATATGGGTTTAAATTTGAAGACAAAGCAAGGATTAAGGAAGGCTGAGGCTCGCTATGTGTGGAATAGCTTTGATCATCTCTGATCTCCGTATCCACTCTTCTTCCCACTTCAACAACAACAACAACTTCAGCTCCATCTCCTCCTGCTACTCAACAAGTACGCTTTCACTTTGCTTCACTGAATCTTAACAACAATCCATTCATTTTCTTCTTGTTTCCTTTTCTTGAGCTTGCTTTATGTATGCTCATGCTGCGTTATAAATTGTTTAGTGCTCCGGGTTTTCACAAAATGACCCAATCATCCCACCCATCTTTTCATTTCTGAATAAAAAATGGAAAGCAAGGTTACCCATCTCGCCAATCTCTTGCAATTTTGTATAGATAAAAAAGCCCACTTGGCGGGTAAGCTTCTCCACTCACACATCCTGAGAAATGGCTACTACTTCCAAGATGTTTTTTTACCCAACAGGCTCATCGAGTTCTACTCCAATTGTGGTCGGTCCGATTCTTCGTTCAAAGTGTTTAGTAATATGCCTGCAAGGAATGTGTACTCGTGGAATGCGCTTGTTAGTGTGTTTGCCAAAAATGACAGGGTCGAAGAAGCGTACGACTTGTTTGTGGAAATGCCTGAGAGGAATACTGTTTCGTGGAATACTATGATCAGCGCATTGGCGCGTAATGGATGTGAAGAGAAGGCGGTGGAGTTGTATTATATGATGAATGGGGAGGGTTTCATGCCTACTTTATTTACTTTTGCTAGTGTTTTCAGTGCTTGCGGTAGTCTTGTAGCTGTAGAACATGGTAGGAGGTGTCATGCTCATGTTATTAAAGTTGGTCTTAATAGCGATATGTATGTGGAAAATGCGTTGGTGGGTATGTATGCTAAGTGTGGGAGTACAGGGGATGCGGTTCGAGCTTTCAATGAGATGTCTCGACCAAATGAGGTTTCCTTTACAGCAATGATTGGTGGGTTAGCAAATACTGATCATGTCGACCAGGCACTGAAAATGTTTTCAAAGATGCATCAGTTTGGGATTAGGATGGACCCCATTGCCTTGTCGAGCATTCTTGGTGTTTGTGCTAGAGGAATAGCTGGAGAATCAGGTTCCTATAGTCGAAAGTGTGGAGTTCTCTCATCTAAACAGTATGGCCTACAAGTTCATGGGTTAACAGTTAAACTTGGGTTTGAAAATGATATCCACGTAAGCAATTCATTGCTTGATATGTATGCAAAGCATGGAAGTATGGACTTAGCTGATATGATTTTTGTAAACTTGCCCAAAGTTAATGTTGTTTCTTGGAACATTATGATAGCTGGGTATGGGCACGATGGCCAATGTGAGAAGGCATTGGAACTGCTAAGGCAAATGCAATCTTACGGTTTTGAGATAAATGAGGTCACATATGTGTCTGTGCTTGGGGCATGTGTTAAATCTGGTGACTTAGAAACTGCTCGTGAAATCTTTCATAAGATATCTCATCCTAGTGTGAGTTCATGGAATGCTGTACTTTCGGGCTACTCTCAGAAGGCACGACACAAGGAAGCATTAGATTTCTTTAGGACAATGCAGTTTCAGGGCGTCCGACCAGATCAAACTACTATAGCAGTTGTTTTCAGCTCTTGTGCAGGGATGGGGGTAATCAAGTGTGGAAAACAGGTCCATGCAGCTTCAACCAAGGAAGGTCTACATGTTGACATATTTGTTGCAAGTGCCATGGTTGACATGTACTCCAAATGTGGAAACCTTGATGCCGCGAGGAGTATTTTTGACAGGATGCCCGAAAGAGATATAGTCTGTTGGAATTCGATGGTTGCAGCTTTGGCTTTTCATTCTCTAAGCAAGGAAGCCCTTATTCTCTATAAGCAGATGCGAGAGAAGGGCATGGGTCCTACTCAGTTTTCTTATGCTACTATACTTAACTGTTGTTCCTCACTCACTTCTTTGCCCAATGGGAGACAGATACATGGACAGATAATAAAAGATGGATACACAAGTGATGTTTTTGTGGGAACTGCTCTGATTGATATGTATTCAAAATGTGGAAATGTTGATGAGGCTCGATGGTTTTTCGATGAAATGCATAACAAAAACATTGTTTCTTGGAATGAGATGATACATGGTTATGCACAAAGTGGACGTGGAGTTGAAGCTATTGAGCTCTTTGAATGTATGGTTCATTTGGGACATAAACCTGATACCATAACCTTTATTGCTGTTTTAACTGCTTGTAGCCATTCTGGGTTTGTGGATGTGGGGATGAGAATCCTCAATTCCATGGAGGGAGAGTATATGGTGCAGCCATTTGCAGATCACTACACTTGCATCATAGATTCACTAGGCCGTTCGGGTCGGTTTGTCGAAGCTGAAGTGCTTTTGGAAAAGATGCCATCCAAAGATGATCCCATAGTGTGGGAGGTTTTGCTTAGTGCTTGTAGACTTCATTCCAATTCCAGTTTAGGAAGACGAGCAGCTGAACAACTTATCCGCCTAGATCCACATAATGCTACGCCTTACGTGCTTCTGTCCAATATATATACATCTTTGGGAAGATGGGACGATGCTTCAGCCTTAAGGAAATTGATGTCTGACAGGGCTGTTGTAAAGGATCCTGCATATAGTTGGATTGAGGACAAAGACAAGGTGCAAGCTTTCATGGTTGACGAGGATCTTAGAACATTAAATGATGTCGTAACGAGTGACTCTCATTAGACGCATCAGAAAACATGTATCCTGAAGCATATCAGCATATACACTAGTAGATAGCATTTATGACACAAACTGATAATCAAACAACGTTTAGTCATAAAGCGGTTGAAATTGCCATGTGGCACATGTACTCTTTCAAAAGAGTGGCAGTGGCATTGCCATTTTGGTCACGCTTTCAATTTTGAAAACAGAGAAACTTTTTTGCGATATTTTCATGAGTTTCACCTTGTTTTGAGGTAATATGAATCACGTTTTGCTACTAAAATCGAATTCTCTTCTCGTCAATAAGTGCAAAGGCTCTAACTCTACTCCACTTAGCTGTTTTATGATCATGATCCATGAAGATCAAGGTTTTTAAATGCGGAGGTGTAATGCAAGGCGTTTGAAAAATGCGAGGGCTTAAGTTTCAACACATGAGGCATGAGCCTTATGAAAATGTGTATTTAAAATATAATAAAAATAAAAATGCAATTCATAACTAAAAAAAGAATTGGTATCTCAAAAATTGCATATCCAAAAAATAGTTGCATATAAATCAAGCATCAAACTTGCTAGTGCCATACTTTCATCAAATTTAAGAAAAGTAGTCAAATAATAATTAGAATTAACCCATTTACAACTCAAATTGCAAACCTATAACGTCATTAACATGTATTCATAGCTAAAAAAAATTTATATATATATATATAAAGCTAAACATCTAATCAACTTGGAGAAAAGCAGCTTGATAATTATCAAGAGCTGTTCTACCTGTCGAGGGAGTGGGCGAGGAAAACAGCGAGGGAGGGAGAGAGGGAGGGAGGGAGCCGTCCATCCCCCTCGGGATGTGTGCCGCCATTTTTCATGCTCGCATCCCTAGGGGGATGGACGGCTCTCTCCCTCCCTCGCTGTTTTCCTCGCCCACTTCCTCGACATTTAGAATTTTCGAATTATCAAATTGGAAAAGTGCATGTTGAAGGCTTGATCGATTTGGCCTTTGGAGAGATTTGGAGGCTTGATCCAATTTAGACTTTGTAGAGATTTGGAATAGAACAGTCATAGAGATCAGTTGGGCGAAGAACAGTGTGGGTTTTGACTCAATTGCACAAAATTTGGATTTTTAGGGTTATGTTTTTACATTTCCAAAAAAAATAAAATTGCTGAAACGTTTTGAAACGCAAAAAACGTTAAAAAAAACACGTCTCACAGCATAAAATGTGCTAAATGTCAAACGTTTTTTTTTTTTTTTTTTAATACTGATGAAGACACAATTTTATAATTTGAAGAGAAATAAAGAGTATAAATCTTAAGTAGACTTGGGTGTTTTGGGTCTCGCTAAAATAAGAAATATGACACCATGAGAATCCAAGTAGCTCTCTCCAAAGGGTGAATTCCGTTCGTGTGATTCTTTCAATTGGTGTAGGTATCCTTTCTGAAGTCGTAGTTTTCACTTACATGTGCACTGAGAATTTTTTTCAGACAAATCACTGCTTTTATGAATCAAATTGGGTGGTAATCGACTAATGCTTTGAAAGCATCTAGGAGATGGTTGGATTATAAGTTTTTACTGATTAAGATCCCAATTGATGTAGCCATGGGCTTTTAAACTAAAGGAATCTAATCTAATCTTCATCTAGTATAATTTAGGGATCAAGAGCGCGCACTACTTTTGTTAATTGTTTTGAATGAATTACGTCTTAATTGAAAAAGGCCCCTTTTTTTTTTTTTTTACGAGTTTTCTTAATGACTTGATCACAGCCAGGTTCATTTAACGTTTTCTCTTATTTGTTATTGGATATAATGGTATCAACTCTGTTGATTGTTCTACAACATGATTTTAAGTGTAATTGATAAATTTTATCATTAAATTTGTCCATATTGTAAATTCTTTATTGTGGATATCGAATACCGTTGTCTTTGTATCTATGGTTGTGTTTATTAACTCTAACCTCTGCAGGGTCACTTGTAGACAATATCAAGGCAGCTTTGCATAGAAGAGGTCCTGATGACATAGAAAGTAAGAAGGTATATCTGCAATTAAGGACCTCTAATCAGCCTGAAGACGAAGACCAAGTACCTCTCTTCAATATGGAAGAAGCAACGAAAAGGATGATGTCCTGCTTTTCTGAAACAAAAAATATAGCATCATTTCTGTAACTGAAGTTGTGCCAACTGATGGTTTTTTTCTAACCAAATTTCTCCTAGAACTGCAATTTGTTGGGGCCACACTGCAATTTAGGTTGACTACTTCTGTTCATCAGCCCTTGATGGATACTTGTGGAAATATCCTTGTTCATAACGGTACTATCATCTACTCTCACTCTCTAGTGTTTTGTATGATACAAGAATATGTTTAGACATGAATGTCGCTTATTTTGAGGGCATTGAATATGCAGGCTTTATAGTGTTTTGATCTTGTCATAAATCTTTAAACTTACCGATGCTCACATATCTAAGGGTTGACATGGTGGGGATAGCATGTTACAAATGTTTTAGTTTTTGGGAAAAAAAAATCAATTTAATAAGCGAAAATTCTAAAGTGCACTGGGGGTTAGCCTGGTGTTTTGCCTGGTGCTAACCCCCACCGTTCATTGTGCCTCGAGATTGGTGTAGCACCTATCTCAAGGCAAAATGAACGGTGGAGATTAGCACCAGGCAAAACACCAGGCTAACCCCCAGTGCTATGTAGTAGTGCTCTTTAATAAGTTACTATTGTTGTTATGGGCACTTTGGTAACCAAAGATTCAATTTAAAAAGGCATTTATTTGTTATTGGACCACACTAGTGGCATCATCCAATAGATTTTTTTTTTAATCATACTTTAAGTGTATCCAGTTGGTGACAACTGACAACCTTTTTCTTGTAATAAATATATCATGGATGAAATAAGGCGAGGCTCGGTCAGTCCATTATCGCTAAAGTTTCTTGCCTTTTCTTCGTTTTGCTCCTTCACACATTTACAATTTCTGTTTGTATTGCCAATGGTGTTATGGTCGAGTGGTTAGGGCTGTATAGGTTTATCCTCCACGTCCTAGATTTGACATGGTTACTTTCTTATAGTGTTGACCTGTAGGTCGCATCTTGTTGATAGGTCATGAAATCCTATAAAAACCTAGCTCGCTTTTCAAAAACAAAAAAAAAAATTATGTTTGTATTCTATTGTTTGACTAACTAACTTCAAATTCTTCCGGTCGGAAGGTGAAAGTTGACAAGAATATCTCTTCGTCAATATAAGACTTGTGATCTTACTACACTTTCACCCTGGAAACAAATTGTTAGTCATAGATTTAGCCCTCTTGCGTCATTTTAAACAGAACACGAGAACTGTTTAGGGGGCTTCTGGCACCCATTAGAAATCGAGGGCCTGCAACATCCTCCCTATGGCATTTGGTGACGTGCAACACTCCTAGTCAAACGTTGAGGTATGTGGCTTTCCAACACCCTTTGCCTGGAGTTCTTTTCTGTAGGTTACTGCACAAATCAAGTCATTAAAGAAAGAAGAGGTGGGAGAATTAGATTTTTTTTATTTTTTAATCAGCAAAACAACTATTGTATTGCTGATAAAAAAGAAGAGGTGGGAGAAGTAGAATGGAAAGAGGATACACGCAACAAGAAGCAATGAGAAGGTTTTAGGTTTAGTATTTCAAGAAGTAACAATTTTTCTGATATGTCACAGAAGATCCTGTTGACATTGACATTATAGATTATTAAAAAATTTGTATTATCAAGTAAATATAGTGTAACTGTCTTGGGGGAACTTTTCTTTCTAATCAGCGTGACTTCTACTTTATTTCTAATCCGAAAGGTGTATTTCAAAGGAGAAATATTTGTAACATGGATAATAATAGCAATGTCGCCGAGACTCTTAGCGATGCTCTAGGAAGGTGCTGTACCTGCAATTGTCATGGGCCTGAAGAGCATGCTGTTCTATTGACAAGGGGGAAACTTCTGCTGTGAAGCTTCTTTCGACTCTTAAAAGGCCATGGGAATTAATCTATTGGCAGGTATGTCGTTGGTTGCATTGTCGTTTGTTGAGTTTTAACTTCTAAGTGATGTAACAGTTGTATCTATCTTATAATACATCTATTCTGATCTAAGAATGCAGGATAGCTCAAAGACTTTGTCATTTGGGAGGTGAAGCCTCCTAATTCACTGGCCAACTTTAGATTATTCCCAGTTTCTCCTATCTTCTGTTTCACCATCTGCCACTGTCAAGGGGACTGCTGGTATGTGTTCTATTTTGGTTCTTCCAACTTTATTTTCTCGCCTCAGTTCCACTATCTAATATGGTGAAAAAAATATGTACGATTAGGAAAAGCATAGGCAATACATTGCTGATGGTGTAAACGGATACTGTGTTACTCCTTCACTTAGTAAATGATTCATTGCAAAAAGATTTTTTTTTTTTTGTGTCGAGATAGTGTGTTTCCGCTAATTAAAATTCTAATTATTTCTCCTATTTGCTTGATGTGTGATGCACATCTAGCAGTCTCGCCTAATAACTACTATTAGCCCGGGGCAGGAAAAATTCTTGGCTTTGCCCTGATAACTACTATGACCAATATTCTTTGCTATTTCGCTCCTCCTTGACTATAATCCTTGGTCTGCCACTGTATCTATGAGATAATTATGATATGATTCGCATGAACTTAATTTGTTTGTTTTATTACGTATATTGATTGTATGCATTATAGTGTCAATAAATCATTTTTAGTGGGTATAGTTGTAAGCATTTTTTTTTAGGGGGGGGGCCTCAATCTTGAGGCTAGCCTAGGCTCACCTAGGTGGTCTTGAGGCATGATGCTAGAGCCTCCCATCGCCATCCCCATCTCTCTATCTTGGTGTCCTTTTGGAACAAAAATGCAACTGGTGTAGGAGATTCTTGAAAATACTAAGTTTATGTATGTCATTAACTGTTAGGATACCAATCATATTTAGTATTTACTTGAGATTAGAATGTCTTAGTTATAACAATATTCTACTTAGGGAATATTAGCTTGTTTTGAATTAGGAGTTATTGTTTGATTAGAATTAGGATTGAATTCAATTAGGAAATATTATCCTTTGCTTTCAGTTATAAATACATATGATGTAATAGAGTTTAGGCAAGCAATACAAGTTTTATTTAATTTATTTGGTGGCTGATCCCCAATCAAAGGATCTAAGTGGTTTGATCTCCAATCAAAAGGTCAAGGTCTTTATTATCTGGTATCAGAGCATCATCGATCTGAGCCAAAAAAAATTTCTTGTTACATCGTTCTTCACCCTCCACAACAACCTCCGATCTCCCAGATCTTCATTCTACAAAAAAAAAAAAAAATTTACCTCGCAACAGCACCGCCCTTCGCAGCAACCGCTGTCGCCATCATCATCAGCATCATCTTCGATTCAGAGCATCTTCCTCTTCAGCACCTACTCAATCGATTCAACACATCGTCATCATCGTCCTTCCTCAATTCAAAGCAGTGTTCTTCATCGATTCGGTTTCAGCTCATCGATTCAATTCAGCACAACCAGTTTCAGCGTCTTCATCCAACCTCCGCAGACCCAGTTTCTTCTCATCCATCCTCCATCGCCACCGCAACTTCCCTTCCACGACACCCAGCATCAACCGTCCTCGCAACTCACCGTCACCATCACCATACTCGCAACCACAACTCACTGCCACCACAGTTCATTGCAACTCCCCGTCACCACAGTTCATCGCTTTCCTCCTCGCAATCCTTCAATCCATCTCACCACAGCAGCAACAGCAGGAACTCTCTCCTGTTCATCGCAATCCTCGCAATCGTAGTCCGTCCCTTAAATTTTTTTGGGATATTAAAAAAAAAAAAAAAAAACTATCCGGTTTCCGCGCATCATGACTGTTGCTGAATTGCAAGAGTAGGTCAATGAGCTTACTGCTCAAGTTACTGGGATTACATCCCACCTCCACACACTTGAGGCCACTAATGCCACTATTCTAGAGGCATTAAGAAATCTCCAACCATATCGCCCGGTACCATACGCTCAACCGGATCAACAACGACCAATTATTCCTATTTCTGGCAAGGGCCTCCGTATTGATTTACCCCATTTCGATGGCACTGATCCATATGGTTGGTTATTTCAGGCCGAGCAGTACCAGGAACTCAATGGCCTTTCCAGCGAACAGATGCTTTCCATTGCCGCTCTTCACCTTCAGGGTGATGCCAACTCTTGGTACCGATGGATTCGCCAATCACTGGGCACATTAACTTGGCAACAATTTTCGAAAGCTCTTTGCTCTCGCTTTGGTTCTCGCGAACATATCGATCCGTGTAGTTCTCTTTCCAAGTTAGTACAACGAGGCACAGTTCGCTCATTTATTACCGAGTTCGAGAAACTGTCTAATTTGGTGCCTGGTTTGTCTGAATCTCATCAGATTAGCATTTTTCTATCGGGTTTGCGTGTTGATATTCAAGCAGGAGTTAGGATGTTACACCTTACCAGTATTACACATGCTTTTGAGTTGGCTTTATGTCAAGAAGATGTCATTAATGCTACTCGTTCAAAAGGGCCTGTCCAAAATTTTGCTAACCTTGTGCCTGCTACAAATCCTTCAACGACTGTTACTAGTATCCCACCAGGTGTTAAACGTCTGTCATGGGCTGAACAACAAGAACGTCGTGCCAAAGGACTTTGTTTTAACTGCGATGAAGTATATAAGCGTGGCCATCGTTGTCCTCAGCCCCACGTTTTGCTCCTCGAGGGTAATAAGGAAGAAGAAGACGATTCTGATGTTGACCCTCCTGTTCTGGATCATACTTTATTTGAACCTCCTCTAGGGATTTCTCTTCATGCTCTTCTCGGGTCCCCACGGCCTGAAATCATGCGTCTCACCGGACAATTAAATCACAGGACTGTTACTGTCCTTGTTGACTCTGGTTCAACTCATAATTTTTTGCACCCGTCTTTTGCCAAACAATGTGGGTTTCCAATCCACCAAGATAGTGTTTTACGCGTCGTGCTTGCGGATGGTGGCCAATTGCATAGTCCAGGCTCTTGTCGGGATGTTTCCCTTAAATTACAAGATTATGAGTTCCACGACCACTTCTTACTCTTTGGTATCACTGGATGTGATGTGGTTCTAGGTGCTGAATGGCTTCGCTCTTTGGGTGTTATTAATTGGGACTTTTCCAAGCTGATTATGACATTCTCGGTGACAAATCGTACTTTTACATTATTTGACGACAATTCTCCTATGGTCTTGGATAATACCCCGGTCCATCGTTCTTTACAACAGGAGCATCATGGCATTCTTTTACAATTACCTCAGGCAGTTGCCCTAGGCGCTTCCATTCCCGATGTCGTTCAGCCACTTATTGCTGAATTTTCAGATGTCGTTGGCAATCCCAACACCCTTTCCCCCGGCCGATCACATGATCATCATATCCCGATTTTACCAAATGATTCTCCAGTAAATGTTCGACCATATCGTTATCCTCACTTTCAAAAGGCCGACTTTGATAACGTTGTATCTAATTTGAAGGCTGCAGGACTTATTCGAACCAGTACCAACCCTTATTCTTCATCAGTTCTCTTGGTTAAAAAGAAGGATGGATATTGGCGCATGTGTGTTGACTATCGAGCCCTTAATAAATTCACTATTCAGGACCGCTGGCTTATCAAGTGGACCAGAGTAACTACATACTGGCTTATCAAGTCGATCGGCCTCCCTGTGGAGGAAGCTACTTGGAAAGACTACGAGCAGTTCGTGTACGTTTTCTGGATTTTCAGGCTTGTGGACAAGCCTTGTTTCAGGCGGCGTGGGATGTTAGGATACCAATCCTATTTAGTATTTACTTGAGATTAGAATGTCTTAGTTATAACAATATTCTACTTAGGGGTTATTAGCTTGTTTTGAATTAGGAGTTATTGTTTGATTAGAAGTAGGATTGAATTTAATTAGGAAGTATTATTCTTTGCTTTCAGTTATAAATACATATGATGTAATAGAGTTTAGGCAAGCAATACAAGTTTTATTTAATTTATTTGGTGGTTGATCCCCAATCAAAGGATCTAAGTGGTTTGATCTCTAATCAAAAGGTCAATGTCTCTATTATTAACATATTCAAAATCTCTTCACTGCACCAATGGCTAGGGTTCAAACCTTGCTAAAGGGACTCTATGGTTCAAAGATCCAATAAAAGCCCTCTCTACCCTTAAAAAGTCTCATCATTCAATAAATTTGTCAGTTGAACTTTATTGCTTCAATGAATCAGTTTCATCACTAATAATATGATAGTCATGGGCGAAGTTCATTTGATGAAGAGTTTCGAACACCCTTATACACATGAGACATGACAGGAATGACACATGAGAGATTGTATGGCAGGGTTATAATGATATGAACTGCAGATTTGAGCAATGCAGATCAGGAATACTTACAGAGAATATGGAATATGGTGAAAGAAACCTTGCAGAATCAGATACAAGCAACACTAAGCAGAGAAATCAAAGTAAGGAATGCAGAGCAAGAACAAATTAACACAAAAGATCGATTATCAACAAATGATCTGTATTGAATTAGATGTATAGGCTGTTCGAGAGGCCTAACTCTCCTCAGAGCAATTGCTCATTGTACAATTAATTACAGATTGAATGAATCGACCTTCTCCTGTTCTGCTCTTATTTATAGGAGTATCTCCTCTTATTCCTACTTCACTTGTTTTGGACAGTTAATCCTCTAACTAACAATACAACAACTTGCATTCCTAATAACAACTTGCATTCCTAATACATTTACTCAATTACTGCTTTCCTGACTTATTCTTTCTTCTTGTATATGTAAACCTAATAGGAGGCATATCAATACCCCCTCCCCAAAGACGCAACTTGTCCTCAAGGTGAAAAGAAGGAAACTGGTGTCGTAACAAATTGAAATCCTCCCAAGTTGCTTCATAAGCTGGTAATCCCTGCCATTTGATCAAAACCTCCAAAGTACCTGGCTCTCCCTTAACCATGTGACACACGTCTAACAAAGATTCAGGCTGGACCAGTAATTCGCATTCACTGCTGAGTTGTGGAGGTAGAGGATTGACATGGGAACAGACCCCTTTGGCTCTCCTTAGCTGTAATACATGGAACACAGGATGAATCTATGTGGCAGCTGGTAGTTCCAATCGATAAGCCATAGATCCCACTTTTGCTAAAATCTTATATGGCCCATAAAATCTTGCTGATAATTTCTGATTAGCTCGACGCACCAATGACTTTTCAGCCTGGTCACCAAACTCTTACTCACCGAATCCGTAGCCCACTTTACTTGGACATAAATGATTCATAAGTTGGGAGCCTAGTCAACTTCATTCGAAACGCTCTTTCGAAGCGCTCAACAGCCCAGTCAGCTTCATTCGAAGCGCTTTCTTCAGCAAAAGACTGCAGCTCAGAATACGCCTTAGCTGCAACATCTTGCGCAACCTTGACTTCTTGGCGGATTCCACTCAACTTCTACCTAAGTCCGTCCCTTTCGAACACTGCCTCTAATAGGTTACACTCAAGGTCCTCCAAGCGAGCCCTCTGAGTCTCAGCGGTCACAGTTGACTGATCTAGCATCTTTTCCTCTGTCTGCTTCTTCAGCCGCTCAATTTCATAGAGTGCATCATAATACAGTGCATGTATGTGCATGAAGACACACTTCAAGGTGTATACCCTCTCATGAGAAGCCTCGACTTCCGTCCCAACAACGGCCACGTGGCTCAAATGAGACATACCCAACATAAGGTACTTCAAACCTTTATCCACACATCCTTCCAACGTATCCTCCTCGGGTTTTAGAGCATAATCCATCAACCAGCTGTGACGTCTGCTTATATGCTTCCTCGAAACATACTCAACATCCACCTCTTGGTGTCAGACTTGTGAGCTCATCTTTATCGAGTCAGGTGCGAATAAGTTTATCTGTGCACCCGGGTGAAGCTTCCCTGGATCGGGGATTACGCCAGCGCTGCCCTTCACGATCGCCACCATCCTCAAGCTCTCCTCCGTGGCATTTCCTTTGTCAAGACAACCGACCATTTACTGCGAGACGACTCAATGGGATCCAGAAGGAGACGAGGGAGCGAATTATCCAAATGACCCTTCAACACTTCTAGCTGTGGCTTAGAACAAGACAGTGAGCAATGCAGACTACAAAAGACACGGCTGGTGTAACGACCCTAAATCAGCACATTTTAATTTTTTTTCTAGGCTTTATTAAATTTGAGGTTAGGTCAAGTAATAACTAAATAAATTAGAGGGGTGTCACTAACCTTGTGCAAAACCCTAACTTTATAGGGTTTTATCCTTAGTTTAGATAAATAGAGGTTGGGTTTCTCTCGCCGCTTAAAAAAAAAATAAAAAAAAAAGGAAGAAGAAGAAGAGAATGAGAAAAAAGGGAGGGGGGGGGGGGGGGGGGAAGCAAAAGGAAAAAGGAAGAAGAAAGAAAAACAGTGAGTTTCTCTTTCCCTAAATTTATTTTCTGTTTTATTTCTATTCTCTTTTGATGCCTTTTGGAATATGGTTTGATGTGTATGAGTTGTGTCAGCAAAAATAAGTTTGATGTGTATCAGTTTGACGGGTATAAGTTTGATGTGTATGAATTGTGTCAGCAAAATAAGTTTGATGTGTATGGTTTGATGTGTATGAGTTGGAATAAGTACATGCAAAATATTAGACATTGACTGTTTTCATATTAATAAGTACATACAAACTAATCAAATCCAGCAATGGCATATATTTAGTGGCAAAATAATATTAGACATTGACTGTTTAGGGTTAGTGAAGCAGTTATTGATGGTTTAGATTGGTTTGCAAATTTGGGGTGGTTTCGAGGTCACTTCAGCATGTTAGTTTTTCAGGATCTTTAGTTGAAACATCATTTTTATGTTCATTTTATTATGAAATAGTATTTATGTGGTAATGTACAATAATGAGATTTGGAGTTATTATGGTTGTGCAATAATTGGAGGGATAAAATGTCATTGTGAAAGAAAAGTGAGATATCACAATAAAGGATATGGATAAACTTTGGTTCCCGAAAATTTAAATCACCTGGAATTGTATCACTTAGAACTACCACACCTCTTTGGTTTATTATTTTCCTCTCTCTTACTAGAGAAACTAAATAACTAGCGGGTTGTCTTGCGGAGGCGGGGCGCCTATTTTCTACTAGAGAAACTAAAATAACCTTTGGGTTAGTCTTGCGGAAATGAGGTGAATTTGTATGCCTAAAATAGGCTTTGATATTTATCTGTAAAAAATGTGACGTGACTTTATGCGCATTGATAGCCCAAGAGTGGTTTTTGTTACTCATATAGTTAGGAGTATCCGGTGATGCATGCCTGTATGTGATGTGTCCCCACCTGGGCATGGATGACGGAGAAGTCCTCCTTTATATGAGAGAGGCATACGGGCATGTATGTTCGGCACGGAGGTGGTGCGAATGTGGTATCGTCTAAGTGATCAATCCGTTAAAAGATGAATCAAAATTCAAAAAAAAAAAGAGTAAATTATGTTTATCTTGTTTCTAATCCTTTTCATACAGGATGACAAGTCCACTAATATTTCTACGGGACAGACTTGCCATAGTCAACTCCTACAGTGTAAGTGTAAGTAAATGCATTTTTATCTATTAGGACTACTTAATGGCCTCGTGGAGGAACTACCTATTTGTTTTGGTTATTTTGTCGCATTTTATTGTTCTGTTCCGTCATGCTATTTCTTTTATTGATTTTTTTGGGAACAAGGAATTTCACACCAGCTTTATTGCTGACCCAAATGGGCTTTGGCTTCTTGGGTGCATTCCTTCGGGAATGTAGCCGACTAGCTTATTTTCAGGATTTAGTAATTTCGGGCGAGCTTAGAGCAGTTCGTTTCGTATGTGATGAGCATTGCTGGGAGTTGCGCATTGTTCGAGAGATTGGTTCATTTCTATTTGTAGGTGACAGTTTAATCCTTTGTAATAGAACTTGGAGTTTATTTATTATTTCTGGGAGAGATACATTCGTGTTTTGTTGAACTTGTGAGCGTTGGCTTTACAAGCTTTAAATTTTCCTTCCTTTTGATGGGCTTTTAGATCAGTTGTTTTATTTTCCTCTAATTTGGTAAAATGTGCAAGTGACTATTTCTCGTAGATGCCAACTGTTGCTTTTAGCGAATGACAATTCATGTCCCGAATTTTGGGAAAGGATTTTTGTTTTCTTAAAAAATTGGGGCGTGACAGCTGGTACTGCGACCACCTTCAAACGAGTCAACAGTGGGGCGATCAGATTCTACCACCTCATGCTAATCTTCCCAAGTGTCGTCTACCAGAACGGCCCCATGCGAATCAGCACCAGCAGAAGCCACCATTGCAACCCGCACCAGACGATTATTCAGAGCCTCGATCTGTGCATCACTAAGGTTCGACCTGTCTACGACTTATGTCAATCGTAGATAATCTTTCTCCAAACCAGGAACATCGGTCTCCGCCTCAACAGAACCAGCAGACTCGCGCCCCTCTCTTACCAGAGCAGGTTGTGTTGAAGGCGACCCAGCTCTAACTCGAGATCTCTTCCTCGCAAAGGAAGCAAGCGTCTCAGACGGTTCGTCTACATCAGACAGAACAATAACTTTGGTCCCAACAGCCTTCATCTTCCTGGAAAAGGCCCATCTTCCAACTTAATGCGCGACTCTCGATACAGAGTGGGGGTAACGTGCCAGTTGTCCTACAACCCACTACGGATGAAGTTGGAAACTCTTATGACATCAGCCACCTTCCTTTTCGATAAGACACGAAATGTCTCCATGGCGTTTTGCTCCTCTAAGGTAAGAGAAGTAGTAGGAAACCTTCCTGCAAGGGAACACAAGTAATGAGCAGTCAGCCTGCTATCAAGCATATCAAAGTCGCAAGAAAAGGGTTGAACTTACGGAGAGGCCTGAACTGTCGCTCGAGCGGATGACCCCTGCACCAAAAATACTTTTAATCTGCAGGAGCAAAAAAATATTACTTCTGCCAGAACTTGAAATCATCAGGCAGTTTACCAAAGCAATTTAGCAACTTCATCTTACAGACATCATGACTCTTCAGCCAAGGAGAGGTCAGTAGCTGGATCACCCACGAAGTCACGCTAACACCGACCTCCTTAGCACTGAGCAGAATCATAAGGATGATCCTATATCCATTGTGCCCCAACTGAGCCGAAGGAATCCCTAAGAGATCCAAGAACTCCCAAATCACGTTCAGAACCAGAAAATGCACTCCAGTTTGAAGCATCCCATGATGTAAACAAATGAAACCGGCAGGAGGTGACATTGGCGTTTGGTCGCCCGTTAGAAGATAAAACGGCAGGTCCTCAAGGACTCCAAACTTCGTACAAATTTTGACAAGACCAGACTCGAACAACAATCTGTCTTCAAAAACCTCCAGGGCCTCAGCCAAAACAACATCATCAAGAAGGTTTTCCCGAACCATGAAAAAGACGAACAATCTTTTCATAACAATATCTTCGAAAGCAAATAAAGCAGAATAATCAGATTCTACACTGCGGATAACCTAAACAGAAGTTGGGTTCCCGCCTATTTTTTATCGAACCAATGCACATTCAATTAATGCAGTGCGTGGCCCAAACAATGATTCAGACTCAATCATCATGAGCGGCACATCCCTTCAAGAGATGACTTAGCGAACCGATATGACGACCCACTAACTCGGGGGGAGTAGCTGATGATACATAAAAACGATCACACTCCTGAGCCGTACACATGTCATGATGATCTCGAGGAACTACAAGCCCCTGCATCAGCCCAATGTTGATCTGGCCCAAGCGGTTCTAAGTCCACTCACTTTAGTCCGCTAGGCAGACCCGGACTCTCACAACATGCTAGGCCCATACGTCTCACAACTATCCTCGATACCCGTAAATCCTCCTTAGGCAAGTATCTCGAGGATCAACTTTGGACGAGCAACTGCAACTGCAACTGCTCTCCGCTTTCAAATAGGAAGCAAACACCATAGTATCTTCCACACAAGAAAACTCATTTCTACGGATTGTTCTTGGATTGGGAACTGTCTCTTGCGTATCTAGGAGCACAGAGCTAACATGGAACTTCCCTCCTACAACACGACTCCTAATTAGAGAGGGATCTCCACCAAGATCTCATCCCTAAACTACGCCTACGATGGCCTAGTTAAACTAGGACTCCTTGCACTATAAATAAGACATGAGGTTAGTAAGCTAAGGTACACTACAAATTCTTTGTTACAGCATTACACCTTCCTCAGAGCCCTATTTAACTTTAGCATAGGAGTGTCATCGGCCACCACAACGGTGGTCCATGACTCACGTGTGCTACTTGTGCAGGTCAACAGGTCAGCAGGAACCAAGTTAAAGCATGGAACGAAAAATCATTGCCTCAGTTATTTAGGGACTTTCAGATGTGGGGACTCAGACGATGAACTGTTTATCATGTATTTTTAGTTGTATAGTTGATATTTTGGCTTGTATTTAATAGCAAAATCACATGTATATTATAAGTTGTATGAACTTTATTTAGTATATTTGTATGTTTATCTTCCATGACTATTTGCATATTTTTCACGTATATTAGTGTGCATAAATTTGGTTTTATGTGTTGCATGTTTATCTTGCAGTTCCACATGTATTTTGATTTATTTTTCATGAATATATGATATATCATTTTGTTTGCTTGTGGCAGTGATGACTCTACGTGACAAGATGACATGTGTAGTTCATCATGGTGGCTTCTGAGCTAGTCATAGTCCTACATATAGGAATGGAAAAATAACAACTTTGAAATATATTAATGAAGATGAATGGTGTTTGAAGGATCTAAAAGATGAGATTGAGAAGATATGTGGAAACAACGATGTTGTTGTTACATGGATTTGTGCTATCGAAGTGTCCAAGTGGTAAAAACTGATATTGACTTATTATATTTATGGAACAACAGTAAAACAATGAGGTTCAATAACAAGACATTCTTTCATGTCTATTTACAAAACCCAGATTTAGTAACTCTAAACCGAAGCCTTCTAAGCCTTCCAATGTCTTTAATGCAAGCTCATCCAAATCATTGTTTGATCCTTTTATCAAAGAAGTATGGTCCTTATCAACTTCAACATGCTTTTGAAAGAATTCTAAACCAATTGTAGGGGAAGCAGCTGAACTTGGTACACTCTCATTCTTTCTTATGATAAACAACTTGAGGAGGTGCATCCTGAAGAATAAGAACATGATGACCATAAAAGTTTTGAAGAAGATACTGGAGCTGCAGTTGACTTTGGTGATGCAGCTTATGAAGTTGTTGAACTTGACATAGAGCCAGATATTGAGATAGTAGAGGCACAAATTAAGTCAACACATGCACAAACAATTGAATAACCAACAATGGTTGAACCATCAGTGAGTAGACTAAGAGTTATTTTACCAAGAGACTTTGCTCCATTCATTGGTATGGATGATGAAGATGACGAAGTACCGCCACCATTGTCATTAACTGAGTTTGAATCTATATTTATGAATATTGACCAAATAGATGTTGATAATCTCTATGATAGTGATAATGCTGGTTGGAGGAAAATGGTAAAGAGATTACATGAGAATGGATGTTGGGGAGGATGTTGGAGAAGAAGTTGAAACAGATGAAGATGATGAAGACAATTTGAGTATGAAAGTCAAGAAGAAAGTTTTGAAAATGAAGATGACCTAGTAGAAGAAGATGAGGATGAGTTCATTACATTTGCAAGAGTTACTTTATGCATGTATGAATATGAAAAGACTAGAATGGGTATGCTTCCACCTATTTCAGAGTTACATAAGAAGATGAAATGGGATACTATGAAGCAGTGTAGGCAATGGATGAGAAAATAAGCAATCTTCAACAATTTTGAGTACAAATAGTTAAAGAATGACAATTTGGAGAATGATTTGAGGTGCAAAGATCCTAATTGCTCTTGGAGGATTTATGTGAGAAGAATGCCAAGGAAGAAACAACTTTTTTAGGTCATTTCAGCCAACACACATGCAAGGGTGAGAAAGGGGAAGGAATTCAATGGTTAGAGCTCCTTGAGTTGCAGATGTGGCAGCTATGTAGTAAATAGGGATAACAAACCCTTCGCGGTCTAGGACCGATTCAAGATTAAGCGGATTAATTAGATTTAATCGGTCTACTTTTTCAAAGTATACATTTTTATACCATCATTAATGTAAATTATAATAAATATCATATCTGGACAATAAAGATCAATAAAACAATATTATAAAACAACAAATGTCATATTATAGAGCAAACTAGGGTATTTCCCATGCCTTCAACACTCAAATTATTTGATAGGGGGGAATACCCTAGTGTGTCCCATGTGTCATTGGCACTATATAAATTTTCGGTAAACCTCGTGACATGCCAACCTGTCCATGCCTACGTCACCATGAACACACTCACTTTGCCCAATAAATCAATTCAAAACATAAAAGTTACAATACAAAGCCACACAATGGCAAATATTCACAAACACCTAATTGTAAATTTATGTGCACAAATAAAAATAGAGTTAGTTAAAAAATAATAATAAACATGTACTTGAAAGATGAGAAATCGAAAAGGTGTAAGAGATATTGAAATATGAGAAATTATCTAGGGTATTTCCCGTGTCATTGGCACAATAAAAGTTATAACATGATAAATATAGTTTATTCTACTTTAAATATCAAGATAGATTAATGTCAAAAGTTTGGGTATGGGAATCGAACCCATACACTCTTGGTGTTTAAAGTTCTATGTATGATCCGTTAGATTTTTATATTTGGATAAATCTCAGCTGTCTTTTATCTCCAACCTCAAACACCATTTTGATTTGTAATATAGACATTTGTTGCTTTATAATATTGTTTTATTAATCTTTATTGTCAATATATGATATTTATTATAATTTACAATAATGAGGGTATAAAAATGTAAACTTTGAAAAAGTAGACCGGTTAAATCTTATTAATCCGCTTAATCTTAAATCGGTCCTAGACTGCGAAGGGTTTGTTATCCGCACTTACTACATAGCTACCACATCTACAACTCAAAAATCTCTAACCATTGAATTCCTTCCCCTTTCGTAACCCTTGCATATGGGTATTTCACGTGCCTTTGGCACTCAATTATTTGATAGAAGGAGAATTCCCTAGTGTGTCCCCTATGTCGTTGGCACTATACGATTTTTCGGTAAACCTCATGACATGCCAACCCATTCATGCCTACGTCATCATGAACACACTTACTTTGCCCAATAAATCAATTTAAAAACATAAAAGTTACAATACAAAGCCACACAATGGAAAATACTCACAAACACCTAATTGTAAATTTATGTGTACAAATCAAAATAGATTTAGTTAAAAAAAAAAATAAACTTATACATAAAAGATGAGTGATTGAAAGCGAGAGAGAAGAAAGAGTGTAAGTGGGGGTTAAGAAAAATTGAAAGGGTGTAAGAGATATTGAAATATGAGAAATTGTCTAGGGTATTCCCCATGTCGTTGGCACGATGAAAGTTTAACATGATAAATATAGTTTATTCTACTTTAAATACTATGATAAATAAATGTCAAAATGTTGGGTATAGGAATCAAACCCATGCACTCTTGGTGTTTTAAGTTCTATGTGATCCGTTAGATTCTTATATTTGGATAAATCTAAAGCGTCTTTTATCTTCAACCTCAAACACCATTTTGATTTGTAATATAGACATTTGTTGCTTTATAATATTATTTTATTAATGTTTATTGTCGAGATATGATATTTAATATAATTTACCTTAATGAGGTTATAAAAAATATACTTTGAAAAGGTAGACCGCTTAAATCTAATTAATCTGCTTAAGATTAAATTGGTCCTAAACCGCGAAGGGTATGTTATCCGCATTTACTACATAGCTACCACATCTGCAACTCAAGGAGCTCTAACCATTGAATTCCTTCCCCTTTCGTCACCCTTGCATGTGTGTATTTCTCGTGCCTTTGGCACTGCAATTATTTGATATGAAAATAATTCCCTAGTGTGTCCCCTGTGTCGTTGGCACTATATGATTTTTCGGTAAACTTCATGACATGCCAATCTGTCCATGCCTACGTTACCATGAACACACTCACTTTGCCCAAAAAATCAATTCAAAACATAAAAGTTACAATACAAAGCCACACAATGGCAAATACTAACAAACATCTAATTGTAAATTTATGTGCACAAATAAAAATAGATTTAGTTAAAAAATAATAATAAACATGTACTTGAAAGATGAGTAATTGAAAGCGGGAGAGAAGAAAGAGTGTAAGTGGGGGTTATGAGAAATTGAAAGGGTGTAAAAGATATTGAAATATGAGAAATTGTCTAGGGTATTCCCCGTTAGTTGGCAGGATAAAAGTTTAACATGATAAATAGAGTTTATTCTACTTTAAATATCAAGATAAATAAATGTCAAAATGTTGGGTATGAAAATCGAACCCATGCACTCTTGGTGTTTTAAGTTCTATGTGATATTTGGATAAATCTTAGTCATCTTTTATCTCCAACCTCAACACCATTCTGATTTGTAATATAGACTAAGGTATTCCCCATGTCATTGGCACGATAAAAGTTTAAAACTTGTTAAAACATGATCACCCTTGAGTTTTAAACACCACCATCATCAACAATTGAAAAAAATAAAAAAATAAATAAAAATGTTGGGTATGGGAATCGAACCCATGCAATCTTGGTGTTTTAAGTTCTATGTGATCCGTTAGATTCATATATTTGGTTAAATCTCAGTCGTCTTTTATCTCCAACCCCAAACACCATTCTGAATCGTAATAGACTGGGGTATTTTCCGTGTCGTTGACACGAAAAAAATTTAAAACTTGTCAATACATGATCACCGTTAAGTTTCCATTCTTCATACTTATATGCATAATCACCACCATCAACAATTGAAGAAAATTAAATAAATATCAAAATATTGGCTCTGAGAATCGAACCCATGCACTCTTAGTGCTTTAAGTTCTATGTGATCCATTAGATTCATATATTCCTCGTGTCATTGGCACGATAAAAGTTTAAAACTTGTTAAAATATAATCACCCTTGAGTTTTCATCTTCTATACTTACATGCTTAATCATCGCCATCAACAATTAAAGAAAAATAAATAAAAATGTTGAGTATGAGAATCGAACCCATGCACTCTTAGTGGTTTAAGTTTTATACAATCCGTTAGATTCATATATTTAGTTAAATCTCAGCCGTCTTTTATCTCCCACCCAAAACACCATCATGTTTTGTATATATAATAACTAGGGTATTCCCCGTGTCGTTGGCACGATAAAAGTGTAACATGATAAATAGAGTTTAGTCTACTTTAAATATCAAGATTAAAAAAAATCAAAATGTTGGGTATGAGAATCGAACCCATCCACCACTACACCAAAAGTACTCTTTTATAGCCTTTGTTAATAGCGTTTTTTGCATTTGTGCTATGAAAAGTTAAATGTAAATACTATTTGAAGTTTTGAAATTTAAAAAGCTATCTTTTAAGTTGGCGGAATTTTAAAACGCATTAGCGCCTAGCCAAACATTTTAGATAGCGTCACTCAGCGCCAACTTTCCACCTCTCCCCCTTCAAAACTATAAAAATAAAAACTTAAAACACGACTCAGCGATAAGCCTCCTCCTCTCCCCCTTCATCTCACTCGACGATGGCTGGATCGAGCAATTCTTCTTCTTTAGGTGGGTTCTTCACTTCTTCTTCTCTTCTAATCTCTCTCTTATCTCTGCTTCACCTCTCCTCTGTTCACTCTTCCCCTGTTTAAGTAATGCCATGGGTGTGCAGGAGAACTATGTTAGGGTCATTCATGCCGCAGCGAAGAGGGTGACGAGTTCTATGCTCGGAGGGGATAATCAACTGAACAAGAAAAGGGTTGTCTTGGGGAAGCTTACAAATGTCGCTGCCGCTGCGAATTGGGGCGGTTCTGAGGTTCAAAAACCCAAAACTGGGCGAAGAAGAAGAAGCAACATCATAAGCTGTTTTTGGTGAAGGATATGGAAGAAGAAGCACATTTAGATGATCCCTAGATGTGAACGAACTATGCTTCAGATAAATGTGGGTATCTACATTCCATGGAGGTAAGTTTGATTTGGGTTTTCTCTAATTTGCACTGTTTAAGTTGTGTTTTTGAGATGTGGGTTTTGGTTTTTGTTCTATTTGGACAAATGGGTTTATGTAATTTGATTAAGGGTTCTTCAGTTTTTAGGAACCACAAATAGCATGTACATGCAGCAAATTGTCCGAGAGTTATCGAAAGTAATTGGCTGTGTTGCTTTAAGACTGGTATTCACTATCTGGTTCATACCAATCTAGTTGGAAAGTTGTAGGGACAAAGATTTGGGATTTGCTACATCTAATTGGTTGTGTGCTGTATGGACGAGTTAATGAAATTGCCAATTGCAAATGATCTGTTGATTGTATCGCCATTTATGAAGCAAATAATAATGAGGTGTTCAAGTTTTGTAATTGCTAGACATGCTTTTCTCTGTATCTCATCCCGTATTTCAAATTCGTTTACTTTGAAGGTCGTATTTCTATTTTTATAGCATTGAAAAAGTACCACGTCCAGTGTTAATTTCTTATAGGTTTGCAGGGTGTTGAATCATTCTTTAGGAGTGTGCTGGCGAGTATGGAGAACGTCTATTTGGGTAGAAACTCCACTGCAAAGGCAATTTTGGAGCTTGTTCACTCATCTGATGGCGCTCAAATTAGTTATGATCATTTTGCATTCAGGACTTTTGGGGTATTACTTCCTTTGCTTTGTACATTTCCTCCTTCCCTGAAAAATAACTGTTGCTTCTAACAAAAAGTAGGTCTTTTCCAGCACAGTGGTTGAATCAATATTCTTGTCCAACTTCACAAGTTCACGATTCTTTTATAGGTTTCAAATTCCATTTGGTAGCATTTTTTTTTCCATGCTTTCTAATATATAGATACTTTCTTCACGGTGTCTTCATAGGTTGATGGCTATGGAATTACCTCCTTGGCAAACTTTTTCATAGATTTTGGGTATACACCCAGGGAGGAATTAAGGTTACCTGCAAAAAAGTTAAAAGCGTTGTGGTTTGCTCCTCCCAGCTTGGTCAATGCTAATAATGGCAGTGGCATAAATGGGCCTCTGCCCAGAGTTTTTATTTCAGAGCTTCTTGTAGACGAGACGAGTCCTCGAGTTGAGGTGTGTTCTTTGGTTGCTAGTTTGTGAAACATGGCTAATGCTTTTGTAAATAATATTTTTTTTGTTCTAGGATCTTCCATCCTCATATCTTAGCACTTTGCCATCACTGTATATTGTCTTTTGGCCATTCTCCTCTTTACAGTGAAATCGATTATACATAACATAAGACATCATACTTTGAAATGTCATGTTGGTGATGTGATATCATGGTTTTTGAGATCTTACAATTTAGAAAGTCCAAATGTGGATAATAAGTTGTGTAAACTTGACCAGAAATCTAAGTTTTCATGAACATCTCATAATAAATGAATGACATATTAAAACATAAACCTTACTCATTCAAAAAAGGATATGACAATCTTCTAATATTTTTCTGTCAGTACATGTGTTAATATAGTCTCATTGGTATCTTGATACAAGGTATCTTACACCGACACTTTCTTATTAATGTCAACGCATATGATCATAATCAGCTGATTACAGAGGGACTGGAGTGTCAAAAGATATAGTTAACAAGCATGAAGAGGAGAAACCCAGTCCTCATTATAGTCCAAAAGCATCTATTGTAATCTGCACAAAAAGCGAGTAATTGAGAATTATTTGCCCATTCTGCATTTAAATCACTATGATACCATCCGCCACAAGCCTACCAGCTGAGCTAGTACCCCATTGGCAGGCAGAATGGTTGTGTTTGGCCATAATAAGATATATTTTGTTTGGCAAGTCCTAAAGGCTCTATAGCGGTGCACACACCCACTCTGCCTCGTGAATATCATCGTTGAAAATGCCTGATAGAGGACTTAACTGAATGGTTTCTCATAATTGTTGCAATTCCTTGTGAGTTTGCACACTTGAAAGTGAACATGGTTAATTACCACATATGATACTTATATGTTAAAGGATATATGCAGTTGTGCCCTTTTGTTTGTTGAAGTCATTCATAGCCTTTGGTTCTTTACATACATTAAGATGCAGAGCGAGACATGGTACCTGTCCATGCCCTTTGTTTCAGTGTTGATAATGTGAATTATTCTGCTCTTGTCTTTCCATTTGATTGAATTTTTGGTTGCTGTTTCCTAGTGCTTTTGTATTTTGGCTGATTGACATGTAAATGCTAATAAGTAGGCGTTGTTTCCTGAAATGCAGGAAATTATTAGAAAATACATTAAAATGTCTGCAAGTGGAAGTAAGCATGCAGCTCTTGCTAGTGCACTGAGGTCTTTGACTTGGGAAACACCCTCATCTACAGACTTCAAAGAATTGGCTAGGTAGGTCTCAGTTTCCCTGCTTTGTGAATAAGTGTGTTTATTGGCTATAGGAGCAATACAAAACTCTGCTTTATACACATTGACTTGCTTTTTCACACCGAGGGCTTACTTGTTGCCCAACTTTTCACTGATTGGGCGTGAAAATATTTCTGTACTTCTGTTCCATCTCAGGTAAATTGGATGCAATGTCATACACTTTGTTTCTAGGCTGCATATTCTCAAGATCACTGAGGCTTTCCACCTGTCTACAACTAGAATCACTCAACAAAGTTTTAAATTTCAGGGAATCTTACTATTTGGTTTTTGGGTTCCCAGGGAAAGTGAATATGCTGCGTGGACTCTAGTTAATGGCTATGCATTGAACGATGTCACCATATCTACCCATCGGCTAAAATCTCATTAGAAAAACATCAAAAGCCTCAATCAATTCATTGAAGAAAATGGATTCAAATTGAATTCAGAAGGAGGAGTTCTAAAAGGTTCACACAACTCTTATCCAATTATTTAATTCCATTTACACTCTTATTTTGTGTTTATTAGTTTGCAAGAAACATTCAATCATTTAGTTTGTTTTTGTGGTAATATAGGAAGCATACTTATTGCCAAGATATATACATCATAATATCCTTTATGTTGTTGATATGGTCTGGTAATTGAACATGCTTTCTTGGTATGGGTATTTATTAAAAGCCAGTTGACTAAGTACTGTAGTGGTTATTGGTTGCACCATCTCTTCACGTTTTGAATGTGTCACGACTGTTTGCTCAAATACACTTAAGTATGGAATTTAAGACTTGTCTTTCTGCTTAGTTGAGGAAGGTCCCAATACTGTAATACAAAACTCAGTGAATACATTCTTATTCTTATATTAATATCATGTACTGGATGTAGCTCATCTGATTAATGTATTGCTACAGAACCATAAATTCAAATGTTAAATCCTGGCAATCAAAAGATAGGGAATTTTATTTTTCTCAATTTTTAATGCAAAGTGAAAATTTATCCAGTAAAGAAACTCTTATCATTGTCTTGTCAGATGACTTGTATATGTGTTAATGTTTTGCAACTATCATGATTATCTATAAGCAAAAGGAAAGTAGGCTTTCATTGGGAATAAGCTATCCTTGGAGAACTTGCTAGTTTATGGTTTCCAGTTTACTCTTCATAAAACCCATTTGAAACACAAACATCATCTTTTGCACAGGACAGATTCAATTCTGATCGTCATAATTATTGTCTTCTTTGTTTAGAAGTGGTAGTTCAATTTGCTCTTCTACTATCAATAAGCTAACAATTTATGACTTTGTTTCTGCTGTGAAAAGTGAGTCCTGATGGCCTTCTGCAGCAAAGTTCAACAGTTGCTGATTCAACAACTTTCTCTTTTGCTGATGGTATCACCGAATCTGTTCCCCGTTCCTACATTGAATTTGTCGAGCGTCTTGTGCTGCCACAATCTGATTAGATTTGCATGCGTTTGTTTATCCATTTTATGACCCATGTATGATAAGAAATATTGTGTTGTTCTTAGTAGGGGTGGGCACGGGACGGGATGGGACGAGATATACCCATCCCTATCCCATCCCGTTCATACGGGATCGGGACGGGACGGGATGGGAAAAACCCCATCCCGACCTCGTCCCATCCCAAACGGGATCGGGACGGGACGGGACGGGATCAGCGACATCCAAAAAATTTGAAGCAACATCCAAAAAATTTGCAACCTATTTCACGCTGCACACCTCTGTTTCACAAGTTGTGTATGTTGTCCTTTTTCTTATCTTTACCATGTTGCATGGCATTTTCTTCTTTTAACCACTCAATTTGAGCATGTATTACTCATTTTTAATTCCTATTCCTCAAAAATAAAATCTGCAAGTCCAGGACTAGTAGTCATCTCTTAGTGCAAGCTCTTTGTGATGATTCTGGACTATAAGCACGGAGTTATGTCCTGGCAAGTTAGGTGCCTCTAACAATCTCTCCAGTTTTTAAACCTTTTTTGGTGTCACATAATAAAAACAATAAAAAGTCAGATTATGTAATATAATTTTACCCCTTTTATACTTCAATTGTAGTAAAAGGCTGACAGCTCATGTAACGAGTTCTCAGATATGAACAGGTGCTTATGCATCTTGCCTGTTGTTCTTTCCGCATCTTTTAGGTTGCTGTTATTGGGCTGGCCATTGCTAATTTTTCCTGTCCAAGAAGCGTGTTGTTAAAAATTCATTTCCTATTGTTGGATTGAATTATTGTATCAAACTTGCTTTACTTTGTTGATATTTTCTTATTCTGGATTGAGCGTTGTTTAACCTGAATCTTTTTCTTTTCATAACCTGTTTTTACTCTTAGAGCTTCATAAGATGGAGACATGCGAAGCTGTGACCATCATTGAAACTCCTCCAATGGTTGTTGTTGGATCATCAAGATGGCGCAAGAAACAATCATGGAAAATTAGTGACCATCACTATCATTAAAATAAATAATTAAATAAAATTATTAATAATTAATATTAATAAATTAGTTCGGGACGGGACGGGATTGGCGGGATTGAAAATCTCCATCCCATCCCATCCCATTCTAGATCGGGACGGGACGGGATCGGGATGAAATTATTCAATCCCATTAAGACCCGGAAAAATCGGGACGGGACGGGACGAGATCGGGACGGGAACGGGATCGCGGGATGGGATGCCCACCCCTAGTTCTTAGTGGTGGGTGGGTTGTAGTTCTCTTTATTTATTTGCCATCACTAAATCTAAGTTATGCCTTAAATGCTTTGTTTAGTTTCTAGAATCAATAATTTTCTTACTGTCTGTTCCCTTAAATCTTTCAGGCCATAATGGCTGAAGGAAAGCTGTGAAAACAATGAAGAAGGGGGAGAAGGTTATTTCTATCTAGGTTTTCTCGTAACTCATTTAAGGGTTTTGGAGACATCTTGAAAAGGGAGCTAGGGTTTTATCAAAAAATTTGGGGAAATGTATCTCTATGGTGTAAATTTATAGTTTTTTCGATTAGACTTGTCTTGTTATCTAAATTATGGTTTATCTGTTGTTAAATTTCATTTTCATAGACCTCAGGAGAGGTTCCAGTAGCAACGGAAGCAGAAAAGGAAAGAAGGCGACTCTCAATGATTTCGACATCGGAAAGCCACTTGGAAGAGGCAAGTTTGGGCATGTCTACTTGGCCAGAGAAAAAAGGTAAATTGCATTCAACCTAACATTTGATTTATAGGGTTTGAATTTTGTGCTACATCTATTGATCCAAATGAATGAATGAGACTTCCATGTACCTTAATTGAATTGGAGCTGTTTTAAATGAAATAAATGGTCTCTTCGATGGTTAAGGTGTGGGTGAAGTATTACCGGTTGTTATAGGTTTCTATATCATCGACTAAAGCTTAATTAGATTTTAGGCTTGTTTATGGTGAAATTAAATCTCATTGTTATGGCTGAAATTTGTGAAGTATTAGCATTTGTATGTACTTTGTAGATAATTGAGTCTACCTCAGAGTTTTTGTAGACTGAATATTTCTTTTCAAAATTCAAATTTGAATCTTCTTCCAGAGACAAAGTTGCGCCTCTAATGATTATGCTATAATTGCAAGTTTGTACTTTGCCATGGACTAAACTCTTAAATGCTTGGTCTTTTAAACAGAACAACCATATAGTGGCACTCAAAGTGTTGCTCAAGTCTCAGCTCAAGAAATCTCAAGTTGAGCATCAGTTTCGCATGGAGGTGGAGATACAAAGCCATCTCAGGCATCCCAACATTCTCCAACTCTGTGGTAACTTCTATGATCAGTTTTGGATTCCATTCCCCAATACTTTTTGTGAATAAGCCATTACATTTCATCTATTGCAGAAAGTCAGTGAAAGATGGTGATTTAGAGTTCTTTGTTTACATTTTGTTAATCCAGACTCAGGTTTATTTGATATTAGAGTACATAGCGAAGGGGGAGCTTTACAAGGAACTGTAGAAATGCAAATTCTTCAGCGAAAAACGCGTTGTCACTGTGAGTTTTCAGTGCATCGGTTTCTACTTTGTTTTTGTGTTGTTATCTAGCTGTTGATGACATTGTTTGTTATATATGAAATGGATAGAATAGTATATTTCATCTCTGGCAAGAGCACTGATATATTGCCATGGAAAACATGTCATACACAGAGACATAAAGCCAGAGAATCTTTTGATTGGTGCTCAGGTGCTAATATGAGATTTAAGCTTTATTCCTTTGCATTAGATTGATTAATGTCATGGGCATTTGTTAGGTACTTAACATTATTAGTAACGTAAAGTTGGGCATACACGTCCGTGCAATTAAGTTCTTATTTTTATCGAGTATACACAAGAACAAGATGTGGTAGAAAAGCTGATAGATGTCTTTTGATTATTGTTTTTGCTCAATTCCAGGGTCACTCTGAGAGACTAAAACATTGGATGATCAATGCTGCATTGGTGTTCTCTTCTTTTATGTTCTGGTACGGCATTAATGTAGATTAGTTACTCCCTCTTTTTTTCTCTCCCTTGGTATCTATGTTTATGTACATGTCATATTACTTTGCAATGTCAAATATATTGCAAAAGCAATAGCCTCCTATGGAGTAGCTTCATTCTTTGTGAGAATGGACAGGGCATATGCTGAGTTAGTGCTAAAAATAGCCTTATTAATACAGTGTTTTTCCATCAGATTAAGGGCAGTTTCGATACCATGCAGTTCGTGCATAATTACAGAGTGTCCAGGCGATGATCCTGCACATGCTGTTATGACTACATCATGTTCATCTCTTAAAACAGCTCCATGTGGGTATCAAGGATCTTCTTCGTCCGGGCGTCAAGGAATCCGTTGCAGTCTGTAGATCAGCTGGAATTACCCTGCGGATGGTTACAAACCGAGGAAGCAGTGGGGTTGATTTAACTGCAGCTGTCCAGAAATGAAACTGTGGTCAGTTAAGCTGTGATCAGCTGTCTCGTAGATCTCATACTGGGACATTGTTTGAGCGGTTGTCCATTGGCAGAAATGAAACTGTATTTTTTAAACACAGAGTCCTGACTTGATGTAATACAGTTTATTAATTAATTACATTAATTCATGAAATGTTTAACTTTGGCACATTAAAATTTTTATTTTCTAGACATAAAACTTATGAGATATAATAAAAAGTCATTTGATAGTTTAAAAAAAAAAAAAAAAAATTTTGCTATGTACACTTACCATAGCGTTTTTAAACCGCTATGGTAGATTTCCATAGCGTTTTTAAACCGCTATAGTATCCTCTACCATAGCGTTTTTAAACCGCTATAAAAGCCAAACTTACCATAGCGTTTTAAAACCGCTATAATAGCCCCTGGGTCTATTATAGCGTCGGCTGTCATAGCGTTTACTAAAACGCTATGGTATCCTACCATAGCGTTTTTGAAACGCTATGAATCAACATTTTTCTTGTAGTGCACTCTTGGTGTTTTAAGTTCCATGTTATCCAGTAGATTCTTATAGTTGGGTAAATCTAAGTCGTCTTTTATCCCCCACCCCAAACACCATCCTGTTTTGTATATATAATTACTACACAGCTACCACATCCGCAACTCAAGGAGCTCTAACCATCGAATTCCTTCTCCTTTCATCACCCTTGCATGTGTGTATTTCCAGTGCCTTCGACACTCAAATTATTTGATAGGGGGAGAATACCCTAGTGTGTCCCCTGTGTCGTTGACACTATACGATTTTTCGGTAAACCTCATGACATGCCATCTCGTCCATGCCTACGTCACCATGAACATACTCACCTTGCCCAATAAATCAATTCAAAACACAAAAGTTACAATACCACACGATGGCAAATACTCATAAACACCTAATTGTAAATTTATGTGTACAAATCAAAATAGATTTAGTTAGAAAATAATAATAAACTTGTACTTGAAAGGTGAGTAATTGAAAGCGAGAAAGAAGAAATAGTGGGGGTTAAGAGAAATTGAAAGGGTGTAAGAGATATTGAAATATGAGAATTTGAATAGTTTATTCCCCGTTAGTTGGCACAATAAAAGTTTAACACGATAAATATAGTTTATTCTACTTTAAATATCAAGATAAACAAATGTCAAAACGTTGGGTATGGAAATCGAACCCATGCACTCTTAGTGTTTTAAGTTCTATGTAATCCGTTAGATTCTTATATTTGGATAAATCTCAGCCGTCTTTTATCTTCAACCTCAAACACCATTTTGATTTGTAATATAGACTAGGGTATTCCCCGTGTCGTTGGCACCATAAAAGTTAAAAACTTGTAAAAATATGATTACCCTTGAGTTTTCAACACCACCATCATCAACAATTGAAAAAAAATGTTGGGTATGAGAATCGAACCCATGCACTCTTGGTGCTTTAAGTTCTATGTGATCCGTTAGGTTCATATATTCTTCATGTTGTTGGCATGATAAAAGTTAAAAACTTGTTAAAATATGATCACTCTTGAGTTTTCATCTTTTATACTTACATGCCTAATCATCGCCATCAACAATTGAAGAAAAATAAATAAATATAAAAAAAACGTTGGGTATGAGAATCGAACCCATGTACTCTTTGTGATTTAAGTTCTATACGATATGTTAGATTCATATATTTGGTTAAATCTCAGTCGTCTTTTATCTCCCACCCCAAACACCATCCTGTTTTATATATATAATAACCAATGTATCCCCTGTGCCATTGGCATGATATGATTTTTTGGGTAAACTTCATGACATGCCAACCCATCTGTGCCTACGTCACCATGAACACACTCACTTTGCCCAAGAAATCAATTGGAAAACACAAAAGTTACAATACAAAGCCACTCATTTCACAATATAAAATGTATCCCCTGTTTCCCAATAAATTTGAAATTGTACATAATGAAAAATACTAAAAAACACCCAATTATAAATTTATGTGTACAAATCAAAATAGATTTAGTATAAAAAAATAATAAACTTATACTTGAAATATGAGTATTTGAAAGCGGGAGAGATTAAAGAGTGTAAGTGAGGGTTAAGAGAAATTGAAAGAGTATAAGAGATATTGAAATATGAGAAAATAAATAAATATCAAAATGTCGGGTATGGAAATCGAACCCATACACTCTTGGTGCTTTGAGTTCTATATGATACGTTAGATCCATATATTTGGATAAATATCAACCGTCTTTTATATCCAACCTCAAACACCATCCAGATTTATAATATAGATTATGTAATGATGTCTAAAACATATCACACATTATAGAGCAACAACCACCACTACCCAACAGAACGACAACCACCACCCAACAGAACAATCTCGATTTCTCACCGATTTTTTGACGACTCGCCGATTTTTCACCAATTAATCGGTGACAGCTAAACCCAACCACTAAATACCTAGTTTGGGTCGGTCTTCCCCCGATTTACACTAAATCACCGCATAAATAACCCAGTGTGGTAGAACCTCTTGTTAGAGCTAACAAAAACTTCAAGCCTAATGACACGAAACAATACTTTTGAGTTGAGCATGAGGTAGATTTTACTTACAATGCAAAAAATATATTAATGAGAGGATTTATGGAGGTTATAGTGATAGTTTCACTAAGGTCCATGAACTTTGTAGGCAATATTGAAGGATAACCCAGGGAATAAAACAGAATGATTGAAGGATTCGATTGATGACAACTTTTGTGGGGGTTGGGTGTAGTTTTTAAAGCAAGCTTGGAAGGTTTGTTAAGGGGTTTAGAGCTACAGTAGGTCTAGATGTTATTTATGAAAGGACAATATGGTGGAATTATGTTGTCTACCATTTCATTGGATACAAATAATGGGTTGTCTCTATTGCCATTTATAGTTGCAGGGGTGACAACTATGATACTTGGAGCACATTGCTAACCATTATAAAGCCATATCTCATAAAACACCCAAGCAAGCTTACCTTCACTCCAGGTAGGCAGAAGGGCTTGATTAAGGTTGTGTATGAAGTTTCCGCAGTAGTCATCATATGTACTATATCAGACACATGTACCAAATTTTCAAAAAGATATATAAGGGTTCTCACATGGAGAATCTAAGTTGGGTTGCTGCAAATGCTTACAGGGGTAGAGGAGTTTGAAATGGAAATGAAACAAACTGAGACTGATAACCCCAAAGCAAAATAATGGTTGGAAAAACAAGTTTTTTTCTCATTGGGGAAGGTCATACTTTGATACTACATCAAAGTGTTAATGCATTATAAACAATTTTTCTGGGTCATTTAACATTAGGATACTTCGGTTGAGGGAGATGCCCATAATCAAAATGGTTGTGAGGTTTCAAAGGATGGTGATGAGTATGCACTATACAAGGAAATTGGATGCAGAAGACATGGAACAAAATGGGATTTGCCTAGGGTTGAAAAAACTTTGTTGAGGTTGGAAAGGAGGTATAGGACCACTCGTTGCAAAACATGATTATTTTCTATCATAAATCGATCGAGCATTGCTTGGACTGTGGATCTTGTGAACCACACACACTTTTGCTGTTAATGGCAAATCACATGTGTGCCATGTGAACATGCATGTGCTATTGTTATTCCATCAAGGGATGAATATGCAAAGTTATATTGTTTGCAACTGTAATTTATTTCATGTGGTGGTCTTGTTATTTATTTAATGTTGTGTTTCATGTAGGCATTATACTCCATTCTTTACTTACAAAGCTACATAAGACTTGTATGTACAACCACTTGACACTCCAACTTATTGGCCTCAGGTAAATACTTCATTTAATTGTTGTTTTCACTTCACTTTTAATACTTCAAGCATGCATAATTCTGAATTGTATTTTTTTGTTTTCATAGCCACAACATGTTGTTAAGTCTCCTCCACTTCATAGACTTACCGGGAAAACAAAAAAGAATAGGATAAGGGGTGAAGATAAGAGACCCAAGGGAACAAAGAGACTAAAACAAAACTCAAAGAAATGCAAACAATTTGGATACAACAAGAGTACCTTCAAAGGCTTACCTGCTACTAATGCTGAGAGGATTCCAGCTGCTGAAGGACTTGGCAATTCAGTTGGTGGTCTAGAAATCAACACTTCAAGCACAAATAAGAGGAAGAGGACTTGTACCCTTGCAGTTGGTGTGGAGTTGCCTTCATTGCTTTTAAATAGTCTTATAACCATTGGAAGCCACCAAAATCATCGCACACCAGAACCTCTCACCTAAACTCCATGAATGTTGATATTTCAAGAGTTGTTTTGGTGTTGAGCATCATTTTGGGCATAGGCGTTTTTCAAGGACATTCCTTGTGCCAGTGACCATCTAAATTACAATGAAAGCATTTTTTTAGCTTCCATTTGAAGAAGAAGCTCATATAATCTTCATAACCTTTCTTTTAGGATCAGTGCTATCTTGTTCAACCTCTTTCATAGCATCTTCCAACCACTTAAATTTGCCACAAGATGAGAATTGACATTGAATGTACTTCTTCCCTAATGTTAGTTATGCATCGAAGGTGGTCAACATCATTAATCCAGGTCAACAATTTGCGCCACACACATTGTACACCTATGGGCAAGTAGAATAAGTGTGAGCTAGATACGTCACACATCTGACAATCATCATGGCCATTGACAAATAATGTATGTTAGTTTAACAAATTTTATTATTTGACACCCACAATATTTTAGAAATTACCATTTGATACAATATCTTCAAAACTACTTTTTGGAATAGAATGTGAGTTTTATGACAAAAAACAAAAAAAATAAAGAGTTTAGTTACCTCTCTAACAACACCATATTGTCCACTAGTCATGAGTTGGATAACAAGAAGCTTGTAAGGGGGTTCCTTGTGTGAAAATGAAGTGGCGAAGCAAAGACAATGGCTAGGCTTAGGATTATTTACCTTTTGTGTTGATAGCTCATGTGACAATTTTAACATCATAATTGTTTGGATATTTTTCACTAGTCCACATCGGTGACTCAACAAAAAGAAAAAAAAAAAGGAAAAAGAAAAAAAAGTGCGACTAAATTTCGATAACTAATGGCACAAAAAAAAAAAAAAAAAACCCGCATGCATTAGTGACAGGGGCAAAAGGCTAAAAACAAGTGTTGACCTTGGTGAAGTGAACTAGAAGTTGAAGTTGTGTGTGGATGCGGGGTTGGGATATTCTTTCGTCATATCCGTTCTCTTCTCTTCCGTTTCTTTCTTTTCTTGGTTAAATCAAATCATTCAGCTTCCCACTTCCCCAAAAAAGAAAAAACAAAGTTACTCTCTCGCTCAGTTACAACTCTTTAGATCCCCCTTCCCCTCCCTCTACTGTGTGGCCTGGCCGTCTCCTCCACCTCCATCTCCACTGGTTAGTTAACTCACCCTCTTCTCTGTTTTCATCAATACCCATTTGCTTGTTTATTTTGTATGTTTGTTACTTTACCATATTCAATGTTCAATTTATTTTTAATGATTTATTCAGTCTGTTGGAAGTGTGGGTTTATTTCTTTGTACTCGTTGGAATTGATCAATATATGTTTTTTTTTTTTTTTTCATTTGAATGAAGAAAAGAGGAAATCTAATCTTCACAATTCTGTATTTATTAAGCTAATTCTGGAGTTGGGTTGTCCGGATGAATCACCAATCTTCAACTTGGGTGCCCGTGTTTCTGATTGTGTAACTGCAGTTCATTTTGTTTGCAGATTTTCTTTGCGATGCGGCTCAGTGGCACCATCTCATTGTTAATTCTGCTGTTGGGTGTCACAATTGCTGTGGAGGGACATGCAGGAGAGCAGCCTCTTTCCAAAATTGATATCCATAACACAGTGTTGGCACTTAGTACTTCAGCTCACGTTCAAGTCTCCCCTCTTGTTCTTGGATTGAATGTGAGTTTTTTGGCAAAATTTAAAGCTTTCGTAATAATCAAAATGGTTTGGTTGCTGCATCAGGATAGTTGAACCATGGGTTGTTTCCCATTTTATTTGATACAGTATTGCATATATTTAAAGTTTAAGGTGATAAGCATATGGTTAATATGAAGTTTCTTCGTTATTTCCAGGGACAATATTCGGAATGGGTAACTGTTAAGTATAATGCTCCAAATCCATCAAATGGTGATTGGATTGGAGTTTTCTCTCCAGCTAATTTTAGGTAATCTAATTATCAACATCAACTGTACACTTGTTTGTATGCCCGTCATGAAACTTGAGAACCTTTTCCTGAAAAGAAACTTTGGCTTGCTTCCCTTCTATGATTATCAATTGCCCTTTTTATAGACGAAATCATTTTGATGCTCTTATACTTGTTTTTTTAATACCTATTTTGTAAAACACTTTTATTGGTTAGCTTGTAACCTAATTAGCAAGTGTCTTTTATGGTACTACAGTGCTGCTATTTGCCCCGCTGTAAACACAAAAACAGCTGCTCCATTATTGTGCACAGCACCTATTAAGGTTTGTGGTTATCCTGCCCTCTCTTATTTGTACTGTGGTGTTTCATCTGGAATTATCCGATGAAGAATGTTTTGTTACTTTGAACTAGAAAGTCAGAATATTAATGTCAATGCTTAAATTGTGTTGCAGTACCAATATGCTAATTACAGCAATCCAGACTACAAAAATACAGGGAATGGAAAACTGAAGCTTCAACTAATTAACCAGAGAGATGACTTCTCATTTGCACTGTTTTCTGGTGGCCTCAACAATGTACGTCTAAAACTGAAATTCTATTCAGAAAAAATTTAGGAACATTTGTTTGCTTATGTTTTTTTACATGTACCATTTGTTTTAAGATCTTGTTATAGCATTATTTGGACTTAGAAATGTTCTCTTAAATCCAATTGAAAGTTTGTGAGCATTGGTGAGGCATTTATTGCTAGCCTCTTACAATCCTAGTAATATTTGTTGATCCATCTAAAGTTATTCAGCTATTCAAGATACCAGTACCCAATTAGATCAAATGAAGCCATCTAATTGAGTTTGGAGTACAGTCTTCACCTCTGCTAGTGCTCAGACATCTGAATGTCAAAAGAGTTCATTGTTAAAATCTATTTTTCCTTTTTCAATGTTTATTTACTTTTTTTTGTCAGCAAAACAAAAATTTTGTATTGATTGAAAACTAACTGGTAGGAAAATAAAATCAGCAGCTAGTGCAAAAAAGTATACATCAAGTAATCATATTGTTCACAATGCCTCTCCAATCGACCATGAACGAGGAGAAATGTGAAGTCTTAAATATGCTCCATGTGAAACTTTTTTCACGTCAAGGGATAATACTTTTTGTTTTCTCTTGGGAACTTTTTTTTTTAATTATTGTTTTTGATGTTATATTTTGTTCAAGGAGAATTTCCCAAAACTGATAAAGGAGAGGAAGGAAAAGGAAGAGATAATGAGAACATGGATTTTGTGACGATCTCCATCCTCTTGTTTTTATAGAACTCACTATATCATATTATCATGGAAGGAATTCGACCCCGAAAAGTCTTCCTTTAACGTTAATTCATATATTCTCTTAATTAAAGTGACCTTTATGTGAAAAAAGAAAAAATGAAAATAGATGAGTAGCAAATAGTGAGTATGTCTCCAAATAATCTACGTGTGTCACAACGTAAATATAGACAAATCCTTGATGGTGTGATGGTGAATAATGAATTGGTTGATTCCAGGCTAAGAAGTAGTGAAATAAAGCTATTGTGTAAGATTGATTTTGAAAAGGCGTATGACCATGTGAACTAAGATTTTGTGTTGTGGTGTATGGATAAGATGGGTTTTGGGGAAAGATGGATGTAGTAGGTGAGACTTGTATGTCGACAATGCACTTTCTAGTGTTATTGGTGGGTCGCCAATTGGTTTCTTCACAACATCCAGGGGTATTCATCAGATTCTGTTTCTCCATTCTTGTTTACCGTTATGGTGGAGGCTCTTTGTAGATTGGTAGCGAAGGCTTTGGAGACATGATTATTATCTGGTTTTCAGATTTCTTAGTCAGGACCTATGGTGGCGCATTTTCAATTTACAGATAACACTATTTTTTCTCGAGGATGACATGACAAGTGGAAATTTTGAAGTATATATTGCTGATTTTTTGAGCTTGTTTATTGATTTTGACAAAACTGTAGTTTATAGCATTGGCGATGGTGCTAATAGTGGTTTGGGAGAGGATTATTGGGGGTCAAGTAGGGGAGCTACCAACCATCTATTTGGGTCATCCTTTGGGGGCTAAAAATAGAAGTAAACATTTGTGGGATACATTCCACCGAAAAGGATAGGAAAGAGACTTGTTATTTGGAAAGCCAAACTATTGTCAAAGGGTGGTAGAATCATACTCATTAGGAGTGCGCTGTCGAATATGCCCATCTATTATTGTCATTGTTTCACATGCTGGTTTCGATTGCAAAACACATTGAAAAGGTGGATAAACTTTTTTTTGGTATGGTATGGGGTGAAGATGATAAAGGATTTCATGCCCTTAACTAGGAGTTGGTGTGTATGCCTAAGGAGATGGGCGGTCTAGGTATTAGGCCTCTTCAATTGATGAATAAGGCATTATTATATAAGTGGTTATGGCAATTTGATACAGAAGCAAAATGCTTGTGGAAGGAGGTGATTAGAGCTAAATATGATTTTACAGGAGCGAGATGGTTCCCTAGACATCCACGTGGTTCAAATAGTACTAGTATCTGGAGAACAATATCTATAAGGATGAGTTTGTTTGAGGGATCGAGGTGATTATAGGAAGAAGAGATAACGTTAAGTTTTGGGAAGATGTTTGGGTGGGAGAGATGACATTGAAATATAGGTGTCTAAGACTTGTGAGGGAAGTAGGGTCAAGTGATTGATTTTGGTTGGCAGGATAATGGATTTTGCATGGGACTTTCACTTACGTAGGAACAGTCTTTCGCTAGGTAACGTGGAGGAGTTTGCCTTTTTATCATATGCCTTGGAGAGTGTTGCTGGCCAAGAAGATGATATATGGGTGTGGAAGGGAGATAGAGAAAGAGGATTTTCAGTTGGTGCAAAATTTTCGAGGTTGGCCATGGATAATTTGCCCGGAGGAGATTTTCCAACTAGTTAGGTATGGAAAAAAGGATTGTCTTCAAGGATATATTTTGATTATTTTCTTGTGGACAGCTGTGTGGAATAAACTACCGTCTCAGATAGAATTGGCTTGCAGGGGAATGGATGTTCAAGTGGAATGCAGTTTTTGTGTCGTTGATTCAAAAACCGCAGTTCACTTGCTAATGCATTGTCGATGGGTCTGTAAGTGGTATGAATGCATTTTTTGTGGAATGTTTGGTGCTAATGGGTGATGCTTGTTACTGTGGAGACGTTATCACCGGATTATCCGTCTCCTAAAGGAAATGAGATTTGGAGTTTATTATCTTGTCCAATATATTGGACAATATGGAAGGAGCACAATAGTAGGGTATTTTGCGACAATGCATTTGATTCTTGGATCGGTGATCATGGAAGTCCTCATCTATCTTTGTGGATGAATGTCACATTTTCCATATTTCAAAGAGATTTTTTTTTTTTTTTGAAAATTTGATTGTTAATGATTTAATGTTTTTTTTTGTAACCACAAGTATTGCTTAATAAAAATTTTACCTTTAAAAAAAAAAAAAATGCAAACATGACTTCACCAAACAATAATCCCAAATCCTTAGTTAATAGATTCTCATTTTGGCAAGGCATAGTGGAAAACATCATGGTAATAACCTTTCTTTGTAAGGTTATCTATGGGGTGTTTAGTGAGGAACACCACATGGAAATTAGTAATTATGGGTATTTCCTTTAACCTGTTTATATTGTTACCATGCATATATCAACGTGATTTTTAGTGGATCCAGGAACATTAAATGCCTTTGGCAGGTTTTAAACTTTGGACTTATGATACCATCTATCGCAAGTCTTACCAGTTGAACTAGCATTTATTCACTCTTTCCATATATATTTTCGTGCTTCTAATAAGCACAATCAATTAAAAGAAATTTCAAGTACCACTGAAGATGTCATTTTATCAGCTTCTTTGGGCAGAGTGCTTACATGAGATTTGGGTTGTTCTTATCTAAAGGGCTCATTATGGAAAGTTAGCCATGCACCAAGAGTTTAGAAGTATGCCTACCTGCTTTTTATTTATATGGATAAAATTGCAGCCGCCATAGACCCCACCAATAATTCAATAAGCTTTATCATTGATGTGATGGTTGTTGTAGAAGCTATAAAAAGGAAAAGATATGAGAATGAAAAATAATTGCAACGAAGAAGTACAAGAACATAAAAAAAATTTAAACCTTGAGATTTGCTAATGTTTCATTATGGTCACTGACTTGAGTACATATCCTTGAGCAATCATCAAGCTTTACCATCAAGATTCAAGGGTTATTATTATTATTATTTTTGCCTCTTAATTTAATCTATATTATAATTCACATATGTATTTTACTATTCATTACATCAAATGAGAATTGGAGATAAAAGAGGGCTAGAATTGAAAGTTGGGAAGATGTTGAAGGTTGAGATTCATTCTCTTCTACAATGGTTATGTAGAAGGGAAAAAAATGATGAAAAAGTTAGTGGAATGTACATGTGGCGGAAATTGAATTTTCCTTTTTTTCAAAATGAAAACTATCATAACTATTTACGTAGTTGTCGGATTTTGATAATCTTGGTATTATTGAAATGCAATTTTAAATATCTTTCCAACAAAACCAATGATCAATACAAACACTTAAAATTTTAAAATATGTATTTTATTTTTAAAACATATAAGTATTTTTAAGATTTTCATGCCTAAGTATAATATTTTCCAAAGAAACGGACGAACATTTTATTGAACATTCAAACAAAGACTCCGAACTTCTAATTTTAACCAACTTTGACTAAAAAAAATTAGTATTCTAAGATATGATATTTTTATAGAACTGATTGAGGGCAATGGTGGGGATGATGATGTGGGTATCCAGTGTATGATAATCAATAGTAAAAATAAATAAACATATGTGGAGTGCCAACGACACGGGTAATATGCTAGTCTATCTTACATTTCACATAAGTATTTTACTATTCATTACTGACTAGGACAGATATCAAATGAAAATTGGAGATAAAAGAAGGCTATGATTGAAAGTTGGGAAGATGTTGAAGGTTGAGATTCATTCTCCTTTTCAATGATATGTTTGTAAATATAAAACATGTAGAAGGGCAAAAAATGAAAAAAATTGTGAAAAATTTAGTAGAATGTACATGTGGAAGAAAGTGAATTTTCCTTTTTTTCAAAATGAAAACTATCATAACTATTTACGTAATTGTCGGATTTTGATAAACTTGGTATCATTGAAATGCAATTTTGAAGATCTTTCCAACAAAACCAATGATCAATACAAACACTTAAAATTTCAAAATATGTATTTTATTTTTAAAAGATGCAAGTATTTTTAAGATATTCATGCCTAAGTATAATATCTTTCAAAGAAACGGACGGACATTTTATTGAACATTCAAACAAAGACTCTGAACTTATAATTTTAACCGAGTTTGACTAAAAAAAAATTAGTATTTTAAAATATGATATTTTATAGAACTGATTGAGGGCAATGGTGGTATGGTGATGTGGGTATCCAGTTTATGATAATCAACAGTAAAAATAAATAAACATATGTGGAGTGCCAGCGACATGGGTAATATGCTAGTTAGAGATACAATTTTAAATGGCTTCAAGGGCTCAAAAAAAAAAATCTCCTATTTGGTATGAGATAATGGGTAGAAGCCATTAAAGCTATATTCTATTTTTAAAATTAGTAGATTTCTTAAGAAATTCATACTAGCAATTGGATCTGAGGCGAAAACAATCATCCCCTACTTTTCTACTTCCCCTGGATAATGATGTCCACTTGCATATCTTCCGACCTTATTCATACCAACAATGTTTTTTTGTTTGTTTTGTTTTGTTTTAACAGCCAAAGCTGATTGCAGTCTCCAATAAAATAGCTTTTGTGAATCCAAAGGCACCGGTTTATCCACGCTTAGCCCAAGGAAAAGCATGGAACGAAGTAAGTGTGGTTCGCTCTTTTTCATTCTGTTGTATTTATTTATTTGAGAAAGGATCAGTCTTATTGATATATTGGGCTTTAATGATACTAAAAGTTCCTCAAACCCACCACCTTGAAACTTCACTTTAAACTTTAAAGACTGATAAAGCAATCTTATTTTCTTGTGGCTCAAATTTTCAAATGTTCAGAAGTATTTTTAATGTGATTCCTACATATGGTTTGGTGTGTTCCAGAAACCTGGATCTCAAGTTGAAATCCTCTTAAAATTTTCTTCAGTGTCTTCATCGTAAAGGACCAGGTTCAATAATTTTCGCCAGATACCCTTCCTCCAGTTTGCATCATGATTGCTTATTGTAGTTAATAGATTGTAAATTATAAATGTATTTTAGGGGTTTTTCAAATTGTTGTAATAAAAAAACTTCTATATTATTATACTAATATTCATAAGCCCCAGTGTCTCTTACTTTCGCAAATGCAAACGCACAAGATAGCAGTGATGTACCCAGCTGTGGTTGTTAGAATGAGGATTTTCTGATGATATATTTATTTACATGATACTTAGATGACTGTAACTTGGACAAGTGGTTATGGTATCAATGAAGCGGAGCCTTTTGTTCAATGGGGTCGAAAAGGAGGGCGCCAAATGGAATCTCCAGCAGGAACATTAACTTTCAGTCGTGAAACTATGTGTGGTTAGTAACTCTTCTCTCATTGTCCCTGTGATGCATTAAATGTGGATCCATAGACACATGCACCGAACATACCATCCACAACTTGGGCAAAAACACATACTAAAGCTACTTAGCATTCACATTGTCAATATGTTACTGAATTTCATCACTGGCTGAACATAAGAGTTCCTGTTGATAGAGCATAATGTATTGTTGCCTCTACCAATTTCAGTGAGAATATTGGTTGATGTCTCTTACACTTGTTTGCTTGCTGTAAATGGTTTTGGTTTGAACCCTGAAGCTTCTATGCTTTCACCTTTTAATAATAGATACCACATGCAGATGCACCAGCAAGAACAGTTGGTTGGCGCGATCCGGGTTTCATACACACAAGTTTTCTGCAGGATTTATGGCCCAATGCAATGTACGTCAACTCACTTGTTTGCTTCACTTCTGCATAATTTCATTATTTGCTTGATTGTCTCAAATTCAGCATGGCCTTTAGGTGATGGGAACTAAGATCTTTTATAGAATAAATTACAAAACTGAAGTACCTACTGAGTTGAAAAATCTCTTTACATTTGTAATTGCATAAGTAATGAAATAGTGAAAACCTCAAAATTTGACTTACTGATTAAAGACAATGATCATGCAATCAATTTGTTACATCTTTTTTTACAAGTTTGTTGACTACTCAACTTCCCAAGAGTTTGTATATTTGATGAAATCCTCCGTGACATTTCTGCATAAGTTAAGGAATACTCTACTATATTTCTACTATGGTTCAGTTATTGAGATGAAGTTTGCTTTATCAGAAGGCAAGAGATGATTGATAAAAGTTCATGTATTCAGAATAGAATTCTGTTTTAATGCAATAACGTAATTGAAGCTTGAAATTCCTAGATTCAAAATCGGTGAAACATGTTGCCATGTTTGTTAGGTATGGTTTATTACAGATCACATTTGTAGCATGATGAAGGTATAACCACAGTTTGTGAGAAATAGAGCAACATTCGACTGAAATTCATTTATTGGTGTTAGTCACCTTAATTGAGAACTAATTAACCTCAACCTCTGTCTATCATATGTCACGCACCACACTTAGGGTGTGTTTGGTTGCATGGAATCATATGCCATGGGAATGGATCCCTACATTTTAGGCTAAATTGATATACCACTCCACATCCACCATTTGATTTTGTGATCAATGGTGGGAATGGAAGTCCCGTGAACATGAGAATCCCACTCCTTGGTCCCCCAAGGCATGTGATTCTCATGTTCATGAGACTTCTATTCCAACCATTGATAACAAAATCAAATAGTGCATGTTGAGTTATACCTTAAATTAGCCTAAAATATAGGGGTCCCTTCATGGATTCCATGCAACCAAAAAGATCCTTAGGTATCTGTGATAAGACTTATGTGATTTTATCATGTAGGAGAATCAACATTGAATGTTAATCATGTAAGGCATTGTTATAAAGTACTGTATTGGCATGCTTTCTCAACCATTCAATTGGATTTACAGTACTTTGGTGTAAGGCCTTGACCAAATCAAGACACTTATTGTTAATTACAGCAAGCTGGTCATTTACTTGGAGTTGTTTTTCTATTTAAATTTTATTTCTTTTTTTATGCATATTTAAGTTTATTTCTTAACATTATATCAATGATGCAGGTATACATACAGGCTGGTACATATGTTGTTTAATGGTACATATGTTTATAGTCAGTACTACCATTTCAAAGCTTCTCCATATCCTGGTCAGGACTCTCTACAGCGAGTGATCATTTTTGGTGATATGGGAAAGGTGATTTCTCTTTGTGAATTTCAACATGCTCAAGTGTATATGTGTGTGCGTGAATTGTGGAAGATAAGCAGGTTGTCTTTACAGTTACACAGAAAGAGTGTACTCTGAAGTTTCTTAACACAATTGTTATCTGAAGTTTCTTAACACAATTGTTATTAGATGAAACATAGTCAAATTCTGCGAATCTACTGAGTTTGACCATATTGTATATGATTAGAGGGGAAAGGGACAGATTTATTATAAGATTTTACTTGGCACATGGCAACGAAGTCAGTCGTAATCTTTTGTAAGCTTGCTATTTTGACCATGGACATCATATCACAAAAGATCAGCTTTTCTGGAAGTTCCTAATCCATTGAATTTGACATTTGAGCTTTCATTGAAATCTATGCTATTTGAAATTTTATGAAACTCGGCTTCACAAGGTTATAACTGCTGTAGTGATATATATATCCAATGTGGATGATTTTGATAATGAGACAATCATTGCAGAAAAAAGGTAACCCTTTATTGGTATCAATCTTAAAGTAAAATGCGTGTTAAAGCAGAAATGGCCAAGACTGTTATGTTAACCAGTTTTTGCAACTCAGCTTTGAACTCTTTATGTCCTAGTAACTCTTATCCGTCATAATGGCTGTTGAATTATGCCATTTCTATTGTTGAGAAAATGATGGAGTTGAACATCGGTGTCTGGTTGTCTTGAGTAGTTATCTAGAACTGTTTGTTTTTCTTATTTGCTTTTCAGTTTTTTTGGTGTATATTTGTGCTAGAGAGGTGTTACTTAAGTTGGTTCCGACATTGTTTAGTATGCATGTCTCTAAAGTATTCATGTCCCTTCAGGCTGAAGCTGATGGATCAAATGAATATAACAACTATCAACCTGGTTCCCTTAACACCACCAAGCAGCTTATTGAGGACTTGAAAAATTTTGATATAGTCTTGCATATTGGGGATATATGTTACGCAAATGGGTATCTCTCTCAGTGGGATCAGTTTACTGCACAGGTTGAGCCCATCACATCAACTGTGCCCTATATGATAGCAAGGTTTTTTTTTCGTTATTAACATTTTAGTCCGTTCATCCAAGAATGTTTATTCGAAAATGACTTGAGTGGTTTGTCCTTACAGTGGTAACCATGAGCGTGATTGGCCCGGAACAGGATCCTTCTATGGAAACACGGATTCCGGTGGCGAATGTGGTGTGCCAGCTGAAACCATGTTTTATGTTCCTGCTGAGAACAGGGCAAAATTCTGGTAAGAAGTATCCAGTAAAAACAAATTCGATACATAGAGAATCGGGTGTATAACATGATATTTATTCGATACATGGAGAATCGGGTGTATTACATGATATTTATTCTTTTACCTCCTGATGATCCTACCCTGGTATTCATGTGGCAAGTACACAATGTACATCTCACTATTGAAAACATTCAAATATTTGTCACGTGAAATTCTAAGATTTCCATGTAGCATCTGATCTGTTTATTGTTGATAGACTGACAACTATCTAATGCTCATCTATTTCTTTTTCCAGGTACTCCACTGATTATGGGATGTTCCATTTTTGCATAGCTGACACGGAGCATGATTGGAGAGAGGGTACTGAGCAATATAAGTTCATTGAGCAATGCCTAGCATCCGCTGATAGACAGAAACAGCCTTGGCTAATTTTCCTGGCTCACAGAGTCCTTGGGTATTCTTCCGGCAGTTTTTATGCGGAAGAAGGATCATTCGAGGAACCGATGGGGAGAGAGAGCCTTCAAAAACTTTGGCAGAAGTATAAGGTTGACCTTGCTGTCTACGGTCATGTTCACAATTATGAAAGGACATGTCCAATCTATGAGGTATTCATTCAACTAAGCACTAAACCAATGTTATGCCAATATCTTTTCTGTTTTTCCACTAACCAACCTTGAAGTTGCATATAAAATACATCTCGACAGAAATCCAATTTAGAGTCAGTACCTCGCAAAAATTCAGAATATTCCAATTTTTTTGCTATTTCTCTCTAATTGTATTTCCAATATCAGGCTGTTAGGTTGCCAACCTCTCAGGTGTCACTTTTATCAATGTGTTCATAGTACATTTCTTTCGCTAATTTGCTGCAAAATTCACTTGATATCATTTCAATTGTTCAGTCCTAACATGAATCGTGATGTGATATGTTAAAAGATATATATAGCATTGTGTAATCAGTGATTAATTGAAAAAAATTGTATTCAACAGAATGTCTGTACGAGCAACGAAAAGTCACATTACAAAGGTTCCTTGAATGGGACCATCCATATAGTTGCGGGAGGAGGAGGTGCAGGCCTTGCTGACTTTACAACCCTTCAGACCAGGTGGAGTTTGTTCAAAGACCATGATTTCGGGTTTATTAAGTTGACTGCATTTGACCATTCAAACCTGCTGGTTGAGTACAAGAAGAGCAGTGATGGTAAGGTTTATGACAACTTCACAATCTCAAGGGATTACCGCGACATCTTAGCCTGCACTTTTGACGGTTGCCCAAGTATGAGCTCAGCTTCTTGATGCCAGCATAAAGGAAAATTGTATTACCAAACACTTCTATTTGCAAGGAGTATGTGAACACACAAATTCAATCCTTAGTGTAATCATGCAGAGGTTTTATAGAATTTCAGGAATAGGCGTACAACTTAGGAAATCACTTTTTATGTTCACTTTGAAGTTTCATTCAGGTTGATTTTTTTGCTTCCCTAAATAAGACTCGTGAAGGTTTTTCTTAGAGTTTCTTTTTTAGCTAATGAATTGGGGATGATAATATTGGGTGCATGTTCCATGTGAATTGATGCCCTGTGTATGTTATACCGGCATACTCGTCCTACCATTTGATAAAGACGTATGTAAGTTATTATTACTATTGTTGTTGTTGTTTTTTATTTATGTATTGTTAGCCATGTTCAGAACTAGTGCAGTAAATTCCAGTAAAATGTAATACATGTTGCTAGCATGTCCGTGATGCATTAATGAGGACTATCTAAACTCAGAATTCATCTCCTGGGCTGGTGAACAGTATGGTTCCAGGCGTTGGTATAATGAGGACTAGTTTGAATGTGGTTCATGTTGATTGTTTGAATCTGTTAAAAGGGCTGTTGAACAGCTCAGTTACGGGAAGTGGTGTCACACCTGAGAATCCATGGTTCAACCTGTAATTTATAGTAGTACAGAGAGAATTTGGAGAAGGTAGTTAACTAAATTGTTCTCATTCCATCGTATTCATACTAGGGATTGCCCATTTAGGCTTTGGATCGATCACCCAAGACAGATTTGTGGCCCAAATTTTACTTTAGCCATATAAAAATTCAGTTTTCAGTAAATCCCCTGGAGATGTGAAATCAAATCCCTGTTTCAAGCGACAGGATTTCATAAGAATAAAATTAAAATTCCTTTTCACATACTACTAAATTTTTTTACAGTGGAAGGATCAGTTTGCAGAAGAAAAAAAATACTAAAAAAAAACCTAGCCACCATAATTGTAACAGTGTCCTGTGATTTCTGTTCACAAATATTCAGACTTTCAAGTAGGAAAGAAATGAAGCACTGCATCATCCTCCACATGGCACAAAACTGGCCCCATAACACATGAAACATTCTAGACTAGCAGAAGAAGAAGAAACAATTGGGTCTGTCCATTCCATTTCATTCCAGTAAAGAGTGTGGTAGTGGGGGTGGAGGGAAGAAATGGTGGCAGCCACCATTGCTGCTTCTGTATCTTTACCCAGTTCCATTAGTAACCGTTGCTCTGATCAGTACTACTACTCCCTCATCACCAGCAAGAATCCCTCTTCATTGTCTTCTGGGTTCTGTTTAAAATTGGAGCCAAGTAGAAGAAGAAGTAACAGCTACAGAGCACAAAAAGTGGTTTGTGCTTTGGCAAAATCGGAAGATATCAGCAATAATAGTGGAGGAAGGGGCAGGTTTTACCTCAATTTTACTGGGTTTCCTTTCCCTCTTGGTCCTTTCCTCAATAGGCAAACAATCAGGTCTGAGGTCAGTCATTGTTGCTTTCATCACAATTTTGCTTTTCTATTGCATGACTTACACACACTACCACTGCCAGCCACTATGTTGGATAAATTTTTCATTCATTCAGGTTTATCAAGTAAAAGTTAATAATGAAAATAGATTTGGGATTTTTTTTTTTTTTTTTGTCTCTTAATCGAATTGGAGGCACGAAATTTGTGAATCATAGTACGTTTATCAAGAAATTCGAACCTCTAACTAGATTAATAAGGCAATAACGAACACCCTATTTAATATCTATGGCTACTGTCTTGTTTTTTTAAGTATATATAACATCTTTCCATGTTTGCATCTACTGAAGGCTGTTAAAAATTCCATATGGCTATTCGAGCAAGAGCAAGCTTTAGGATTCAGCAGCGTCTCGACCAACATACGTATGACAGTAATCAAACTCAAGTCTGGTGGCTTGTGGATTCATGCACCCATTGCTCCTACTAAAGAATGCATACAGGTATCTTTTTTTTTTTTACTAATGATTCTAATGTACAGTGTGACTCAAAGGAAGTACCTCATCTTGCTAACAATTAATCTGAGATAATTCCTACCTATGGTGCAATGTCACATATGTTCCAAAGTCATTTACTTTTTTATATGTCAATTCAACCTCATAAGCTTTATTGTAACCCTTTGTCTCCCTTCTCTCCTTTTTATAGCATTGTTGTTGTTTCCTTTGCAACTAACAAATGGAGCATAAACATTATTTAGATACACTTCCCGCTTTCTTAAATATCCGAAAATATTGATAGTCCAAAAGAAATACTCAAACCTTTTGCTTAATTTTTTGTGTGTATATTACACACCGTATGTTTGCTACATATCCATGAATAGGTCAAGAAGAGTCTCTTAACCTACTTCACGCATACTAGACAACATCCTTCTCTAAACTTGTTGATGGTTGTTGTTCATCTGATTGAACTTACATTCTTCCATATTTTGCAAATCATCAACCTTCTACCTAGTATATATCATGTTTAAATGTGGACTACAAGTTCTATAGGCAACTGCATCATTTTGAGTTTTATGTGCATAGTGCAAAAGTCTGTCATTTTTTTTTCTTTTTTTTCTTTTTTTCCCCCTTAATGACATATTAATTGATACCTTACTTTTCCATTTGCCTATTGCCAGCTTTTGAAGGAACTAGAAGCTCCAGTAGAACATATTGTCTTACCAACATTTGCTTACGAACATAAAATCTTTGTGGGCCCATTTTCTAGAAAATTCCCTCGAGCTCGGATATGGGTGGCTCCTAGGCAATGGAGTTGGCCTCTGAATTTACCGCTTGAATTTTTTGGAATCTTTGGTGCCAAAACATTGATAGACGAGGATATGAGCACCCCATGGGCGGATGAGATTGAACAAAAAGTTCTGAGCTCCCCAGAAGTTGGTAATCTGAACATGGAAAGAGAATTCAAATTTTATGTCGGGTTCATCGAGTAGTAACTTCAAGAACGTCCATTAGTTTGCAGATTTTATTCTTTGAGGGCATAGATTTTTAGGTGTTACAACTTTTCATGATACCACTTTTACATTTCTTAAGAGTTGCAACACTAGGGATTTTATCCTAGAAGTTATAACTTCTAGAAAGATAAATGAAGTTGCAATGGGGGAGATTGTAACACACAGAAATCTGAATGTTATGCATGTAATTTCCAAGAAGTCTGCCACTTGGAGTTGCTTCCCGACAAACCGTTAGTTTATTTGATATTTCGTAATTCTGGGATTAACCTTTATTTCAGGAATTGGACCATATGTTGAGGTAGCATTTTACCACAAGCGTTCAAGAACTTTGCTAGTGACTGATGCAGTAATTTTCGTCCCAAGGCAGCCACCAGAGTGTATAAGCAAAGAATCATTGTTAGCATCAGCACAGAATGGTTTGGCCGTCAAGCTTCTCAGTAAAGGAAAGGAAGTCCCTAATGAACCAGTTTTAGACAATAAAATGAGTCGTCAGAAAGGTCAGTCTTCCTTATCTGCTCTGATTTTCACAATGTTTGCTTCATTGGACTCATCTTTATTTTTGGTACGATAGTTCTGTTAATACTTTTCATCAGTAAATGCAACTCAGATAGAATGCATATCCTTGAAAGATAACTTTCTTAACTAAAACCTTGTTGTTATTGCACAGGATGGGAAAGAATGGTTCTCCAAATACTCTTTCTAGGTCCATCAAACCTCTTGGAACCCGCCACTAGCTTTGCTCAGATGTCACAAAAGTTGATTGTTTCTCCCATTGTTAAGACACTGGTATTCAGCAAAGTTCCTGAGAAGGTATTAACTAAGAAATAAATGTATGTGGCGGTGTTGATGGTATAGATGAGCATTGATGCCATCAGTTTCACATATTTTAACTACTGAATTTTACATAAACACATCAAGTAAATATTCGAAAATGAATTAATATCGAAAACTCATAGGAAGTTTTCACCGTTTTGAAGCTTTCTTCAAGCAGTGGAATATCAATTTGGTTAAGAACTTAGGATATATATTTCCTCTCCTAACTTCTTATTGCAGTTGGCTACAATGTGGTGAAATAGTCCCTTGAGTGTCGTCATCAGTTTAGCAGCTTGTGTAAGCAAAAAGTACTTTTTTAGAGAATAGAATAAGTGTTGCCTAATAAAGCATCTTTATCCAAAACCTTCAGTATCAATAGGCACTCACTATGTCATATGTTTTTTGTTGAAACTACCTCAGATGTAGGTATGGAAAGAAACAAAGTGTCAGTTTTGTACATGGTGTTACAATTTTCTCATGGGCATCAAATTTCAGGTGAAGGATTGGATTGATAGGATCACAAGAGACTGGGCATTCAAGAGAATAATTCCCGCTCACTTTGCCGCTCCTGTAAATGCAAGCAGGTCAGATTTCTTAGCAGCCTTTGGTTTCCTTGATGAGCTCTTGGGTGACCGTTATGTCAGACGACCTTCACTTTCAATTTTCTTCACGTCTCTACTGGGAAAGGCAGCCAGTTACTTTCCCCCTGACGACATGAAAACTTTATCATCTCTTGATCAGTTCCTAGTCTCCATTGGAGCTGTGAAGAAGACTGTATCAGGCAGAAAAAAATGACACAAGGTTTTCTATCCCAATATAATCAGAGTATTTGTGTTGTTAGTATTGTCATTTCAACTTGCTTACTTATCGTAGGATTAAAAGGGAATATTTAGAAGGTAAACAATTGTGCTATTCTTCCTATTGAAATTTGAGGGGCTTCTTGGGTCCCAGATGGACTGTAATTTTAAATTGTTACAGCACGATGTATAGGCATAGCTTGTGAGATGAAGATATATATGAGGTGAATTCCATGAGTTTAAAGTTGTTCATTATGTTACAAGTAGTACCAATACTTAATATGATTGAATTTGATGGAGTTCAGAACTCAATCTTGCTGAGACAGTCAAATTCCTCTTGTTACACCTAGGCAGGTAGCTTGTTCATCATGTTAACGTTCTTTAATTACCAACACCTTTGAAGAAGCTAGAAAACTTGCAGTACAGAAGGAGAAAAAGCTATCCGCTTGAAAGCGACAATAATCTTGGAACAATTTTCATCATCCAAAATGTTCTCCTAGATAATGTAGGATGTTTGGATGAGTGGGGGTAGTTCACCCACAGGTCACTCACTCCTCATCTTTGCAAGAATACACTTTGTAGTTTTTAGTGCAGTGGAAATTAGGGACTTATAGTAGTGAACCCAGTGAACCAAACTTACTTTCACATTTGGGGGATTTCATTGCCTTTCACCGTTTGCCTATACATGCTGAGGGGCGTTTGTTTGCACCACTTATTATGAGTGGCTTACAATGTAAAGGGTCATGTCTCCACTAGTGGGAGAGGTCCATTCTCACAACCATCCGCCCCGCCTGCCCCCATCAAAGTGTTACTAGTCTGAAATTATTGAGTTTGTTTTATAAGGCAACAAATTTGTAGCTAGCTACCACTTGAACTTAACCAAGCACTAATTTCACAAGAGTATTTGCTTCATCAAATAATCCTCAAACCATTAATTAGACAGGCCCCTGGCAAATACATGTCAGTACATGATTCCTCAAAGCCCCAACCATCAAATCATACCAGTAAGCCTTTTTTTTAAATGCAATTATAGAGATTCCACCACAATTCTTTCATATTGTTCTTAGATAGGGACCTCCATTCCATTGCTGTCGTCCTTTACTAGCTAGTAGTACCACCAATCTTTCTTTACTCTTAACACAAATAAAAGTCAGAAGAGAATGTTACGAGTGATTTACCTGGCTGGCTAGCTCCAATGGCTCTTCTTCTTATCTCTTCAACAATCTCCACTCTCCTTCATGTTCATCTTCTTCTCCTCCTCCTTGTCTCAAACCCAACCACAAACAAAGCCAAAAAACACCATGATCATGATCAACTCGGACCTCTCACCAACATCACAAAATCCCTCTCCTTTCAACATTTCAACCCATCCACCAATCCCACTCTCCCCCATGACATCAAACTCCTCGGAAACGCCATATTCTCCAACTCCTCCATCCAAATCCCAGCACCTAATTCACCATCAATCCAAACCACCACCAGCATTGATTATTTCCGGTATCAAGCTGGTCGCGCTCTCTTCTCCTCCCCGGTCCGTCTCCTCGACCCACTTACCCAATCCCCAGCTTCTTTCCACACCACCTTCTCCTTCCAATTTACCCCCACTTCCACCTCTATATCTAAAGAAGACTCCGGTGGCAGTGGTCTGACATTCATCATTGTCCCCGACGAACTAACCATAGGCCGACCTGGCCCATGGTTAGCCATGATGAATGACGCTTGTGATGACGACTATAAAATCATAGCTGTAGAATTCGACACCCGTTGTAACGTAGAATTCGGTGATCCCAACGACAACCATGTTGGGATCAACCTCGGCAGTGTTATATCTTCAATCACTGCCAACGCCTCTGACGTTGGAGTGTACCTCAAAGACGGGTCTGTTCATCGAGCGTGGATAACCTACGATGGTATCACCAAACTACTTGACATTAGACTGGGACCTAACAGTCAAGTTTTGCCAAAGAAACCAGTCTTCAGTTCGGAAATCGACCTCTCTCCTTATCTGAATGAGTACATGTTCATTGGCTTCTCAGCTTCCACCGGAAACCACACTCAAATCCACAGCATCCTCGATTGGAACTTCTCTTCAACCAGCCAAGCTGTTCTTCGAATTCCTTCCACCAAGACATGCGAGAAAAAGATCTTAGCCGAAGCTGCCCATCGAAAACCTCCAAGTGGTTTTCTCATTTTTGTGTCTGTGGTTGTTCTCATATTAGTGGTTCTGCTCAACTTTTACTGTAGCAGCAAACGTCAGAGTCAGAAATCCACGGTCGTAATTCTTCAGGAAAAAAATCAGCGGCCTAGACCTCCTAACAAGCCTTGGAGATTCACGATGTCAGAGGTCTCCGTTGCCACCAGGTGTTTCAGTGAGGCAGAAGTACTGAGCAGTGACTCTCGTGGTGTTCGCTACAGAGGAGTTTTGCATAACGGATGCCATGTAGAGGTCATGAGGTTCTCAACTCGGTTTCTGAACTCGTCAGGTGTGGACCGGAGACGACTTAAGAAGGAGATCGTTGCAATCAGCCGAGTTCGCCATCCGAACCTTGTAAGTGTTAGAGGTTGGTGTTGTGACAACAGGGAGACCATTGTGGTGTATGATTACTTGCCAAACCGGAGTTTGGATCGCTGGTTATTTGGGAACGGGGTTCTTCCTTGGACTCGTAGGTTCAAGGTCATTAAAGACATCGCTGAATCACTGAGTTTTCTCCACTCCAAGAAACTTGCTCATAAAAATGTAAAGACTACTAGTGTTTTCCTGGATGTAACATTCCGAGCTGTTCTAGGTGATTTCGGGTTTGTTAACTTACCAAGTGACTCAACCCGAGCTGAATCAGTTGTTGGTCAGGCTGCCGATGTGTTTGCCTTTGGGATCGTTGCATTGGAAATTGTTGCTGGAAAAAGGAACTCCGGATTTGATTTAGGTGTCAAAGAACAAATGGGTCTAATGGAATTTGCATGGAGTATGCACGACAGTGGAGAATTGTTGAAGGTGGTGGATCGGAGAATTGGGCCCGTATTTAACTCTGATCAAGCAGTCTGTATTTTGGAAACTGGGTTGCTTTGTACTGTAAACGACTCCAAACATCGGCCTTCCATGGAAGAAGTGGTAGGGTTTATCAATATGGAGAGACCTATTCCCATGTTGCCAGTCATGAATCGACCTGTAGCACTGTTTGCATACAACAATTCGGCTCCTTCCAGCCCCTGCAAACCTTCCAAATAATCTATGTAATTTTGTTCTTTTTGCTTAGCAACACCTATTTTCATTACCAACGATTTTGGTTTAAACATTTGGACATCATAGTGTAGCTCATCCTTCAACACACAAACAAAAAACCACTGGTGAAATTACAGTAAGGAGTATAGCTCCATGAAAATTTTAGGTTGAAATAAATATAGCACTTTGTGATCCAAAAAAATGTACAATGGGATCTACAACGTCCATGTGTACACCTCAAATTAGAAAACCAGGTTTTATTATTATTATTATTATTATTATTATTATTATTTTGTTAAAAGCTTATAGCATATAGATTAATAATTAAGGTTACAATATTGTTGTCCTGCTGCAGTAGCTAAGTTATGAACCTCGAAGTTAAGGTCTCTATTAATAAATTTACATATCCAAGAGATATGTAGAGTAAGAGGACATCGAATGTTGCCAATAAGAGGACGCCGTATCCAAAACATGGTCGTCACGGGCTCTTGTTGATCTTCTTGCAAAATGGATTGGAGCGTCTCGAAGTCTCCCAAAAGAAGTCATATTCTCCATTGTCTAGCCTGGATTAGCAAAAGAGTTGCCTTAGCAGCAAGACATTCCACAATAGTGATTTTCAGCACTTTCCCTGAGATTGGACAGGCAACCCGAGCAATTACCATACCAAGAACATTCACCGCCAAAACCCTGATTACTCCCTGTTTAGATGAGTAAAAGAAACTAGCATTATAAGTAACAATAAATTGTGTCTGGTAAAAAGTAGGGGGGACGGGTCCAATCTGAAAAGATTTGGAGTTAAGCCTGTGATGTCTAGCTGACTGTAATTGGGCCGGTATCAACTCCATTTTTGTGGTTTCTGCCTTAGTATGGGAACCAATAGTAGCAGCAGGTTCAACCCAAGCGGTGGATGGAATCGATCGACAATCAATTAAAAAGCTGCTTCCAGAATGTGGTGAATGGAGGATAATAGCCTAAATGGTATGGGAGCCAGAGTGATCTGAAGAGGTGTGGTTTTTGGTAAACCATTGATTTTGCCAGGAGGTTCAAGTTTGGTGAAAAGAGGAAATGAACATTTCAGTGTAGAATTTGGTTTTGTGGAATATGCAATTGTTGCGAGTTTGCCAAATTGTTTGAATAACAGCCGTGAATTGGGAAAGCATTTCATCTTTAACTGCTGGATGGGCTTTAACAGTGGCCCATATAAATGTGAAAAGAGGGATATTGAGGTTATGCAAAAATTATCATTAAGCCAATCAATCAGAATAGGGGAGAGATGCCATAATTGGTTCATGATTGGGCAGAGGAAGAAGAGATGAGTAACATCCTCGGTGCAATCATTACAAAAATTACATCGATCCTCAATAGGTGTGTGATGCCTTACCAAATTGGTCATGGTAGGGAGGATGTTTTTACTGATTTTCTAGAGCAAGAAAAGGGCGCAGTGGGAGCTTTGCTTCTCCACTACTCTCTGAGCTATGTAGCACTGGTGGTAAGAGTAGATGGGTTGGAAGTGGAGCTCTCAAATTTCTCTTCAGTGTACGCTTGGGTGACGCTTTTAACAAAGAACATACATTTTTTTTTTCAGAAAGCCATATAAGTTTGTCGGGGCAATCCAAAGGCCTTATCAATATGTCATGTATATCTCTGGCCACAGGATAAGGGAATATGGAGTTGATTAATTATGTGTTCCATTAGAGATCATGACCAGAGGAAATGAGCCACAGGTCGTGACTGGTGGTATAGGTAGATTTGGAGATAAAGGAGTAGGGATATAGTCTGCCAGTAGTAGTCCAGGCTTGACGCAGCAATTGTTCCAGATGTCTATATGATCACCAAACAGAATTTGCCATATGAGGTGGCATTTTATTTTGGCTAGAGCTATGAGATTACCTCTCCAAGTAAAAGAGGCTATGGAATGAGCTTTAGAGATTTGGAGAATACTTTTTGTTTTGAAGTAAAGAGCTTTGAGTTGAAGAGTACGGGTGTTGTGAGTGGAATAAATGGCTTGTCATATGCTTTTTGCCATTAAGGAAAGATTTTTATTCATATTGGAAGGAATGTTGAGCCCCCCCAAGTTGACGAGGCATCAATATCCAATCCCAAGTACACATATGTTTGGCTTTGCTGTCTGTCGCACCATTCCACCAGAAGTTGTCAGCAAGGTGATCAATTTTGGTGGAAATAACATAGGGAAGGAAGAATGTTTGCATAGTATATGGCATGATCTAAGAAGTTTACATGTGTCTCAAGGATTTCATTATCTTCCCCCCATCATGCCATGTCACCATGGTTGCAAAACACCCAGTTTGTGCAAATGAATCAAACCCTGGTTGCAGTGACGGAGCCAGGATTTTTGTTGGGGGGCGGATTGATATCATAATTAATTAAATATAATATAAAAATTAGTTACTTTAACATGATTTTTTTAAATACAGCAAAAAAGGGAGAACAACAAAGACAGTCATTGAAGATTATTACTACTTCTAGAAACACAACACAAGAGAAGGGTTTGAATCGTTGATTACTACTACATGAAGAAAAGGATAAGGAGATTGGGTTGCTTACAATTGTTTTGTGGAGATGACCAACACAGTGATTAATGAAGGCACCTGGTACCTAGAAGAAGAATAATAAGGTGGTTTGGACCTGCTGGATCTTGTGAAGATGAACTCAAATAACTCAATAGTTATAGATCTTTGAAGATGATGAAATATGGAGGTTTCCCTCATCTTATCTAATCGATGGAGTGTGAAGAAGAAACTGTGAATTTTGGTTTTTTGGAGAGATTTGAGGGATTTAACCTCTAACTCTAAAAGTAGAGTTTGGATTTGATATGTACATAATTTGAAGGATGAAGTCCTGGTTGAAGTGGAAAGTGAGAATAGAGGGGAAAATAAAAAAAACTAATTGGGGGACAAATAAAAAAATAAAAAATAAAAAAATTCTCAAAAGTCAGTGGGAGCAAGTGCCCCCACGTGAATCCATGCCTGCCTGGTTGCCAAAGACGTGTCATCATGTAGATGTAAAACATGATCTACACCATCCACAAGTAAAACATCATCCAGGCACAGACCAGGCAGCGTAGAAGAGCTCAAAATCCTTATAAGATAGTCAACTCAAATCCGAAATCCGACAAGTCCTCTTTAAACCAATAATTGTGGTGTACTAATCTAAACTCACATTGTACCGGTTGACTGTGGACTGGATGTGACAATGTCAAGCCTATATGTCGAGATAATAATTAATTTGAAAAACTACAACTTTTTTTTTGGAAAGCGAGCGGGGGTTATTTAGGATCCCCAAACCTTAAAAAGTGAATAAGTGAAGCTTACATTCTCAAGTATGTCTTTCCTATTCTATCTTCATATACAATTTTTTTCAAGTCCTTTGCAAAAGAGCTAAAAATAATCTCCACGAAAACAATGTTAGGGAGCAACCTCGCCAAGTGATCTGCAGCCTTGTTGGTCTCCCAAAAGGCATGACTGACTTTGTAATCTTCAAGCTTGCCCAATTCCTTCTTTATATTACTGATAACATGTCTTTGATCCCAAGCTGAATTCATATCTTTTGTTAAATAATCAAAAACTGAAGAAGCGTCTGTTGTAATTTCTAGTTTCATAATCTTGTGCATGCTCGCCAATTTTAAACATGCCTATATGCCCTTCATCTCATGTTTTACTACTATTTGCCCTGTCGTAGCCGTTGCACAATGTCACGGGCTTTCTTTTCACAAGTACTTCCCGTGCGGCACTAGCAAACTTTGCCCCGACTTATCAAAGAAAGCTAGTCAGCCTTGCCCACGAAAGACTTACTTAGACTTTGGAAAGCTAAGCAAGCTAAGAACACACAAGAAAGCTTAAGAGAACTAGAACTTGTATTGCTTGAATTCTCTGAGGTGACTACAACAAATGAGGCCTTAGCCTATTTACACAACTCCACCTCCTCAATGGACGGTGGTGATCAATTTGAACTAACGGTCTACAATGAATTTCTACACACTTCTGTAGAAATATCTAAGGACTAGAATCCTATGGAACTCTATGGAATTTTATGGAAGGTTCTAGAGAACTCTCTAGAATAATGTGGAATACTCTACATTATTTACACTTGCTAACCTCACTTGGATAGGCAAGAAGATAGTTGTGACATTCTCCCCCAACTAATCAGGCGATGTCCTCATTGCCTTCAAATCCTCGTACGCTTGGATTTGCTCCTTGAATTGCCACAAATGTTGGATTGGCTCCAAGCTAGCTTCACTTTATCCCTTCCACTTGATGAGTAGCTCATGTGTGGGAGGTTGGTTGGAATGGCGCACCGCACGATTTGACAAGATAGTCTCTACTTCCTTGTCATTTTGGATCATCATGCCCATTGGTGCTCTTTGTGAAACTCCTCTGCTTGGATCATCTTGATCTTCCTTATACGGCTTCAAAAGGCTCACATGGAAGACTGGATGAAACTTGATCCTCGGCGACAATTCGACCTTGTATGCTTGCTTTCCCACTTTCTTGACTATGGGGAAAGGACCCTCATATCTCTTGATAAGGCCACGATGCAGTCCTGAAAGTCTGGCATGAGCATGCATCTTGACAAGCACAAGGTCTCCAACCTGGAACTCTTGAGGTCGTCTCTTCTTGTCGACCCACTTCTTCATCCTCTTGGATGCCTTCTCCAGGTAAGCTCGAGCCTCATCAGCTTGATCATTCCATCCTTTGACAAACTTATAGGCTGATGGACTCACTGAAAGTGTAGCTAGTGGCAATAGAACTCGGGGTCATAGGTTGTTGTCCCATGACAATCTCAAATGGGGTACGACCCGTCGCTTCACTCTTCTGCAAGTTGCAAGATAATTGGGCAACATCTAGCAACTTAGCCCAATCTCGCTGGTTGGCACTCACATAGTGCCTAAGATATAACTCCAGCAAGGCATTCATCCTTTCCGCCTGACCATCCGTTTGAGGATAAAAACTATTAGAGAAGTTAAGGTCGGTACCCAACAACTTAAATAACTCAGTCCAAAATTTCCTCGTGAACCGAGTATCCCGATCACTGATGATAGATTTGGGCACACCCCAATACTTCACCACATGTTTGAGGAATAAATGTGCGGCTTGCTTGGCTGTGCACTCCTTGGGTGTGGGAATGAAGGTGGCATACTTCGAAAATCTGTCCACGACCACAAGTATCCAATTGTAACCTTCTGATGCGGGCAACCCAACTATAAAATCTAAGGAAACACTCTCCCAAGGTCTCTCTCGGACGGGGAGGGGTTCAAGTAAGCCGGCAGGTGACTGTTGCTCCACCTTGTCTTGTTGGCATACCAGACAAGTCTTTACATATTCTTCGATGTCATCCCTCATATGTGGCTAATAATAGGAATCTTCCACAAGAGCAAGGGTCCGATGTATACCTGGATGTCCCGCCCACTTGCTATCATGACATTCTTTCAAGACTTCCTTCCTTAGGTTTTCATGAGGTGGAACATAGATTCTTCTTCCCTTAGAGTATATCAAGCCGTCCTCCACCCAAAACTGTCTTGTCTTCCCATCTTTGAGCTATGATGGTTTGAGCCATGGAATCATGTGTCAAACCTTCATTTATGCGTCCCTTCAAGTTGCTTTGAGGTTGACTTATGTCAGCAAGTTCTCATTTTCTACTCAAAGCATCCGCAACAAGATTAGCCTTGCCAGGCTTGTACTCCAAAGTGTAATCGAACTCTGCCAAGAAGTCTTGCCATCTAGCATGTTTTGGTGTGAGCTTCTTCTGTGTTTGGAAGTAGCTAGTGGCAATATTGTCGGTCTTGACCACAAATTTGCTCCCAAGCAAGTAATGTCGCCATGTTTGCAAGCAATGCACAATCGCAGTCATGCACGGTGTACCGCCTCTCAGTATCATTGAGCTTCCTACTTTCGAAGGAAATAGGAGGTCCTTCTTGCATCAATACTCCACCAATAGCAAAATCGGAAGCATCCGTATGTACCTCAAAAGATATAGAATGGTTGGGAAGTGCCAACACAGGTTCCACCACAATTGCCTTCTTCAATCCTTCGAAAGCTTGTTGGCATTTTGAACTCCAATCCCAACTTCGTCCCTTCTTGAGCAAGTCCGTCAATGGAGCGGCTATGGAAGAGTAGCCTTTGATGAACCTTCTATAATAGTTCACCAAGCCAAGGAAAGATCTTAACTCGGTGACTTTGGTCTGTGGTTCCCATTCTTGGATGGCTTTACCCTTAGACTTGTCCATATGAAGCTTGCCCTTGCCAATGATATGACCCAAGAATGTCACCTCCTCTTGGGCAAATGAGCACTTCTCCTTTTTGACATAGAGCTCGTTCTCCTTCAAAGTTTGGAACACTTGCCTCAAGTGATCCACATGTTCCTCCAATGTCTTACTATATATCACAATGTCATCAAGGTACACAACTACGAACCGATCAAGGTAAGGAGCTAGTACCTTATTCATTAGAGTGCAAAATGTGGCCGGAGCATTAGTTAAACCAAATGACATGACTAAGAATTCGTAAGACTCGTACCTTGTAACACATGTCGTCTTTGGTTCATCTCCTTCGGCTATGCGGACTTGGTAATATCCCGAGCGCAAGTCGAGCTTGGTAAAGTACCTTGCATCACCAAGTTGATCAAAGAGATCCGTAATAAGTGGAATCAGGTACTTGTTCTTGATAGTGACCTTGTTGAGTGCCCGATAGTCAATACAAAGCCGTAGGGATTCATCATATTTTTTTTGAAATAAGACCGGCACACCATATGGAGCTTTGGAGGGTTGAATATAACCAGCATCAAGTAAATCCTTCAATTGTCTTCTTAACTCCTCGAGCTCAGAAGGTGCCATACAATAAGGAGCAAATGCGGGTGGCTTTGCTTCAACTTCTAACTCAATAGCATGATCCACCTCTCTCCTTGGTGGTAGCTTCTTAGGAAACTCGGCAGGCATAACAGCCTTGTACTCCTTGAGAACATCTTGGATGACCTTAGGTGCATTCACCCCTCCATCCATGGGACTTTCGTCTTCCTTGAGGGTAGCCAAGTAAATAGACTCATTTCTCTTTACTCCTTTACAAAGTTGGAGAGCGGACACCATTTTCTCCTTACTTATCTCCCGTACCACGGGCACAACACAAGGTTGATCCTTCTCCATGATGCACATGGTGTTGGCATATGGGACCAGGAAAGCCTTCACCATGTCCAATAAATCTATACCCAAATAGAACTTGTGATCATCAATTGGAGCAATAGTTATGTCGACTTTACCTCGCCATTGTCCAAGCCGAATATTAGTGCCACGATCTATTCCTTCAATTGGGAGACTTTTAGCATTGACTCCCTTAATATATCATTTCTCCTTAGTATATGATAGGCCAAATTCTTCAGCAAGGTCTTTGGCCATGTAGACTGTGTCGGCTCCGGTATCCACCATGGCTTTCAAAGTCTTGTTCTCGATCTCGGTCTCCACGTACATCCTTCCACGTGGTTGTTCCTCGACCTTAGCTTGAATGGCACTTAGGAGATTCATTGAGGCGATCCTCCTTTCTTTTTTTGCTTCTTCCTCCATGACAAGCGCGACAAGTTTCCACGGTTGGGACACTCGAATGCCCGATGGGGTCCACTACATAAGAAGCAAGATATCTTCTTGGGTGATCCATCTCTTTTCTCCTTCCCCTTGTCTTTGGAGTTCTTGTGCTCCTTGGAGGACTTCTCTTTGTCTCTCCCACCTTCGCCATCATTACTCGGCTTTTTCCCTTGCCCAAACCCCTTGGATGAGTCCTTTATCTTGAACTTAATCAAGGACTCGGCCGCAGCCATAGCTGTTGCAAGGTCTCGCACACCTCGCCTCTTTAACTCCAACTTGGCCCAAACTGTTAGGCCATCAAGGAAGCTAAACAAAGCATCCTTTTCTCCCATGTCAGGAATCTCCAAGAGCAACTCCGAGAACTCCTTCACATACTCCCTTATGTGGCATTCCTTGTGTTGAAGGCGGCAAAGCTTGGCCCTAGCTTCGTTTTCGACATCCTCCGGGTAGAATTGTCTCTTGAGTTCCTTGGTGAATTCTTCCTAAGTGTCGATGGTGCACAATCCCTTCTTGACATCTCTGCGCCACCAAACTGTAGCAACATCATTTAAATATAAGGAGACACTACGTACCTTTGATGCTTCATCTATTATGCCAACTGCATCAAAGTAGCGCTCCATGTTCCACAAGAAGTTGTCGATCTCCCTTGCACTCCTTGCCCCACCATAGGCCTTAGGTTTGGGAGCTTCGACTCTGTGGGTGATTGTCTTTGGTGTAGTCCCACCATTGGCTACCGCATCCATACACACATTGAGTTGATTTTCTAGCTTCTCAACTCTTTCCCAGTAAGCATGCATCTCCGCATCTTTGGCAACAATTTTGGCTTCAAGGGACTCGATCTTTTTGGACACCATTTCCACTATTGAATTTAAGGCTCCTTGCATCTCTTCCAGGTTATCTTGGCCCTTCCCATTGGACGCTTGCCCCTTGATGCGTTGGTCCATGTCTTCGACTTTCTCCCTCAAGTCGGACATGGTGGCACACAACTTAGCCAACCTTTCATCCATCGCAGCGATCATGTCCTTCGACTTGTCCTTGCGGACTTTCCCACCTTTGTCGTTGTTGCCAATTGATGGGTTGTTGACCTCTGACGACATTCTCTTGTGTAGAATGATTTCACCAACCTTGCCAAACTTGGCTCTGATACCAACTGTCACAGGCTTTCTTTTCACAAGTACTTCGCGTGCGGCACTAGCAAACTTTGCCCTGACTTATCAAAGAAAGCTAGTCAGCCTTGCCCATGAAAGACTTACTTAGACTTTGGAAAGCTAAGCAAGCTAAGAACACACAAGAGAGCTTAAGAGAACTAGAACTTGTATTGTTTGAATTCTCTAAGGTGACTACAACAAATGAGGCCTTAGCCTATTTATACAACTCCACCTCCTCAATGGACGGTGGTAATCAATTTGATCTAACAGTCTACAATGAACTTCTACACACTTCTTTAGAAATATCTAAAGACTAGAATCCTATGGAACTCTATGGAATTTTATGGAAGGTTCTATAGAACTCTCTAGAACAATGTGAAATACTCTACATTATTTACACTTGCTAACCTCACTTGGCTAAGCAAGAAGATAGTTGTGACAACAAGTAGTCTTAACATCTGCCACATTATTCTAGAAATTAGCTCCGTACCCACCCTTGATTCCTTGCAGTGACCCATCAATATTCAGCTTATGCCAACCAGCTAGTGGCCTCTTCCATGCACATTTGGTAGGGTCGCATATACTGTATAATACATCCAGACTCCATCTGCCAAATAATTGCTTGTTCAAAGCAATATCATCAACTGTCATATCATCTGCACGGAATTTAAGTTGCACAACATTATATATTCGCCGAACAAGTTTGATCTCTGTACAATATTGTTTTTCGTATAGCCTCGTATTTCTCTCTGTCCGTAAGTAATATATTGTTGCATTGAATGTGATCTTTTTTATTAGGGAACTGTTGCTACTGCCTCTAAATTGTTGTGTACACCACTGTAACTCCTCGTCCCAACCAGCAATCTGTCTCAATACCATAAGTAAAACAACACATAATGCCATACAAATTGGGACTATACACACTCAAAGAACATATTTTTTTCAGTTTCACTGTCTTGATTGCATAGAGAGCGTGTATCCTACTAGGAGACACCTCACTTCTTGAGTTTGCTCAACATTTTTCAATGCTCCATGAGCTAAGAGCCATGTAATGAAGCTATGTCTAGGGATATTTTCTTTGAACCATACCACAAGATGCCCACTCCACCCTTCTATTGCGCTTTCTGATAGCTTCATAGGTCGCCTTCATCTGATACACTACATCAAATTGGCATATTTGTAACAACTCCCAAAATAGTAACACTTTTGAGCTGTAACAATCCACCAAATAATTTCAAGTCAAAACTAAATTTAGTCAAAAAAATGAAAAGCAGTTACACAAAAAAAGTGATACAATAAATTAGATCACCATGAATAGTATCACTTGGAGAACCATACTCTTCATAGTGATACAATTATCATATCACTTTGTTTGTGAAAATGTGTAAAATTGCTTGGTGGATTGTTATAGCTCAAAAGTGTTATTGTTTTGGGAGTTGTTACAAAAATGACAATTTGGTGTAGTGATAGGAGCCATTGCTGCCAACACTCCATACTACCTCATCTTGTTTGCTACTATCTAATTCAATATCATCAAGATAGCTGACAATTTCACTAATATAACTCCTCAACCTCTGCGGAATGCACCATGTGTCCTCAATGATAATGGTCGAGACATTAGCATTCTTATGTAGAGTCGAGTCATACAATAATTGTTGCAGAAAACTGTTCATTAAGATGCCGATAGGATCCCAAGGGTCCTTCCAGAAAAAAGTATCTTCACCATGGCCAATTTAGTATAAAGCCATATTTGAAACTTTTTCCCTTCACCCCAATATATATCTCCAACACCACGAAGCCTCTTTAGGAACTCTCATATGCCACAAACCTTTGTGCTTGATAAGGTACTTGCGAACCCATTGTACCCAAAGTGTGTATTTGTTAATAACAATACTCCATATGTGTTTCATGCGCGCCGCTCATTGCCAACTCTGACATCCCGCACCCCCAATCCACCCTTATTGTAAGAGTGACATATAATGTCCCAACTAACCAATGCCTTTTTCAAGGCTATGTCTTCTTCTGACCATAGAAATCTATGAAGTATAGCATCAATACAGTCTAAAGTTTGTTTACGAAGACCGTTAACATGAGGTCCAATAAACATGCATGCTCGCTAAGACTAACTTAATCAACACTAGTCTCCCTACATAAGTTAGTGATGATACACTAAAACGGTCCTTCTTCTACACCATACACATGTCATGATAATCTTTAGAAATAATAGGCCCAAGCGTCAGCCCGACACTAATCCGGCCCAAGCGGTTCGAAGCCCGCACAATGCAGTTTGCCAAACGGACCTGAAACCATTACAGCTTGCTAAGCCCACACGTCTCACAACTTTTCTCAATACTCGTAAGCTCTGCTAAGGCAAGTATCTTGAGGATCGGCTTCGAACAAGCAAGACAACAACAGTTTGCTTCCAACTAGGAAGCAAATATCAGAGTATATGTCACACATGGAGACTTCTATATATGGAATACTCTCGGGATTGGGAACTATCTCCCGTGTATCTAGGAACACAAGGCTAACATGGAAACTCCCCTTCACGGCACAATTCCTAATTAGATAATGATCTCCATGAAGATCTTCTTCCTAACTATGCTATCGATGGCCTGGTCGAACCAGGACTCCAGCACTATAAATAAGACATGAGGTTGGTAAGCTAAGGTATGCTACAAATTCCATGTTTACAACATTACGCCTTCCTCAGATCCCTATCTTATTTTAGCATCGGAGTGTCAACGGCAACCACAACGATGGTTCGTGACTCACGTGCATTCCTTGTGCGGGTTAGCAGATTTGCAGGTCAAGGTCAAAGTAGGGAGCGAAAATCTACTGCATCAGTTTGACGCCGTCTGTGGGGATGACAAAGTGCCTAACCTTTTACTAGCATCATCTCTCTTCATAAAATAGAAGACGGTGACCACAAGATCGTGCAACAATGGATAACAAGGGGACACGTCACACGCTCAGACTGGGTCTATATCACTGCTCTCAGTGGTGTCGGTGTCGCATGGGCAGCAGGCTCACACCCCTGTGCTGACAACAATGACAGACCCTAGGATAAATTTGTTGTCATCTCAATTACAACAAATCGCCAAAGCGGTGGAGGCTCTCATACAACAGAGCCCTCTTCATGGCAATGGAGATCAGGAGTAGCACATGCCTCCATCTCCGAAAGACAACAAAAAGCAAGCACATGAGAGTCAATCCTTTGCTAGTTCTCATTCGACCAGAGAAGGCGGCGCAGCTAACCCGGAACCGACTTTTAAGGCAGATAGGCTCGCCCCACAGAACCCTCTTCGCAAAGGGGCACACGACCCAGACATACTATATCACCTCTCTGTTCCGCCATTCGTGGACTGTATCATGAACGAGGCTCTTCCAAAGAAGTTCACGCCTCCAAAGCTCGACTTCTAAGATGGGACTACCGATCCATTCTATCACTTGCGCCATTACCAACATGTAATGGCGCTCAAAGAAGGATTTGAGTCAGTGATGCGCAGAACTCTCCCAACCAGCCTAAAGAAGTTAGCACTAACATGGTTCCACAGCCTCCCGCCAAAATTGATCGATTCAATCAAGACGCTAGCGAAGGAATTCCCGACACGCTTTGTCGGAAGTCAACATCTCCGGAAAGGCCCACACTACATAATCTCTCTGAAACAGAGATCCAATGAGACACTCATAGAGTATGTCACGTGTTTCAACGACAAGTTGACGCTCATCAACAGCTGCAGCGATGACACAACCATGAAAACCTTTACCGCCCTAAAAAAGGGAAACTTTATGACTTCCTCGCCTTGGAACCCCTCTGGATATGGTGCAACTCCTGAAGGGCGCCCAAAGGTACATCACCTTAGAAGATATGAGAACTGTGAATAAGGAAACAAAAGTCGAGAAGAAGCCCATCGTTCCTAAGGACAGGAAGGAGGGAAGAAGGTGAGAGGACAAAAATGAGCAAGTGAAAGCGCAACGACAACAGTTCAGACCCTGGCCGGGTCAGGCCAGAGAAAGCTTCCAACTACGTTGGATGTAGATCCCGACCCCTCTCAGTTCTAGCCTATCAGAGGTCCTAAATTCCATGAAAAACTGGAAAGATCTAAAGTGGCCCCCGTAGCAGCACGAAGACCCTTCCAAACGTGACAACAACAAGTACTACTCGTACCATAAGGAGGCGGCCATGACACCAACGACTACAAGAGTCTAAGGTACAAGATCGAATACTGGATCCACAGGGGCGAGCTAAAGGAATTTCTGTGTTCAGAGAAGCGACCAGGCCGACCCAAGGACAGGGGAGAGACAATCAAGGAGATTGAGAATGAGACTCTAGGCATAATCTATGTCATGCATGGAGTCGGATCAAATGGAGATCAGTCAAACAGATCCTGCAAGCGGACTCTATTGGAGATGCAGACACAACCCTCAGATGAGGAAAACACGTATACTACTCGAGGGTGCAAAGCCCCATCCCCACCTTAACCTTTACAAACGAGGACCTCGATGGCGTCCGTGCACCGCACAATGACGCTTTTTTCATATCGGTCTCCATTGCAAGGTGGGAAGTGAAAGGGGCCTTGGTGGATACAGGAAGCTCCCTGTCACGCCCCGATTTTTGAAGAAAAATGAAAATCCCAAAATCCACGTAGGATTATCCGCTTCCCAAAAACTCGGGACGTGACAGTTTGGTATCAGAGCATTTGGTTAGCCTAGGCTGGGGTAGAGTCTAGGTGATCATCGGAATGTGGATATGGGTGTGTAGGAGTGTAGAAGTCTTAAGATAAAGTGACAAGGGTGAACCTTGAAAACTTTAGCATTGTTTCATTTTTCTTGAATCTCATGATGAGGCTTCATTGACTTGTGTGTGCGGGAGTAATCTTATTTATAATGTCGATATTTGCGTAACATTATTTCGTATTATTTTCTTTTTAGTGGTTTTGATATCCGTATTGTTCAGTTAGCACTTTTTGCGAATCTCGGGACGAGATTCCTTTTGAGTTTTATATATTGTAACACCCCTACTTTTCCAATCACAATAAATATTTAAGTTCATAAAATTCAATTGAAATTTGTATTTTTTTTTTTAAATCTTCTTTCGTTTGACAAGTCGTATTTTTTGAAATTCAGTTAACTTTCTTACCTTCCGAATCTCGGGACGAGATTCTGTTTAATGTGTGTATAATGTAACACTCCTAAATTTCATAAAACTAATTTATTTTATTTTGAATAAAATAAAATTGGGTTACATGTAATTGAATTCAAGTTTCAAATTTTTAGGATTTATTTGGTGAGTAAAAGGGTGGGTGCCATCAGAATTTTAGTGAGGGCGAATAACTACCCATAGCATAAAACCAAAACCCTCATTTTCCTTCTTTTCTTGTGCAACAAGAAGAGCAAAGTTTGCTCTTCCTCTTATCCTCTTCGGCAGCGACGAAGGCTAGGGAGGCGTGAGGATGTTGGGTTGCTGGCGATGTGGTGGTGGTCTGGCGAGATGATTGCTGCGATGAGAGAGAGGCCTTTTAAAGCCGTGCGGGCCGGTTGGGCCCAAAGCGGATAATATCTTACTGTGCGGATCGGGTCGTTACACTCCCTCAACGTCCTATTCTACAACGTGTTCCACAGTATGGTCCTCAAGGAGAACCTGACATCCTCAGATTACCCACTAATCGGATTCAGCGGAGAGAAATGTTTTCTGATCGAGAAGATGAGGTTAGCAGTGGTGGCAAGAGAGCCACAACTGAAAAAAGTCATGTTCTTGGACTTCATGGTCATAGACGCACCGCCTACCTACAACCTTATCCTAGGAAGACCATGGCTCCACCAAATGGAAGCAGTAGTCTCCACCCTACACCAGTGCGTGAAGTACATCGCTAACCACTCAGAATGAACAATACATGAGGACCAACCAACGACACAAGGCTACCATTATGTTGCACTGGAACAGATAGAATGTTCCCAGATCTAATTGGAGCTCACAGCGCAATGTGAAATAAAACTAGACCCAATGACTTTGGACGAGTCACTTCACTTACACGGAACCGAAATCCCAACAGCGGCGGCTCGACTCAGAAACGAGGGACATTCAAACATTACGGGAGCAATCCGCCCCTCAAGCCAACAAAGCGGAGAGGTCAATGCAGGCGAGAGCACAACCCCCGACAATTAGTCGGCGAGGAAATAAATTCCCACGCAAGGTTTACTCTTCAGTAACCTCAACAACATCAGCGAAGCATGACGGTTCGCTGAAGGTACCAACAATCTAGGAAGGGCCATGCGAATTCACTTCAGGGCCAAATCGACCTCTATCCTCCTACAGTTAGTCCATTTCAGTTGTTTATTTTCCTTTCTATAGTCAATGTAGAGTTTTAGTTCTTAGAAGCTTATGTGATTTGCAATTATTTGATAAGTAAAAGAATTACGCAAACACACTCTATTGATTACTGGAAAATGTAACAACGTTCGCCCTGAGGCAGATACAAAAGACTACGAACTACAGACATTTGAATCTGATGCAACATACAGTAAAGACCCTCTTAAACAGTTCGACTCCGGAAGAAGACAACAAAGGTACCCAAAGTAAACTCAGTGCTTCTCCGAAGTAGATGTCCCAAGATCAAGGACAAATGTGCAAAAAGGGGCTAAAAGGACAAACATAACTAATCGTCAATTGCTCCGCCAAATCACCTCGAAAAAACTGCACGCCAATGACGACATAGGCCTTGCGACGACCATGGTCACCGAATTACCAACCCCAGACTTATAGCTCGCTTCGCGCGGGTGTAGATGGTTTGGAAGGTGAGAGCCTAGTCAGTTCCGAACTGATTTCGACGCCTTGCCACGGGACCACTGCTCTTCTACAGACCATGGTCTTTGAAAACCCCCAAATTTGTAGCTCAATACGCTTGGGTGTAGATGATTTGGAAGGTGGGAGCCTGGTCAGTCCCGAACTGATTCTAAAGGCTTGCCATGGAACCATTGCTTTTCTATAGACCATGGTCGCCAAATCCCTTCATCCCAAACTTGTAGCCTGCTTCGCGCTGGTGTAGATGGTTTTGAAGGTGGGAGCCTAGTCAGTCCCGAACTGATGTCGACGGCTCGCCACAGGATCAACACTCTTCAACAAACCATGATCGCCGAATTCTCACATCCCAAACCTGTAATCCGCTCCGTACGGGTATAGTTGGTTCGAAAGGTGGGAGCCCAGTCAGCCTTGATTGATGTCCACGGCTCGCCACTCGGCCACCGCTCCCTCTCAGTACAACGGTCGCCAAACTAAAATCACTTCTCAGGCAGCGTCCACAAGCTCGCATAGGCTGACATTCCATTACCATCAACGACCGCTCGTGCCGACCTAAAAACCAACCCGCTAACATGCGGGCGAACACTACATGGAGTGTCAGTCTGAGTTACGGAACCTGACTCAAGACAAGCTTTCTAGCTCTGAGACTACGCATGTACTTGGCTACCACAGTTCACTCATGCCAGCAACTGAAACTGATAGTCAAATAAGCAAATTAAGTCCTCAGCGGTTTGCCTTAAGGAAAAGCTACAGCCTGATAGGCATAGCCCACTGCTAAATCATCCTTAAAACACCCACTATTGGGTGTAACTAAGCAATAATGACTCTGAGACCTCACAGAAGAACAGGTCAGAATCATCCGCAACCTAAATGGTCAAACTCTCAACGACAGACAGACCAATTGGCTTCCTGCTGACCCAACCAGACCTGTGTCAAAGTAAAACGACAAGACAAAATGGAAAGCGCGAGATAGGGAGACCAAACACAATACGGGCATAAAGAGAACTCAAAATAAACTTGTTTTCATTAACAGTTGGAACAAAAAAGTACAAATGCACAAAGTCTAAACCTCATCAAGAGGAGGTATAGAAACATGAAAGCTATGCTTAACAGACGAAGAAACAGGAGTTGCGTACGCACGCGCCTCAGCCTGAACATCATCTAAATCGCTCTCTTCTTCTGGTATCGCAGAGATAATTGCTAAGACTGCGTATGACATCTTCTTATAATACGTGAGGTCCCATTCCGTATGCTCTTCCTTCATCAGCGCCAGCAGCTCTAATCTCCCATGCACGACCCAGCGGAATTCACACTTGCCCTGCGCATTGAGAAACTCTTCCTCACGCACCTTCGCTTAAGCAAGCTCACGCGTCAACAGCTCCAGCTTACCTGTCAGCGCATCAACTTGAGACTGCTTCGTAGCTAGACTACTCTTAACATCACAGAGCTCGTTTTGCTCTAGTTGAAGCCGATCTTTTGCCTTCCTAGCTACTCAAGCATTGAATTCCACGTCGGCCTCTAACTGCTGCATCTGGGCAGCCCAATCAATCTCATTTACGGATCTCTCCTCAGCAAAAGACCACAACTCAGAACGTGTCTTAGCCGTGGCTTCCTGCGCGATCCCTAGATCATGGCGGACCAGATCCAACTCCTGCTTGAATTTGTCCCTTGCGGATACCGCCTCTGCCAAATCATACTTAAAGGCCTCCAAACGAGCCCTCTTGAGTCTTACCAACAACGGATGACTATTCCAACCTCCTTTACTTGATTTACTTTCTCAACAGCTCAATTTCATAAAGCGCATCAAAGTACAACTTCTGCATATTTGAGAAGACACGCTCCATGGTGTACACCTTCTCACGAGCCGCCTCAACCTCCTTCCCAGCAATGGCCACCTAGCTCAAATGAGACATCCCAAGTATAAGGTACTTCAAACCCTTATCCATACGTCCTTCCAGTGTATCCTCCTTGGGCTTCGGAGTGTGGTTTATTAGCCAGCTGTGGCGCCTGCTTATATGCTTCCTTGAAGCATAGTCCACGTCGACAACCTGGTGCCAAGACAGATTGCTCATCTTCACTACGTTCGGAATAAACTTATCCACGCACCCTGATGAAGCTCCCCGTACGTGGAATTACGTCAGCGTCACCCTTCATAGTCGCCACTACACCAGGTCTTCCTTCGCAGCTTTCCCTTTGTCACCGACGACCGACCCTTTATTGCGAGACGACTCAGCGAAATTCAAAGGAAGGGAGGAAAGCGAGTTGTTCAACAGACCCTCCATCACCCTGATGTGCAGTCTGGAACGAGAAAAGGAACAATGCATACTACAAGAAGGATGGCCCACTTCACCGCGGCCACTGTCGGATGATCTTTCAATGGAGCAATTGGACTATGGGACCTCAAGCGAATCTTCATCGGAAACCTCCAACGGAACGACCCTGGGGTGGTCAGCACCAGTGGAAGCCGCCACAACAGCCAACATCAACTTCTCGCTCAAGGCTTCAGCCTACTCAGTACTCATATTCAATGCATCTTCAACCCCTGCTAATCGCAGATGGTCCCTCTCGCAACCGGACACTTCAGCCTCCACCGTGGCAGGATGACTAGGTTCACGCTTCTCCCTCGCTGAAGCAAACCGTTTGGGAGCCGGCTCAATCCTAGTGTGAGACCTCTTTGAACTTATAAAGAAGGCGAGTGTTTCATAAATCCCCTCCGCGTCAGACGAAGTAGGCGCCTTAACTTGGAAGCCTTCCACTTTTTGGAAGGGGCCCCACCTTCGGCATTCGATACAGAGTGGCGGCCACGTGCCAGTTAGCCCACAAACCACTTGGCTGAAGTTAGCAGGACATATGACTTCCTCCACACTCCTCTTTGGCAGGTCACGGAATGTCTTCATAGCGTCTTACTCCTCTAGGGAAAGAGGAGTAGTAGAAAACCTCCCTGCGAAGAAATATATGCAATGATCAGCACCCAATCACTGCAATGAAGTCAAAAGATGAAGCTATTCTTATGGAGTAGCCTGAATTCCCGTTCGAGCGAACGACCCCTGAACGTCAAATACTTCGAGTTCGAAGGAGCTCAGAAGCAGTATTTCTACCAGAACTTGAAGTCATCTGGCAACTTCTCAAACTGGCCAGCGACATCATCTTACAGACGACATGGTCATTCAACAAGGGAGAAGTCAACAACTAGATCACTCGCGGAGTGACACGGATGCTAGCATCCTTCTCTCTGATCAGAATGAGAAGGATGATCTTGTACCCATTGGGTACCAACTGAGCAGAAGGGATTCCAAGGAAATCCAAGAAGCCCAAAATCTCATCAAGAACAGGAAAGCAGACTCTAGTTTGAAGTATTCTGCGATGCAAACAAATGAACCCTTCTAGAGGGAACATTGGCGTCTGATCATCTTGCAGAGCATACAATGGCAGGTCCTCAGGGACCCCGAACGTCTTTCGGATTTCACCAAGGTCTGACTCAAAAAGCGACTTATCTTCAAAAAACTTGAGGCATATGGCCAAAATTTCATCATCAAGATGGTGTTGGTGAGCCATGACAAAGATGAACAAACTTTCAATCAAAAGATGAATAGAGCAAAATCTCTAAAAGCAAGAAAATGAAATAGTCAATCTCTGCAGAAAATAAGATCTAAATAAGGAATAGTTTCCCACCTCTTCTCCACTGAACCGACACACACTTAATTAATGAAGCGCATGGCTCGAGCAAGGATTCAGACTCGATTATCATGAGCGGTGTATCTTTTCAAGAAATGACTTAGTGGACCGAGGCGATGGCCCACTAACTCGGGGAAAATAGGTGATGATACAACAAAATGGTCCATCTTCTACACCGTACATGTGTCATGATGATCTCATGAAATAGTAGGCCCAAGCGGTTCCAAGCTCACACAATGCACTCCACAAAATGGACACAAAACCATTACAACTTGCTAAGCTCATGCGTCTCACAGCTCTCCTCAATACCTGTAACCCTGCTAAGGCAAGTATCTCGATGATCAGCTTCGAACAGGCAAGACAACAACACTTTGCTTCCAACTAGGAAGCAAATATCAAAATATATGTCACACCTGGAGACTTCTATCTTTGGACTACTCTCGAAACAGGAACTATCTCCTATGTATCTAGGAGCACAAAGCTAACAAGGCATCTCCCCTTCACAGCACAACTCCTAATTAGATAAGGATCTCTACGATGATCTTCTTCCCTAAACTACGCTATCGACGGCTTGGTCGAACCAAGACTCCAACACTATAAATAAGACATGAGGTCGGTAAGCTACAAACTCTTTGTTTACAATATTACGCCTTCCTCAAATCCCTTTCTGACTTTAGCATCAGAGTGCCATCGGCCACCACAAAGGTGGTCGGTGGCTCACATGTGTTCCTTGTGCAGGTCAATGTCAAAGCACAGAGTGAAAATCGACTACATCAGTTAGGAATTTGGTTTTCCATGAATTAACTTTCTTTTCGATTATAGGAGTGCACTGCTAGTAAGAAAGGAAAGAATATACCAAGGGAATACCTAGATATTTGACTGCAAGATTACCCACTGGATACTGAAGTTGGCCAGTAATCATACTTCGTTTGTGGTCCGATAAACCCGCTATGAATAGTAACCTTTTGTTGCAATTAACTTCCAACCCTGTTCAGGACTTGAAAGTGTTAAGAATATCAAGCAGTGTTTTGCTTGAGTTGCCATCCCCATGGAAGAAAGCAATAGATCATTTGCAAAACAAAGATGAGTGATAATCAGATCCTGGCATTTGTAGTGAAGCTTATACTGACCTTTTTGTACCTGATGTCTTAGGAGCAAAGGGTTTCATCTCTATGTGCATATGAGTTCCCAAATTGTCAACAACATTTTCAAACATGTGCTAGACATGCGAGGAAATACATAAAACAATGTTTGTACACATGGATATCCAAATTGTGAGAGCATTCCCTGATTCATGTGTCATATTAAGGAGTACGTGACAAGTTTAACAACATGAATCCCATTTTTCAACACCCAGCATTCATGTTAGTGGCTCGTTAAACATGAAGTGGCGCTAGTTGTAAAGTTTCGATTATTTGTTATGAAAATACAAAAACCAAAATTCACTCATTAGGTGTTTTACAATTAATGAACAGAAATATGACACGCCTTAAGAAAATTGTTTTAAATAGTGTTTTTCTTTCTATCTATGGGTAGAGCTCTTAATCTTTCCCATCTCTCAAGCTCGTACAATCTCTTAATCATTTTTCTTGATCTTGATCTCTTGACTCTACATGTTTTCTTAAGCTCTTGATTTTTGTTTTCTCAGAAGCCACCATCAGCCTCAATCTCTAGGTCTGAGATATTTCTTTTCCTAACACGAGTTCTCTGTAGAATCAAACTCTCAATTTGGGATCTCAATATCTCTCAATTGTTTAAATTGAGAATTGTTATCATAATCCTATATTTCCTTTATTAGTTGCAAAGTAATATATAGCCCACATGCATAAACTGTAGCATTCATAGTAATCTAAATATGCAAAAAATCATCGCTCACAACAATTTTCATCGATAACTCAAGTAAACCCTAGAAAACACAATGGGAAACCCTAAATACCAACTTAGGTTCAAAGTCTCCATTACAACCTTCAAACCCTTGATTTAAGGTACGAGAATGGAAAGAAAAATGTGAGAAAACTATAAGAGTGGTCGGATACTTACCTTTTAAACTATTGGGAACAACTTAAAGAGTTGCTGGAGTGTTTCGATTCCTTAATGAAATGTTGTATCAATGGCTCAACATCAACCCACAACCTTCTGAAAGTGTTTTCGAGTCTAAAACCACTTGCAGACACGCGAAAATGACAATTCTTGTGAATAAGAAGGTTAGGGTTTGCAGAGTGTCAACAAGGAGTTTCTGAGTTTTATCAAAATTTTGATTGGGGGGATTGGACTTGGAGTTCCTGAAACTCCTAATTCATACCCAATAGGACACCCTTTTATAAGTTTACATTTCAGATCCCTAGCGTGTCAAAGTTTTACCGTTTTGAAACCATTACTCGAGATAAATTTTTAGGTATCTGTTATTAAATATCTTGATAAACAGTCTTTATGAGTGTTTAAGGACCATCCGTTTGGATGGTCTTAGATAATGAACGCTAACCGGCCTATTATCTTGTTTGTGTCACGCCTAATGTGCCTCGCTCACTTCGTGATATTTATAGAGAAATTCTTTTTATCCCACTTAGCGCGTATCTCGGGGCTCATGTATGGAAATGAGATGAAAGTTTAATACATTGTTCTTGATGTTGGCATTTAACTATTCTCAACTGCTCAAACAGAGTAGAGGAAGGCTATAAAATTAAAAACATGTTTTACACAATGCAAAACATGTGCAGTTTCAGGGAATTGAATTAAAAAATTTAGTAGGTTGTCCTAGAGGTGGGCACGGGACAGGATGGACTCATCCTGATCCCATCCCGTTGCTTTATCTTTGGGACGGGATAGACCTCATCCCGACATCGTCCATCCCAAACAAGTTCGGCATGGGACAGGATGAGCATGGTTTGATTTTTGTGCAATTACTAGGTCATTATTATGTGCATATTTAAACATATAATCATATTTTTTTGTAAGGTCTACTTATTTGTTCCACAATATGCTAGGTCTTATTTTTGTAAGTTTCTATTTATGTTCTTATTTACGTCATCAATTCAAAAATACTATAGTCTATTTTCTATTATTGTGCATATGAAGGAGTTATCAATGAAAGTATTATTGTTTTAAACTATAAGACAATTATTTGTGATGTTAAGTTCACACAACTCCTCAAAACTTCTTGTACCACACTTAATTTGACACAGATTTTTGAATTAATAAATATTAAATTAATAATAAAAAATATTAAATAAGTTCGAGACGGGATGGGCGAAATTGAAAATCTTCATCCCGATCTCATCCCACTTTAGATCGGGACAGGGCGGGATCAGGATGGGTTTGATCAATCCCAAAAAGACTCGAAAAAATCGGGACGAGACTAGGACTGGATCGGGATCACGGGATGGGATGCCCACTCCTAGGTTTTTCTGTAGAGTGCATACTAATGCAAATGAGGGAGTTGAGGTCCTATTTTTAATTTTGATTTGAAAAGTGGTGTGGGTGTGAACCAAAATGTAGGTTTGATTAGAAAATCTTGAATTTCTATGAGGATGTAGAAACACATCGTGCAAATAGCAACTCTCTTTATTTCTAACTAGTGTACCAGCCGTGCCTACGGCACGGCAATACACTTTTCACATAGTGTGTACCTATGCCGTTGTAACGAGTATAGTGGCATGCCAAGGTTTCCTTCCATTGTGCGAGATTCATGAACTTTGTTTAGCATATCTGAGCACAAAGCAGAATTTGTTCTCCCCAAGATCTAAGTAGCCCAAGAACCGAGCCAAAATCAGGCCCAATTGGTGAAGCCCCAAAACCCGATCCAAATATTGCTGAGTCGACTGGGTGCAGACAACCAAGTTAACTCGAATGAACCAAGTCAACTCATCATCTTCCTTATTTCAAAAGAAAAAAAAATTATATATATATATTTGCTTGCTCTCATGTTCTTCTCCTCCAACTCCTTCACCTCTATAAGCTCCTTTACAATCCGTTAAAGGACCTGCCTTGGATCGATCAATTCCCCAAACATTTCACCAATTCTCTATTTTCTTCCCCTCAGAGACCTCAATAACACACCAACCCATGAAACCCTCGATGCAAATTGGACTGTTGTGTTGGGTAGGGGTGGGCACGGTCCGGATCGGTTCCAAATTTTGAGGAACCTAACTCGGACCATTTAAATTTAACGGATCCGATCCGGTCCGGATTCCCTTATTTTGAACATTGGGACCGAACCTAACTCGAACCGTTTGGAACGGTCCGGTTCCTACGATTCCAAAATGAAAAATGTACAACAAAATTGCAACAAGAACACCAAATCCCGAAACAAAATCAGAAAATTTTGACAACGAAATACCATTTCAACAAACTTCTGGCCCAGGAATTGCCTTGATTCTTCCGTAGTGAAACCTAAAGACCATTCAAGAAAGTGAAATAATCTTTTCTGTTGAATATTGAAAACAAAATATGACCAAGTATTTTGGATAGATTCAAAAGGATCAAATGAAAAAATGAATGTTCACACCGTTAGCTGTTTTCACAACTATTTAAAAGACCTAGACATCACTGAAACATATTAGATGTTGCACAAACCTCATCAATTTCTAGTTTCACTTCATCATCTTTTTGTTTTCCCAGTCTTTGCAAACTTGGAATGATGGAACTCAACTCAGAGTTCTTATCTTCTTCTGATGATGAAACTGACAAACCCAAAGCCCACGTATCATTTGAGTTCTCACAGCTGAATGACACATCAATTACACCATTGGGGCTACTGGGTATTGAGGAATACTTCCGTTTGTTGCTCAGGATTCTGCCATGGATGCTTGAAGTATGTTCCAAGATAAGCTGATAACAATCCTTAACTTTATCCTGTAAATTGTATAACCACAATGCGTTAAAAGCTTGAAAACTCGGCTTGGAAGTTGATCAAATGAGTCAATATCACATATCATGTAAATGTATATGCTGAAAGATGGCTTTTAGTTCTATTAAGCACTTAATAGAAGAGTTTGTTTCTTTACTTTGATGTTAAACATTCGATTTCAGCCTAAAAGATTCACTTGCAGCATTGTTGCAGTTGCCAACACAGATGGAAGATAGACAACAAACCTTGAATCTGAAACAAAACATACCCATTTTAACAATCCAATCAAAGATCGAAAAATCGAACTAGTATTCGCATTAGATCGAACAGATACCTGAGATTACTGACAGAATGAGATGTTCACACCTCCTTAGAAAATCCCAATGCAGGTCACTCTTTAATCCAAGCCTCTTGATTATGTGCTCAATGAATGAAATAGGGGTTATTGGGTTCATCCTCCATCCAAGAGTAGAGAGCACCAAAAGCTCCATTCTTTGAATAGTCTTCGCCTCGAACACAAACTTCGCATCCTCCACCTAAAACCACAAAACCCATTATAAATCTTCAAGAAAAGATCAAATTTAGCAAATACCCATTGTAGATTACTGATTCTTAAAGACTTACTTGAAGGTCTAAGAGAAGAGGAACTTGGGTTTCTTCAACCTTGGCAGCTAAAGAGAGACAAGCAACAGAAGCCAGTTGAGTCATCCATGGCTTATCTTTCTGAAAATTGAAGGTTGTAAAGAACCTATCAAGATAGTTGACAGCAAGAACTGAAGTGAGAGCTGAGAAGGAGTAATGGGCATTGACCCTTAGAATCCACTCCACAGCCTCTCTGCGAGCTAGAGCAAGAGATGGGTGGTCAGTGGGGTTGTAATGGGTGCTCTGTTCTTTGGTGAACAAGTTGTCAAGCTCCTCGTCTTCACAAATCTGGTCTTGTTCAAGTAAATAGAGATACAGGTCTTGGTTTGTTGATTCATTAGTGACATTATAGAAGCTCTCTTGCTCATCTGTTTCCTGTGTCTCCCATTGCTCTTCTTGACAGTAGAGAGAGTCAAGATAAACCCTAAATAAAAAGGTCGCACAAACCTCATCAATTTTTAGTTTCACTTCATCAACCTTTTTTTTTCCCAGTCTTTGCAAACCTGGAATGATGGAACTCAACTCAGAGTTCTTATTTTCTTCCGAGAAAAAAAATTCGAGATCGATAAGATAAAAAACCCTTTAAGCTCTTCAAACTCAAGATCTGATAAACTCAAGATCTGATAAGCTCTTCAAACTCAAGATCATATAATCTCAAGATCTGATAAGCTCTTCAAACTCAAGATCTGATAAGCTCTACTTTGGAGACACTGGTTTTGGTCTCTCTGGTTCTTCAAACACTGCTGCTGGTGGTGGCTATCTTCGTTTACGAGAGTTTCGTTCATTTCCAGGGATTTCTAATGGTGTCTCCGACTCCACCTCTGCCTCCGCCCAAGAATCAGAACCAGTCATCTTCATCGTCTCCGACTCCACCTCTACCTCCGCCCAAGAACCAGTCATTTTCATCGTCTCCGCCATCTGCTGTTGCTTCTTCTCGAGACAGAGACACCATTAGAAACCCTTAGAGTCGATGTCGATGTCGACTCCACCGCCATCTGCTGCCTCAATGTCGATGTGATTTTAGGTTTTTTTTGGGAGAAACCTAAAGTACAATATTTAGGGTTTTTTTTTTTAGTAAATGTGATTTGAAACGGTTTCAATCCGGACCGTTTCTTTTTAAAAAATATGAATCGGGACCGGACCGTTTTATAACGGATTCGGACTGATCCGAACCGTATCTAAAAACATAAAATTAAAATTTGGACCGTTTAGAGCAAAACGGTCCGGTTCGATTTGAACCCCGCGGATCCTCGACCCGTTTGCCCACCCCTAGTGTTGGGTAAGAAGAATGTGGAAATGAGATCAATGAAGAAATTGTCAACCTCGCATCAGTCTTCGATCCAAACAAATTGTTTAGTTCAAACCCACCTATAAACCCACTTCTGTTAAAGCCCTTAGAGGACTCTCCCCTTGTAGCATTTGGAGATTCCATATCTTCGGTTTGGATCAAAAGATAAAAACCGATTATTCTCATTTTCAAGAGAAATTCACAAAATATTTAAAAATTTGAAATGAAAAATATGAACAATGATTTACTAACCAATTTCAATCAGCAAAGAATGGAGTGGTAGATAAGTTGATGCAAAGCATGAGGATGGGATGGTTGAAGCAATCTTTGTGCACAAATTTGCCTCCATAACTTCTTTGGGTCTTATAGTACCAGTGATGAGGGATCGTAGTGAGTGTTAGATGAAAATTTTGAACTTCTTTGTGAGATAAACCTGCTACAACTAACTATGTCTTCAACCCCAATTTCATTCACTCTTCTTCATAGTTTTCTTATTCTTTGATTGATTATTCTCACCATGTATGTAAAGTAAGTTGGGAGCTGAGAGAGAGTGGTTGGAGGGGATAAGCAAGGGTTTATATATAGTTGATTTTGAGACGGATGGGATGAATACACTATCACCAATAATATGTCTTAGTAAAAGTCAAAAATAAGTAAAGAGTTGTTATATGGGAGTCAATCCTTTGGTTTCCCTAAGCGCAGAAATTTCAGACGTAGTAATGTTATCCCTACAATTGTTTAATAAATGGAAACCGTATAATTGTCTATCTGTGATGTTTGGAAAGGATAAACATAGGATATGTGAAATATATTCTTCTTAAGAATAATTAAGTTGTCCAACGATCTTTTATACTCATGCATAAAAAATGTATCCAACTGACAGACATGGTAAACATGATGATAGTAACTAAAGATAGGCTATGCTGCAACCTGTATTACTTATGTAGTAACTAGCATATTGCCCGTGTTTACAACTCTTCCTCTTTTTATTTCATTTGTGGTGTTTAATATCTCGCGAGTCACGACATCATCAGTCCTTGAATATATAACCCATTGTTCTAAAAATCGGCCTAGGCATTACGCAGTTGGAAGTACAAATAAAAATTTAAGACTCAATTTTTTTTAATACATTTTTTTTTATCCTTTAACCCCTCCCACTCAGATTTCGCTAGCTGGGTTCGACCCTGTGATATCATCCGCCACTGTTCAACCACTGAGCCATCACATCTTCAACAATTTTCTGTAATACATTGTGTATATGTATTATGGCATTGAATTGAAAGTAATTTGTATGCTATTATGCTTAAATTTTATAAATTATAAATAAATAAAAATCGCTAATCTCATGTTCGTCGCCCGCCTATCAATTTTTAGAACACTAATAAGACCACATGCAATTGCTACATGTCAGAGAAATCTCTTGCTCCTTGCTTAGTCAAGAGACACCACAGGACATCTAAATTCATTGTTGGCAAAACATACTCAAGGACACGTTGGCCAAGCAAAACCTAGAACTGAGCATCGTCACGAAAAAAAAATGGAAAATTTTTGTTCTATGCAGTGTTCTAAAAATCACAAGGCTATAAGCGGGCAGTGAATAATGGAAATTTCTGTGAATAATACTTTAGTTGTAAGGTGAAATGAAGAGGATATATTTTCAAAATCTCGCACTAGTTTTTGTGGATACACAAATGTTGAATTAACTTTGAATAGGATGACTTCAGTTGTCTGATGGAGAAGCATATTAACACTAAGCTTCTCCACATGTTATTTTACCATGTTCTAGCTCAAGTTTGTGCATGCGTCTGTATGTCACAATTTAATTTTGATTATTAGTCTCACTTGAAAGATGTTGATGAAAGATTTCTAAAGTATTACTTTTACCAAAATTTGTTATGCAAATCTCTCCTCCACACATGTTGATTATTGCATCAATTTTCTTTCTCCTTTACATAAAATATATTCAGAGAGTTTGCCATTAGGTGGAGTGTGAATGTCAAACCATATTTATCATTTTTATTCTAGCCTTTTTCCAGGTCTATAACTTTTCGTTTCTATTTCATTGGTACCACTTACCTAAGTAACATATCACAACGCAGAACCAGGGTATGTAGCACCTTATGCCCTAGCACACACATATTTTACATATATATATATATATATATATATATATATATATATATATATATATATATAACTCCGCCCGTTGCAACGGCCGGTCCCAAGCCCGGATAAAAGGAGGAGAGTTGGTGCAAGGCTTTAGATAGCCAACCGTAAAAAAACCCATCACATCATTTTTCATGGAATTTGGTTCAAAAAGATTAATGCAGAAAGATAGGGCGTCTCCCGCTATAAGCGACACGCTGCACCTACGTTCGGGTGTAGTGACAAATGAGCAAGGCGCGCTGCAGCGGCGCCCAGCTGTAGTGTTAAATAAGCAAGGGTTCTCACACCATTATGGACGGGGGCGAGTAAAGAAGCTAGTCCGGGTTAGAGCTAGAGATAGAATGATTAGATTAGCCTCTTGAAACATAGGAACCTTGACGGGTAAGACAATAGAATTAGTGGATGCCCTGCGTAGGAGGAAAGTAAACATAGTTTGTCTTCAAGAGACAAAATGGAAAGGGAACAAGGCTAAAGATTTAGGAGGAGGGTTCAAACTCTTCTATTCTGGTAAATATGGAACTAGGAACGGGGTGGGAATAGTGGTAGATAAAATTTTAAAGATGCAGTCGTCAACGTTAGGAGGTTTGGGGATAGAATCATAAGATTTAAATTAGCTTTAGAACTAGAGATAGTGCATGTTATTAGTGCGTATGCACCCCAAGTGAGTTTGGACGAGGAGACTAAGAAGGATTTTTGGGACTCTTTAGAGGAGTTAGTTCTTGGAATTCCCTCTTTCGATAGGGTTTTCTTAGGCGGGGATTTGAATGGTCATGTCGGTAAGGTTAGATTTGGCTATGAGAGGGTACATGGAGGTCAAGGCTTTGGGGATCGAAACACTTCGGAGATTTCTGTTATAGATTTTGCTTTAGCTCAGGATTTTGGGATCGTAAATATTTTTTATAAGAAAATGGAAGATCACTTGGTGACTTTTGCGAGTGGGAGCAATAGAAGTCAAATTGATTATTTTCTTGTTAGGAGACACGATTTAGGTAAGTGTAAAAATTGTAAGGTTATACCAGGGGAGTGTCTGACAAACCAACATAGGTTGTTAGTTCTCGATTTTTGTCTTAAGAGTAGGGGTCGTATTGCTATAGAACAGGTTAGACTAAGATATAAGTGGTGGACCTTACAGGGAGATGTGTGCCAAAAATTTAGAAAGAAGATTTTGGGTGGTCAGTGAGTTTCAGAGGGTTGGGAGAATCTAGAACCAAATGATAGGACTAATAACGCGGATCTTTTTGAACATTTGGCAAACCAAATAAGAAGATATGCGAAGAAAGAGTTAGGAGAGGCCAAAAAAGGAGGTTTATATAGTAAGGAGACATGGTGGTGGAACGCTGATGTGCAACAAACCATTGCGGAAAAGAAAATATGCTTTAAGGAGTGGCAAAAAGATAGGTGCCTAGAGTCTTATGAGCTTTATAAGCAAGCTAAGAAGTTGAGTAGTAAAATAGTAGGGGAAGCTAAGAAGAGAGCATATGATGATCTTTATAATAGGCTAGGTACATAGGAAGGGGAGAAAGATATTTTCAAGATAGCTAAAGCTAGAGAACGAAAAACTAGGGACTTGAGTCATGTTAAGTGTGTTAAGCATGAGGATGGAAGAGTTTTAATGCAGGATAAAACTATTTTAGATAGATGGAATGATTACTATTAGAACCTACTCAATGGAACACATGTAGGGGAGTTAAACTTGGAGGGGTATGCTTCACAGGAAGGGAGAAATTGTGTGTTTCATCGCAGAGTTAGTGCCACAGAAGTGAGAGAAGCTTTAAAAAGAATGAAGACATGAAAGGCCGTTGGACCGGATGATATACCAATTGAAGCATGGAAATGTCTGAGAAGTTGGGATTCAATGGCTAACTAAGCTCTTTAATAGGATTTTGAAAACTAGAAAAATGCCAGATTCATGGAGGCATAGCATTGTGGTACCAATTTATAAGAACAAAGGGGATATCCAAAATTGCTCGAACTATAGAGGGATAAAGCTTATGAGTCATACGATGAAACTTTGGGAGAGGGTTATAGAACGAAGACTTATGAGTTTAACCACGGTTTTGGAGAATCAATTTGGATTTATGCCGAGTAGGTCTACTACGGAGGCCATCTTCCTGCTTAGGCAAACTATAGAAAAATATCGAGAGGCACGTAAGAGTTTGCATATGGTTTTTATTGATCTGGAGAAAGCATATGATAGGGTCCCCAGGGAGTTAATTTGGTGGGTGCTTGAAAGGAAGAAAGTGTCTTAATGTTATGTCGATATCATTAAGGATATGTATGAAGGGGCTGTAACAAGTGTTCGCTTAGTAGGTGGGATGTCCAGTGAATTTTCAGTGTCAGTAGGACTACATCAAGGGTCGGCGTTAAGTCCATATCTCTTTGCTTTGGTCATGGATGAGTTGACGAGACATCTGGAAGAAGATGTATCTTGGTGCATGTTAGGGCTGAAAATCGAACCGACGGTTCGATTTTTCACCTAAACCATGAACCGAACCGACTTAGGTCGGTTTTAAAATTTTCAAACCGAAACCGAACCGACCATTAACAAAACCGATCCAAAACCGAACCGATTCTAATTTATGCAAACCATAACCGAACCGAACCGACTAAAATTGAACTAAAACCGAAATAAAACCGAACCGACCGACTATTTTAGACATATTGTATTATTTACATATAAAAAATATATTATTTATTATATATATTCGGTCGGTTCGGTTTGGTCGGTTAAAATCACATAGAAATCGAAAACCGAACCGACTACTTCGGTTTTTAATTTTTTAAAACCGAAACCGATCCGAACCGAATTTAAACCGAACCGGTTGGTTTGGTTTAGATCGGTTCGGTCGGTTTAATTGGTTTTTTGTTGAGCCCTAGTGCATGTTATTTGGAGATGATATTGTCTTAATTGATGAGACTAGTGCAGGTTGAGTGCAGAAATTAGATAGGTGGCGGGAGGCTTTAGAGAGTAAAGGTTTTAGAATTAGCCGTTCGAAGACGGAGTATCTAGTGTGCAACTTTGGTTGTGAACCACGAGAGAAAAGTAATGCAATTGAGATCGAAGGTGTAGAGATCTCAGAGTGTGAGACTTTTCGATATCTAGGATCTATAATTCAAAAGAATGAGGCTATTGGAGAAGATGTAGACAATAGGATTAAAGATGGTTGGTTGAAATGGAGAATGGCGTCAGGAGTATTATGCGATAGAATGATGCATGCAAGGCTAAAAGGGAAATGTTATAAAACAATTGTTCGACCAGCCATGCTATACGGTTCAGAATGTTGGGCTACTACGGGACAACATACGCATAAGATAGCAGTAGCAGAAATGTGTATGTTAAGGTGGATGTGTGGTAAAACTTGTAAGGATAAAATTAGAAATGAAAGAATTAGGAGATACTTAAGTGTAACGCCCATAGAGGACAAAATTAGAGAAAGAAGTTTAACTTGGTTTGGTCATGTGTGGAGGAGACCAAGCGCGGCGCCAATTAGAAAATGTCTAGATTGGAAAGTTAATGGAGGGTGTAGACAGAGGGGATCGACGACCATTGAAAACTTGGATGAAGGCGGTGAATAAAGATATCATTGAGCTTGGATTAGGCGAGGATATGTGGGAAGACCGCATTGCTTGGAGAACCAAAATTCATGTAACCGACCCCGAAAATATCGGGAATGGGCTTTGATGATGATGATGATATATATATATTGCTTTTTTTTAACCATTTACCTAATTGGAGTATCCATAGTGGGTTCCCTTTCCCATTCCATAGTTCGAAAAATTGTTTTCTACGGAAAATAACATTTTGACAAAAGAGACTAGGAAAATTATTTTCTACCCACCAGCAGCACGCTCACCTTTCAAAAAAAAATTAATTAATTTTCTAGTGTTTGTTTGCACCCTAAAAATTATACATGAAAATATTTATTTCCATGGATATATTTGCAATCTCATTGTTATAAACTTAGTATTAAATTATGTGTTACTATATATGAGTTTGAGAGTTTTTCTAACAATTTTTCTCTCAGAAAATTCTTTTCTGGGGGTTTGTTCGAAAAAGAATCATGAAAATGAAGGAAAATAAAGTTGACCTGGAAAACAATTTTCCTATGTGGCTACACCGGAAAATTGAAGTTTACTTGAAAAATGATTTTCCATGTTATCAAAGAGACCCTTTTAATTGAAGTGGTTAGGGCAGTGTGGGTTTGTCCCCAGGAAAATTGAAGTGGTTAGGGCCGTGTGGGTTTGTCCACCACGTCCTAGCTTCGAATCTCACCTGCGGCATGGTTACCTTCTAATGGGTGTTGACCTATAGGTCGCTCAGTTGATAAGTTATGGGATCATTAAAAACCCAGCTCGCCTTCCAAAAAAAAAAATAAAGAGACCCTTAGAGAATGGAAGGTGGATTGAGGGGGGCTCATGTGCACCTATTTCAGCCGTCGAAATTCAGGTAAAACCAATCTAATGTTTCTTTCTCTCTCCACTAACTTATTACAAATTAAACCTCTCTCTCTCCACTAACTTATTACAAATTAAACCACTCACACTCTCTCTCTCCACTAACTTATTAAAGTTAAACCAAACATCACCTATTACAAATTAAACCACATTTTTCACTTATTGTTTTCACCAAAATCTACACAATTCAACACACATCTCGAGAAAAATCAAATGGTCCAAATTTAATAGAACACACATCTCTAGGTAAATCTAACGGTCCAAATTTAATATTACACGAATATTGAGAAATATTTAATGGTCCAAATTTAATGAAACACATATATCAAGGTAAATCTAACGGTCCAAATTTAATATTACACTCATCTCAAGAAAAATCTAACGGTCCAAATTTAATTTCACACATCTCTAGGTAAATCTAACCGTTAGATTTTGGTGAAACATCAAACTGTTGGATTATCCTCGAGATACGTGTTGAACCGTTTAAATTTTGGTAAAAGATCTCTAGTTAAATCTAACAACACAAATTTAATTATGCACTTATCGCGAGAAAAATCAAATGGTTCAAATTTAATAGAACACACATCTCTAGGTAAATCTAACTGTCTAAATTTAATAGTTACTCATCTCGAGAAAAATCTAATTGACACTATCCATCCCCTAAGAGCATCTCCAATGGTAAAAGTTAATTCAACCCCCACTTTAATCAAAAGTTAAATATAGGGTTCTCCCTATTTTTTCACCACTCCAACCACATCCCCTATTTTAACTTTCTTATCATTATTTTAATATATCTTTAACTTTTCTATACCAATTTAATTTCAATTATACTATTATTAATTTCAACTTAATATAATTATAATATTATTAGTTTCAATTATATTATTATTATATTATTAAATATATACCATTATTAATTTCAATTTAAATATATAATATTATTTATTACCACTTTTATTTATTTTAAAATAAATTGAATACAATAAAAGGCAAATAATTATAATTTTTAAATTATTATAAATTTTTAATTAATCATTTTTCATCATTATTTTATTATTATATGGGATTTAGGTAGGGGTGGGCACGGTCCGAATTGTTTCCAAATTTTGAGGAACCTAACTCGAACCGTTTAAAATTAATGGATCTGGTCCGGTCCGGATCCCCTCATTTTGAACATTGGAACCGAACCTAACTCGAACCGTTTGGAACGGTCCGGTTCCTACGGTTCCAAACAGTTCCAAATCTAAGTTGATTATGTTTTACACAAGCAAATATCACACTGCATCTGTATATGATAGATTATAGTTACTCAAATATAAGTTGATTATGTCTTACACAGGCAGCAAGCAACAACAGGCCAGCAACAACTGCTGCTTACACAAGCTGCAAGCAGCATTAGGCCAGCAACTAGATGATGCAACCAAGATTGCAACCCAAGCCGATGCAACGATTTTGATAGTAGGCGGTGATCTATCCATTTAGGCAGAGAGTCGTGATAGAGTCGACATTTTCTTCCTGGACAACAATCGGCTCTAATAATAGTTGTTGCTAAGGCATCCAAGGGTCCTGTAATTCTTGTTATAATGTCTGGTGGAGGCATGGATATCTCATTTGCTAAAGGCAATGACAAGATCACAAGCATCATATGGGTTGGTTACCCTGGCAAAGCTGGTGGTGGTGCAATCGCAAATGTGATCTTTGGGTACTTTAACCCAAGTAAGCGAAAATTTCTTATGTCAAAACCAACATTTCCCATTGTGATTGGAGTTCATTAGTGCTTTATCTAATGTTCTATTTTGCTTGTTCTTCATGTGGAAGACTACCAATGACATGGTATCCACAAGCATTTGCAGATAAAATCCCCATGACAAACATGAACATGAGACCATATCCAGCCACAGGATACCCTGGTAGAACCTACCGTTTCTACACTGGCGAAACAGTATATACATTTGGAGATGGCGTGAGCTACTCTATTTTCATTCACCATCTTGTAAAAGCATCTAAATTAGTAATAGTCCCCTTAGAAGAGGGTCATGTTTGTCACTCACAAGTCGCAAGCATGCTAGTCAATCAATGTACTTGAGAAACATTGGGAAAATTTAGCTTTTGATATTCATTTAAGAGTGAAGAATAACGGAACTATAAGCAGAAGCCATACAATTTTCTTGTTCTCTACTCCCCCGGCTGTTCACAAAGCTCCTCAGAAGCACTTGTTGGGATTTGAGAAGGTTTTCTTGACATCAAACAACGAAGAGTTGATGAGGTTCAAGGTGGATGTCTGCAAGGATTTGAGTGTGGTGGATGCGTTGGGAAGCAGGAAAGTTGCTTTGGGATCACATATTCTGATATTCTTCATGTGGGAAGCTTGAAAGTTGTAATTGTGATTTGAAACGGGTCCAACCCGGACCGTTTTTTTTTAAATAATAGGAACCGGGTCCGGACCATTTTATAACAGATCCGGACTGTATCTAAAAACTCAAAATTAAAATTCGGACCGTTTAGAGAAAAATGGTCCGGTTCGGTTTGAATCCGCGGATCCTCGACCCGTTTGCCCACCCCTAGATTTAGGGGTAGGTTGACTTCCCCTTAAATTTAAGAAAAAGTTGAAGGAGAAGCTATTATTAAAAATGATTTTTGGAAAATGATTGAAGAAATAACTTTTTAAATGAACCCTAAAATAACTTAGGGAGTGATCGGAGATGCTCTAGAAGGTGATGTGAAACTTCTCTCTCCCAAAACCTTTTTTCTGCCTTCGTTAGGGGATGTACTTGTGCATTTCCTAGAATACGTGGCATGCAAAAAAAAAAAAAATATATATATATATAAAATAATGATAACTTTTTCCATCTTCTCAATAGGTGCACGCCGTATGAATCTCGAAGGGGATGGGGTCAAACCCCCCTCCCTCGCACGTTTCCTCGCCGCCTAGAACGACTCATAAATAAGACGTTGTATGCGGACTTGAACAAGCATTGTTAGACTACAATCCAATTGTGAGCACAAGGCAGATGATACACTACTTACTACTTGCATATATGTTTGAGAATGAGAGTTGTGTTCCAGACTCTGTAATTAAATCATTAATTGGCTCCTAATCTGTTTTAGGGGGGATTGAGTTTACATATGATTAATCAAATTCATATACCGATTATTTCCCAATATATTTTTCTTGATCCTGCAGAATGATAGGGTGAATCTCGCTATAAGCAACACTCTGTATCTACACTTGAGTGTAGTGATAAATGAGAAAGGCGTGCTGCAGCGGCGCCCAGCTGTAGTGTTAAATAGGTAAGAGTTCTCGCATCATTCTGAATGGGAGCAGGTAAAGAAGCTAGTTCAGGCTAGAGCTAGAGATAGAATGATTAGATTAACCTCTTGTAACATATGAACATTGACGAGTAAGTCAATAGAATTAATAGATAACATGCGTAGGAGGAAAGTAAATATAGCTTGTTTCCAAGAGACAAAGTGAAAGGGGAACAAGGCTAAAGATTTAAGAGGAGGATTCAAATTTTTATATTCTGAAAAAGATGGAACTAGGAACAGGGTGGGAATAGTGGTAGATAAAGTTTGTAAGAATGCAGTAGCTGACGTTAGGAGGTTTGGGAATAGAATCATAAGTATTAAATTAGCTTTAGAACTAGAGATTGTGCTTGTTATTAGTGTGTATGCACCCCAAGTGGGTTTAGACGAGGTGACTAAGAAGGGTTTTTGGGGCTCTTTAGAGGAGTTAGTTCTTGAAATTCTCTCTTCTGATAGGGTTTTCCTAGGTGGGGATTTGAATGGCCATGTCGGTAGGGATAGAGTTTGGTATGATAGGGTACATAAAGGTCAAGGCTTTGGAGGTCGAAACACTATAGGGATTTCTATTATAGATTTTGAATTAGCTAAGGAATTTGGGATCGTGAATACTTTTTATAAGAAAATGGAAGATCACTTGGCTATGCAGTTAAAACGGATAACAGTCCAAGAGCGTTATAGATTATAACGGAGTATATTTGGATATAACGGTATATAATGGAATAGTTTGTTAAATATATCTTTAATACCCCCACAAAATATTAATGTTTATAGAATCAAAAAAATAAATCATGTTCATAACATTAAATTCAAAACAAAAAACATTAATAAAAAAAACATCTCCTCTTCATATGAGAGTGAGATCGCAACAAAGAGTATGATCGACTCTTCGTCTTCTTCCCTTCTTCTTTCGTTCTCTGTCAAACGACAAGGTGTGGTTCTCTGTCTATTGGCGACGGCGAGCTCTGGTCCTCTTCTTTCCTATGAGTCTAGAGTTCTGGTTCGATCGAGAATGAAATGGGTGATTTTTTTATCTTTTATTTATTGTGTATTAGAATAAAACATTAAAACCGCGTCATTGAAAAAAAAAAGTTATCTCAACAACGGCCATATAACACTGTTATATCGAAGCTGTGATACCATAACGTGATAATGTTATAACGTAACGGCTCACCCCCGTTAAACATTATATTGGAGTTATATCGGCGTTATAACATTGTTTTAATTGCAGTCACTTGGTGACATTTACGAGTGAGCGTAATAGAAGTCAAATTGATTATTTTCTTGTTAGGAGACACGATTTAGGTAGGTGTAAAAATTGTAAGGTTATACCAGGAGAGTGTGAAAAACCAACGTAAGCTGTTAGTCCTCGATTTTTGTCTTAAGAGTAAGGGTCATATTGCTAAAAAATAGGTTAGACCGAGAATTAAGTGGTGGACCTTACAAGAAGATGTGTGCCAAAATTTTAGAAATAGGATTTTGGGCGGCCAATCAATTTCAGAGGGTTGGGAGAATCTAGAACCAAAGGATAAGGCTGGTAACGCAGATCTTTTTGAGCATTTGGCAAACCGAATAAGAAAATGTGGATTTCCTGAAGTTGCAAGGTTTGGATATGTCCCCATACCGTTGCTTTGCTGAGCTGGAATTTGATGATGTCGAGGAATTTGACCCAGATTCAATGGGTGATCCGGATGTTGAGGAGCCTGCTGATCATATGCTGCCTGAAGACGTTGTTCACGACACTGCTTCTCTTTCTTAGTTGTTTTCTTCTCCTTTTTTAGAAAATAAATGGAAAATTTATTATTTCGCATTTTTGTGTCCCGTATGTCTAGCTTGTTAGCTTTTATTTATGACATTTCTGGGAGATTTTTTACTTTGTTTGTCCGGGTTTTTATAGGTGGCTTCGATACTCGATGTTCTAGTCATATAGAAGATATAGTTTACAGAATCCTGTTTCTCATTTGGATTATGATGTTGCACATTATAGTCGATGTAAAAGTCTACCTCGTATGTCCTGGCACTTTATTACTTCGTGGTTGATCAGGCCAGAAGTTTTTTGTTTTATGTCTGACTCGTTCGTCCAACATATGTATTTGTGTATGCTCGATACTCTAGCCATGCTGAGTGTTTTCTCAAGTCGGTTTTAATCTGACTTTTTGTCCTGATTAAATTCTTGTTGTTTCGAAATTGAGAACAAAATACTTTATTGATAATATCTTTACGTTATTAGTTGGACTTTTTGTAATAGCCAGTCTCCGACATTAAAAGTTTGGATTCGCACATTTTTGTTGTAATACCATGTCATGCGTTGTTTATAGGCTATCGTTTTAATCGAGGTTGCTTCTCATTTTTCTTCGAGGAGATCCAGCCTGATTCTTAATGCTTCCACGTTGTCTTCAACTCGAAATTGCTTCTGACCCGCAAGCGAGGGCGAAAGGTGTTTCTCCTATCGAAGTTCATTTTGTTGTTTTGTACGCCCAAAGGACACCAGGTAACTCGGATGTCCATAGTCTTTTCACTACCTCGAGTCTTCTTTTGATTGCCTTCAAGATTGTCCTATTAGTGACCTCAGCTTGTCCATTTGCTTGCGGATGAGCTGGCATAGAGAATGTTGTTGGATATTTAGGTTCTCACACAACTCCCTAATCTTTTTGCCTTCAAATTGTCTCTTATTATCTGTGATGATTGCTCTTGGGATCCCGAATCTACATAAGATGTCTCTCAAGAGAAATTTATCGACTTGCGCTTCCCCTATCTTTGTGAGGGGATCTACTTCTACCCATTTGGTGAAGTAGTCTACTGCGATGAGGAGAAACTTCTTTTTATCGAACGCTGGGAGTGGTCTTACGATGTCCATTCCCCATTGTGCAAATGGCGAGGGGCTGCTCATTGGGATCATATTGTGTCCCGGCATGTGTGTGTATGGGGCGAATCTTTGGCACTTGTCGCATTTACGAACTAGCTTCTGAGCATCTGCTTGCATCGTTGGCCAATAATAACGTAATGTGAAAGCTTTGTGGGCCAATGTTTTTCCTCCTGGGTGATTTTCGCATGTGTCGTGGTATATTTTTTGTTTGACGTATTTGGCATCTCCTGGTGCAAGGCACCTTAGTAATGGACTCGTGGCAGACCTCCTATATAATATGTCATTGATAATTGTATATCTTGCTGCCCGATTTTGTAGTTTCTTAACTTTCATCTTATCTGTTGGGAGTTTCCCATTTAAAATATACGTCAGGATTGGAGTTGTCCAGTTGGTTCCTTGGTTTACGGCGCATGCTTCTTCTGATTGATTTTCGAGTATGGAGCTTTTTTGTGTTATGACGAGTGGATTGTCGTTATCTTTCGTTGTTGAGGCTTCTTTTGCTAGCTCGTTTGCTCTTTTGTTTTTCGTTCGTGCGCATTGTCGAATGGTAACATTTCGGAAGCCAGCTCTGTAGTTTTCTGGTGGTAGGCTTTCATTCAGGTGTCTTTTACTTGAAACTCGTCATTTAATTGATTGACCACTAGCCTGGAATCAGTAAAGACACTAATGTCTTTTATTCCCAGATGTTTTGCTAACTGCAGCCCTGCTATCACAGCTTCATACTCAGTTTCTAATGCGATGCATTTCGAATTGTATAAGACTAATCCAGTTCCGCTTCTTGCCTCGTTGGACGCCCCATCACTGCGGAGGATTCATCCTTCAGGGATCAGTTTGGGTTGTTCTATTATGTTTTCCTTATCCTCGTGTTGGTTGTTGCTTCCTATGAACTCGGCGATGAAAAACGCTAATGCATGAGCTTTGATAGCAGTTATAGGGGCATAGTTGATGTCAAATTGTCTGATGACACGATTAGTGCAAGCGTTAGTTTATCTAGGGTTGGATAGTTGATCTCTACATCTGCTAGTGTTTTGCTGATGTAGTGCACTGATTTTCACACCACTTTCTTTTCGTATCAGTGTTGAACTCACCGCGCGGTTGGACTTAGATAGGTACAAATTCAGTGTTTCCCCTGTGTTTGGTTTTGTTAGCAGCTTCGTACTTCCCATGTATGTCTTAAGGCTTTGAAAATCTCTTTCACATTCGTCATTCCATTCGAATGTCTTGTTTCCCTTCAAGATTTTGAGGAAAGGCAGACACTTGTCTGATGACCTGGAGATAAATTTGTTCAGAGCTGCTATCCTCCCATTAAGACTTTGAACACCTTTTTATGTTTGTCGGCGATTGCATGTTGAGGAGCGCTTGTATCTACTTTGGGTCGGCTTCAATTCCTCGTTGGTTGACCATGTACCCGAGGAACTTCCATGAATCCACTCCAAATGTGCATTTCACTAGGTTTAGCTTCATCTTGTACTTATGAAGCTGGGAGAAAGTCTATTCGAGATCCGTGACATGGTCTGTTCTGTGTGAGCTTTTGACGAGCATATCATCGATGTAAGCTTCCATTGTTTTGCCGATATGATCTCTAAACATCATGTTTACTAGCCGTTGATATGTTGTTTCTGCGTTCTTCAATCCAAACGACATTACTCGATAACAGTATGTACCCTTTTCCATTATGAAATATATTTTTTTCTTGCTTGAGGGGGGGCACATTTGCATTTAATTATACCTGGAGCACGCGTCCATGAAGCTCAACATTTTGTGTCCTGCAGTTGCATCCACTATTTGTTCTATTCGTGGAAATGGAAAGCTATCTTTGGAGCAAACTTTATTTAGGTCGGTGTAATCCATGCACACCCTTTTTCTTTACTAGTACAGTGTTCGCCAACCAATCCGGGTAATGAACTTCTCTTATCATTCCTGCGCTGAGCAGTCGGTGCACTTATTCGTTTATTACTTGATTGCATTTCGGGGCCACCAGTCTTCTTTTTTGTCAAACTAGTTTCTTGTCTGGATTCACCTGCAATTTGTAGGAGATGATAGATGGGTATATTCCCACCATGTCCTTCATTGTCCATGCAAAAACATCTTGGTTATCTTTCAGCAGTTGGATCAGCTCCTTGGCAAGTTCAGATTTGATCTTTGTGTCGATTTGAATTGTCTTTTCTGCTTTGTTGTCTAAGTAGACTTTGACCATTGCCTCTTCTGGTTGCCCGGTGTTAAGTCGATCTCGTGGACTGGTTGGAGTCATGTTGTCGTTCAGAGAATTCGAACTCGTTTCATCAAGTTGTTGTGAAGACTCTTCTAGTCGTTGCGGTAATTGCTATTTATGGGGAGTCATTATAGTAGCAAAATGACACTCCCAGGGTGCTGGCTGGTCTCCTTTTATTCTTTCAATGCCATTGTCGGTATGGTACTTCACACATTGGTGCATAGTAGAGGATATCGCGCCCATCTTGTGTATCCACGATCTTTCGAGTAGCATGTTGTACGCAGCAGGAATGTCGACGACAAGAAAGTATTTCATTAATACTGGTTGCTTCCCTGGCTCTCCAGCTTCAATTGGTAGTTGAATCATTCCCAATGGGTTACATTGTTCCCCACTGAAACCTACCATAGACTGATCGCTTGGCGAGAGCATCTCAGTGGTGAAACGCATCCTTCGAAAAGTTGTTAGGTATAAAAGGTTGGGCGAGCTGCTGGTGTCAATCAACACTCTTTTGATTTTCCATTTAGCTATTATGACCAAAATCACTAAAGCATCATTGTGTGGGAAATTAACCCCGTCGGCATCTTCATTTGAGAAGGTTAGGGTCATTTGCATTATTTTTTCACATTGCGCGAATGGTTCCTGGAATCTGATTTTTGTGCGTAAGTCTCTGGCTATACGCTTCCTAAATCGATTGGATTGTTCATTCCCCCCCCCCCCATGCCATACAAGACGTAGATTATTTATTTTGCTTGCTCCTTTGAAATGATTGTTTCGCCTTTAACTTCGACGAACTCTCTGTGTCGTCCTTCTTTGATATGTCGTTCAATTTCATCTTTAGGCTGTGACAATCTTCGGTATCGTGGTCGTAGTCGTTGTGAAAAAAGACAATATCTACTCTTGCTCCGTTTTTCGGATCTCCTCTCATCTTTGACGGCCATTTAACATCTTCTCATCCTGCCATAGCTTCAAGAATCTCGCTCTGAATTGCTATCAGAGTCGAGAATGTTCTTCCGTACTTGAGCTTCTTCAGTTGTAGACTTTCGGACGACTTCAAATTGCACTTGGAGCTATTGTTAGCCCAGTTTCTCTTAAGCTGGGTGGTTTTCTCTCGAAAGTTGTTGCCTTGAAGGTCTCGGATGATCTTGTATATCGTCTTGATCACGCTGTTCATTTGAGCCATAAACATTTCCACTCGAGGATCCAAGGGGATTCCCCATGATGTCAGAGATGTCTAAACCGTTACCTGTTGGAGCTTTCTTTCAATAGGCATGGTTGTCTCGATAATTGTCTTAGGATCAACATTGGGCAGCATGTCGTAACTTTTATCGTCAGATTGAAGATTTGTGGAGTATCCCATTGATCTTCTATCGAGTCATGAGCTTTGTTACTGTGAATCTTATTTTTGAAGGGAAAACTCGTCGTTCCCCACGGACAGCGCCAAACTGATGCGTCCCAAAATCGTCCTCCTGTGAGTTTGACCTGCAAAACAATTGTTAGACTACCAAAGACCACCTTTTTGGTGGCTGAAAGCACTCCTGTGCTAAAGTCAGTAACTCTGTTGGAAGAATGAAGTAAATTTGGATAAAACTCAGTTAAAGTTGCATACCTGTGTCGAATGTTCTGTTACATTTTATAATGGTCATGGTTAATTCTCTGCATGACTTAAGCATGTGAGGCGCAACGGAAGGAGATGTTTCTTGTAACAGTCTCCTCCTTAATGAAGATGCGTTCGTGGAGGCATAACTCCCTCCACGGCTCTTTTTTGGTGCAACGTTCCTCTTCTTTATAAGAGAACTCGTGTCGGGCCTAAACTCGGGCTCAGATTCGTTTGGGCTTGGATTCGGGCCCTGTTTACTTCTCCTCAGTGGTGGACTATGTATGGGCCTCTATAGTTGCCCTCATTCTTCCTGCGCTTTATGAGTTGGCCCAATAAATTGGACACTGTATTCTCGTGATGGGTATTTATGCCACGTGTACGGCCGTGGTGATCGGTTTATTTTGATGTATCATCATGTATAATAGCCTAGGTACAAAGAAAGGGGATAATGATATTTCAAGATAGCTAAAGCTAGAGAACAAAAAACTAGGGACTCGAGTCATGTTAAGTATGTTAAGCATGAGGATGAAAGAGTTTTAATACATGATAAAACTATTTTAGATAGATGGAGGAATTACTTTTAGACCAGCTAATGGAACACATGTAGGGGAGTTAAACTTGGAGGGACATGTTTCACAGGAAGGGAAATATCGCGTGTTCTATCACAAAGTTAGTGCCATAGAAGTGAGAGAAGCTTTAAAAAAATGAAGACATGGAAGGCAGTTAGACCGGATGATATACCAATTGAAGCGTGAAAATATCTGGGAGAAGTTGTGATTCAATGGCTAACTAGGCTCTTTAATAGGATTTTGAAAACTAGAAAAATGTCAGATTCGAGGAGACGCAACATTGTGGTACCAATTTATAATAACAAATATGATATTCAGAACTGCTCGAACTATAGAGGGATAAAGCTTATGAGTCATAAGATGAAACTTTAAGAGAGGGCTATAGAACAAAGACTTAGGAGTTTAACCACGGTTTCGGAGAATCAATTTGGATTTATGTCGAGTAGGTCTACTACGGAGGCCGTCTTCTTGCTTAGGCAAATTATAGAAAAATATCGAAAGGAACGTAAGAGGTTTGCATATGATTTTTATTGATTTGGAGAAAACTTACTATAGGGTCCTCAGGGAGTTAATTTGGTGAGTGCTTGGAAGGAAGAAAATGTATCAATGTTATGTTGATATCATTAAGGATATGTATGAAGGGATTGTAACAAGTGTTCGCTAAGTGGGTGAGATATCCAGTGAATTCCCAGTGTCAGTAGGACTACATCAAAGGCCAGCCTTAAGTCCATACATCAATGGATGAGTTTACGAGACATCTGTAAGAAGATATACCTTGGTGCATGTTATTTGTAGATGATATTGTCGTAATTGATGAGACTAGTGAAGGTTTAAGTAAAAAATTAGATAGGTGGCGTGAGACTTTAGAGAGTAAGGGTTTTAGAATTAGTCGTTTGAAGACGGAGTATCTAGTGTGCAACTTTGGTTGTGAATCGCGAGGGATGAGTAATGCAATTAAGATCGAAGGCCCGGAGGTCCCAAAATGTGAGGCTTTTCAATATCTAGGATTTATAATTCAAAAGAATGGGGCTATTGGAGAAAATGTAGACCATAGGATTAAAGCCGGCTGGCTGAAATGGAACATGAAATCAAGAGTATTATGCGATAGAAGGATGCTTGCAAGCCTAAAAGAGAAATGTTATAAGACAATTGTTCGACTAGCTATGCTATACGGTTCGAAATGTTGGCCTACTACGTGACAACATACGCAGAGGATGACAATGGCAGAAATGCGTATATTAAAGTAGATGTGTGGTAAAATCCGTAAAGATAAAATTAAGAATTAGGAGATATTTAGGTGTAGAGCCTATAGAGGACAAAGTTAGATAAATGCGTTTATCTTGGTTCAGTCATGTGCGGATGAGACTAAAAGCGGCGCCAATTAGAAAATGGCTAGATTGATAAGTTAATGGAGAGTGTAGACGGATGGGACGACCATTGAAAACTTGGATGAAGGTGGTGAATGAAGACATCCTTGAGCTTGGATGTGGCAAGGAAATGCGAGAAGACCACATTGCTTGGAAAACTAAAATTCATGTAGTCGACCCAAAAAATATCAAAAATAAACTTTGATGATGATATTTTTCCCGATCCTCCTCTAGTTAACATGTCACACGTGTACTACAATGAAATAATCAAGATCAATCCATGTTTAGATCATTGAGTGTCCATAGAGCAATTCTAGCTGGCCTGGGGGGCGAAATTTACATTTTTGCCCCCCTCTTTAAACAACTTTTTCAAGAAAGTGTTTAAAGAAGGGGCAAAAATGTAAATTTCGCCCCCAAGCCAGGCAGCAAAACCCAGGCTGCCTAGATTTTCTGGTGTCCATATAACAACATTCAAACTAAGGTTATAACTCAACATAAAGAAAATTATAAATGAAAAATAGAGGTCCACAACAACATGTGAGTACCAACTGATAAGTATTATAAAAAACAACAATAAATATTAAAAATCTCAATTTTTTATTTTTTTAAATTATTTTTCGTCTTTGTTTTCATATCTTTTTGTTTGAGTGGGGCCGATTAGGTCATGAAAGCCCCAAACCATAACTTACATCTAAACCCTACTTTTTAATATTGGGTCAAGCTCCGACTTATGTTGACAAATAATCGGAAAATCTCAATTAATCTCCGATTAATTAATCTAATTAAGCTTGAAATTTTTTATCTAGCTGTTTGAACTCCAAGAAGTGGATTAGGATAATCAAAGATATAATTACACAATCTAGACTTTCTATTTTGTAAGTGTATAGATTTACTTTGTCTGGAGGAAATGTTACAACCTGGTTGTCAAGGGCAGTGGCGTAGCCACATAGACGCCAGAGGGGCAGGTAACTCCCCCTCAATTTTGCATTTTTCTGTACCCAGCTACATGTATTATGTTTGTACACGTGTTGTTATATTGACCAGAAATTCTAGGGTGCGAGGGTAAGGGAGCGATGGAACCACCAATCTCTCTCGAGATAAGTGAAACTGCTTCGAAATGCGCAACATCGCTTATTTCGAGGGGGATGGGTGGTTACCCCCATCCCTCGCCCCTTACCCTCACTCCCTAGAAGGGCTCTATACTGACCCCCTAACACGTGTCGTTATAATGTGTTTTAAGATAGTAGTATTGGAACATTTGATTGTTGTGACGTTTTTATAATATAATCACCACATGCATAGGGTTCTGAATTACATAAAGGAAAACTAAAAATAAGAAGTGTAATTAGATTAGATAATGATTGATGCATTAAAAATTCAAATATCGTTAAAATGCATGCATTTCACCATTGGTTAGGAGCTTCGCCAAGGCTTTAAAGGTTTTTTTTTCTAAAGTGCCTTGCTTCAATTTTAGAGTGACACTGGGCCATATACTAGTCAAGGTGGAGGTTACAATACTAAAATCTGTACCCTTTTATAAAATGTTGTCTCACCTCACCAAGGCTCTATGCATGGGCCTTGGGGTGTGTTTGGTTGCATACATGGGAATCCATGAGGAGACAGTCTACATTTAACTAAATTATGGTAGCACTCATCATCCACCGTTATATTTTTGTGATCAATGTTGGAAATGAAAGTCTCGTCAACATGAAAATTACATTCCTTACTCCTCTTCATCCCAAAAGCATATGATTTTCATGTTCATGAAACTTTCATTCCTACCATAAAATAGGATTTCATGCAATCCAACACGCCCTTGATATGCCTTGGCACTTGCCCCTAACAACAAGGTAGAAGTTTACCTGACGTGCTTACTTACACTCAGTTAAATTCAACTTGGTTTCAAAAATACTTTGAAAGCGTTGTGTGGGAACCGAATCAAAAGAAGAACTACGCATGGACATGTTAACTAAGAAGTGCCTGAGAAAAGCTAATATGACGAATTTGGTAGGAAATCAGAAACTATTATTATAGTTAAGTTTCTTAGGAGATGAGTGTGATGTTGTGCTATGGGTGGTCAGATAATTCCCTTGCTTTGGGAGTTTTGTTTCTTGGTTGCACTTGTCGGACTGTGTTTTCTTTCATTGCCATTCTCAAATCTTCCCCTTACTATTTTATTTTGTTAAAAATTATTGCTCATAATCAAGCATGTTTGGACACGTGCGTCGTGTCGAACATGGACACGACAAGCCAACTCGATAATTTCCCAATACTAGAATTGGAGGATACGTCGACACATCATACATTATTTTTAAAAGTCATATAAACATAAATAATAATCTAATAAAGCGTATCTTTCTAGAGCGTATGTCTTCATCTTTGTTGTAAGTAGAAAAAAACATTAAAAACAAAAAAATAAGTGGTGAAGAATAAGAGGTACAAGGCGGACAGCAACATGACTCTCTATTATAAGAAAAAAAATAAAGTAGAGAAAAAAAAAAAAAAAAAAAAAAAAAAGAGAAAAGAAGCAATGAGAGAAGAAGAAGACAAAAAGATTAAGAAGCAGAGACTATCTATATGCTTTAGTGGCTCTTTGCTCGAAAGTGTCATTCAATTCAAATGGATCAACAATCATTAAATTAGGTGATTAATTGCAGACATCTAAAAGTAAAAATAAAAAGAAGTTGGTTGCCGAGTCTTGATTGTGTCCTGAAAATGTTTCGAATGTATCAGAGGCGCGTCTGACATGTTGATCACATTGATCATGTATTTGACATCTGCTGACACCTTGACCATGTGTCTGACGCATGCCGAAGACATTTGCAGTTGGTAAGGTTGCTATGATTTCAAACTGCAAATTTGTTATGCAGGGTTTTTATGCAAGTGGATATGCTGCAAGATGCAGGGGAGTTACAAATGACATTTTGACATTGCAAGATTCTTGCAAGTTGCAAGTTGTTATATTACTAGTTGCAATTTCAAGATGCAAGTTTTTATGCAAGGTTGCTATGTAAGTGGTTGTAGGGTCCTAGTCTGATCCTTGATTGCTTTGCGTAGGAGAACTTAACATTTGTATGTTGGCCAAGTTCATGATTAGGTCATTTAAGGTCTAAAATGGTTTAGGCCTTATCCTAATCTCTCTTGTTTGACCTTATTAGGTAGTATCCTTGGGGCGTTAGGCCTAGAATTTAATTTTTCTCGTATTTTGTACTAGGAATATGTTTTTTCTCGGGTAAAGTCGTAATGTACCCCCGACAAGTGTATAAATTTTCTTCGAATAATAAAGGTCTGGCATCCAATAGTTGTCCCTCCCCACTGGAGGTTTATTTAAAAAAAAAACAAAAAAAAAAGTGTCAAACACAAATGCGACAAGCTTTCCGAAGAGTTAGTGTTTCCTTACTCAGAATGCTTATCCAAGAGAAATTCTTGACCTGAACGAAGTATAACTTCATAAATGATGTTTCTTTTCTATGATTTTAGTTTATCAAAGTTATTCCTTTTTCTACGTTTAACAAGCTTTTGGTCTAATAGAACTTTCCAAATGAAGTTCTTGACATACAACTAGGTATTTCTCTCTCTCCTCGTGATCTCTTGATTTTTTTGTTTGCTCGACGTTGTTCCCTAAACTGTTTAGATAGTAATTTGGTAATATTGAACAATAACATTGCTTTTGGGAGGACGTGTTGGAAACTGTTGGGTGGGCTCCATTGTTAAATTGAAATTTGAGCTTTGCTACAGAGCGAGGGAGGGAGCGAGGGAAAGGGGCGAGGGATAGGTGGTTACCACCCATCCGCCTCGAGATAAGTGCATTGGATTGGAGATGCGCGATGGCACTTATCTCGGGGCGGATGGGTGGCTACCACCCATCCCTCGCTCCCTCCCTCGTTCCCTCCCTCGACTTCTAGAATTTTCCTTGAAATTTTGATATTTTCCTTTTAAAAATACGTTTTTTTCTTATTGTGGAGGAAACGAACGAGGAAATGGGCGAGGGAGGGGGTGTTACCACTCATTTCTCTCGAGATACGTATCTTTGTGAATCTCAAGGGGATGAGTGGTAATACCCCCTCCCTCGCCCATTTCTTCGCTGGTTTGCTCAATAATAAGAAAAGCTCTTAAAAATAAGATATCTAAGATTTGCTTTGAGAGTGAATATCTTGTCCCCTTTGACTGTCAAATTGCGTCTAAAATTTTCAGTGATGGACTTATAGATGACAGTTCATCTTGAGCTCATTTTCTGTCCACTTGTTGATCTTAACTTGCCATCTCACTGCAGTTCCTTTCTTTTTTCTTATTAGTAAAATTCTAATTGTCGAGGGATGCAGCGAGAAAAACAGCGAGGGACCCCACAAAGGGGAGGGAGAGCCGTCGACACCCTTCGGGATGCGCGCATTGAAAATTCAAACGCGCATCCCGGGGGGAGTGGACGGCTCTCCCTCCCCCTGTGGGTTCCCTCGCTGTTTTCCTCGCTGCATCCCTCGCCAATTAGACGAACTCTTCTTATTAATAAGAGGCCTTCTAGCCGTCGAGGAAAGGAGCGAGGAAATGAGCGAGGGGTGAGTATTATCACTCATCCCCCTCGAAATTCGCGATCACACTCACCCCCTGACCCATTTCCTTGCCATTTAGAATTTTCCTATTAATAAATCTCCTTGTTAAAAACCAAAGAACAATCAAGTCATTTTTTCGATAGTAACAAAAGCTAAAATGATTATTTTTTATTGTGTGCTCATCATCTACTGATTTCGTGTGGCTCTTTCGCAGTTGACATTCCTTTGGAGATCTGCAAATTAATCAACATGCAGCGCCTGGTAAGATTATTACTAGATTGTTTTTAACTGATGACATGACTTGGAAAGTACTTGAAAGGAATAATCCTTGACATACCCTATCTTAGGTGAGCAAGGTGGCTTTTGAGTCCTTCATTAATGAATCTAAGGGTGAGTTTGGTTGCATGGAATTCGATTTCAGGAAAATTCACGAGGGACCCTTACATTTAAGGCTAAGTTAAGGTAGCACTCATCAAGTCATCATCCGCCATTAGATTTTCTGATCAATGGTGAGAATGAAAGTCTCATAAACATGAAAATCACACTCTTTGCTTCCCCGAAGCTCATGAGACTTTCATTTCCATCAATTATCACAAAATTTAATGGTGGATTGGTCAGTGAATCTCAAATTAGCTTAAATATAGATGATCCCCTCATGGAATAGGATTTCATGCAACCAAACACACCCTAAAAAGAAAATGATTGGGTTGCAGATAGATCTACATTGATTACACGGTCCTTTTGGTTTATAGATTTCTTTATGCACATTTTGTATATGAACTGTTTACTTTAAAAGACTTTCTAGGGTGGATGCAGTCAGGGGCGGATCTACTAAGGGGCTGGGGGGAAGCTACCCCTTCCCCCCCCCCCCCCCCCCCCCCCACCCCCCTTCTCCAACTTTCAAAATATTTTTAATAAATACTTAATTTTACAAAAAATCAATTATTTAATGTATAATACAATATGATAATTGTTTATTCAACTATTTCAACATGTCTTTGTTGGTGTAGTGGTTGAAAGTTTATCAATTTTAGTAAAATACCAGAGTTAGATACTCTTTGAGCTCGCATAATTTTTTAATACAATTTTACTAGTAATTGCAGACATTAAAATATAGTTTAGTTTAATAAAAAATTATGTTCAGTCCTCTTCGAGCGTATGATTTTTTTTATGACTATTGAAAATTATTATTTATGTCATTGTGACTCGCCCCTATTTTTTTGTTTTCAATGCAGTTTTCTATGTAATTGCAAACATTAAAAAATGAATTGTTTGTTCACAAGTATTATAAAACCTCCAAAAAAATATTTGAAATTAATATCTAAAATAATAACTATATAATTCAATGAATATTTATGCCATTAGTCAACTCATACAAAATTTGAGGCTCACATAACCCAATTTTTCCAATGAAACTGTATTAGGATCTTATTATGTTCGCAAATTTCAAATTTTTTAAACTTCAACTTAATACTCATCCTAATTATTTTGTAAATTTAGTTATATATTCTTGTTATTACGCTCATTTACCCTTGCTAAGATTATCGATATTGTGACCTTATTTTGGCTTATAATTGGATTACACTAAATTCAAATTGGTATATGCAATGTACTTTTAATTGTATTTTTTATTAGTTACTATCTTGGATAGGAAAAAAAATTTGCTCCACCCTTGATAACTATTATTATCAACTAATAATTATTTTTCATTTTGCCCCTCCTCCCCCGACTAAAATCCTGGGTCCGCCACTAAATGCACTTGATGGTGTGTTGTGACCCTTGAGCATGCACTTCTTTTATATCTGGTCCATGAGAATTTCCTACTAATACAAAACTGGGTTAATTACATTCTTCACCTCACATAGTTCAGTATGAGTCATTGACTGTAATACAAAGCTTTGATTGCAAAAAAGTTGGCAGTAGCCAGAGAATGTGATTTCTTGAAAATTGTTGAAATTTCACAAAATATTTCTTTTTTCAAGTTACCAAAAATTCTTTCGAAATCCGAAATATTTATTTCTTTCATTAGACCAATCTCATTTTCCGTACATTTTAACCCGTTATAACCTTAGTTTGGTATTAAAACTTTGTTACATAAGTGATTCTTATGCAATATGTATTTTATATGACATTATGAGTCTTGTGGGACTCTTTATATAGTGTGTAAGAGTTTAAAATGTTGAAATTATAATAAAAATTACAAAATTAGAACCAAATTTTTTACCTTTTGTCTGTGCACAACAAAATATTTCTTAAAATCATCTTACAATTACCTCGAAAAATGAAATGACAGTCCTTGGCAGTAGCGCACTTCAGTCCAATCTCCTTTTGCAGTTCTCTTAATACTTTTTTTTTCTTCTTGTGGGAAGCTTCATTCTTTAAAGGTATTCATACTCGATGAAAATCAGATTGCAAGCTTACATAATGAATGTAGGTTTCCTCTCTAAGTATGAGGCACTATATGCTTCAATGCTTTTGTAGTAACCTTGGAATAATTATTGAGTGAAACGGTTTGTCGCTCTAAGTTTTGATTATATTAAATGACATACTTGTGTAGTGGTTTGCTAGTCAAGCTCGAGTGTTTATCCATATCAGATTGTTGACCTACTTGCCTGAGTAATTAAAGGTTTTGTTAATTAAAGGAGTGAGGCCTTCTGAGGCAAAATAGTGTAATAAGAAAAATTATCTATCAAGAGGTGGAATTTTCATGGGACTTACAGTTTCCAAGTTTCATTAAAAATAATAATAATAATAATAATAATAATAATAATAATAATAATAATAATAATAATAAAACTTGGTATCAAATTAATAATATTCAATTTGAAATTAATATACTTTTAAGACAAGTAATCCGGCTCCAAATTAATGGACTAAAAATAAATAAATAAAATAAAAAAAATGATTAATTTGAAAAGACAATAAATAATAAATTTGAATTTAGTAAAAGTTGTAAATATTGGAAAATTAATGGAGAAATGTTCTTACATTAGTCCTCCCTCAAGAGACATGGTCAAGAGCTTGCAGAACATCTCTAGAAAATTTCTAAAATTTCTGATAGATCTGGCGCAGCGCAGTGGATAACATGTAAACGGAAAGAAAACGGAACGAAGTAAGATCAACAACGTTAACCCTATAGTGCATCCAAAAATTCTTTGGAAAATCAACCTGGTAAGCATTATCACCAATCCTCCGCACAATGGGAAAATGTCCAATGCGCTGCATTATGAGTTTGGAGCCTTTCCTAGTTCTCCGCCGGCCCTTCCGAAAGACCATGACTAAGTCGCCCGGTTCAAAAGAAACAAATTGCTTATAGCAATCCATGATACCCTCCTATTTATCATACACTTCAATCAAACGTTGCAAACCTGCTGGTGAATCAAAGTCATTTGTTCTGCCTTAATAATCGCATCACTGCTCACTCGGCTCATACTATTCAGTGGTGCCAAATCGATGGGCAAAAGGAGAAAAATGTTGCTCATGGTATTATTATACACAAGTTTTGCATGAGGTAAAATTAAAGGCCAAGAAGTGCCATGTTCAACCACCAAACAAAACAAGAGGTCACCCAGGCTTCTGTTAACAACCTCTATCTCCATCAGTCTGCGAATGAAATGCGGTGGAAAACTGAAAAGCACAATGGAAAGTCTTTCAAAAATGCCATGTAAACTTCTTATCGCGATCAGACAATGCTCCTAGGAACTCCATGAAGTCGCACCACTTCCCTAAAATATAAATTAGCAACATGTGGTGCATAATCAGCTTTCCGACAAGGAACGAAGTGAGCCACTTTAGAAAAACGATCGACCACCACAAAAACCGAATTGTAACCCTATGATGCAGGAAAACCTGAAACCATGGAAACATCCAACCACGACCTCTCCGGAATGGGCAAAGGGGAATACAAACTAGTGTTTGTCACCCATCCCTTAGCTTTCTAGCACACATAACATTTTCGCACAAAGGTAACATCCGATCAAATAGTAGGCCAAAAGTAGCATTTTTGTAACAATAACATCTTTCTGATACCAGAATGACCAACTAGACCACCACTATGAAGCTGTGCAACTTCTCCCATGCGAGAGAGACTGGAATACAAAGAATTTTACCATGAAATAAGAAAATGTCCGGCAGAAATAAGAAAGTCACCTGACTGACGCAGTCTGATAAGCAAGATAATAGGTCCAAAGAAAGGATCAGACCGATACAAAGTTGGTAACTCATCAAATCGATCAATTGAAGTTTGCAAAACAACCAAACAATCTGCACGATAGCTGAGAGCATCGACCCTTGTTCTGAGACCCTTTAACATGTTTCAAAGTAAAGGTGAAGCTCTAACCCGCTTACAAATCCGACTACTGACAGTTAAGAAAATAGAGGGCTTCATGATCACAAACTCGCGATAAAGAAGATAATGCTTCCAATGGTAAAGGGCTTGGACCACAACAAATAACTCAACGTCATTAGTGGAATAATTCAACTGGCCTTCTGTAGTTTCCCACTATAAATGGGCACTGGTCGTCCCTTCTGCGATAATATGGCCTCCACACCTGTCTTACATGCATCACAAGATAACTCAAATTTCTTTCCTAAAATCAGGCGGTGCTAAAACCGGAGTAGTAGTCATTTTAAGCTTGATGGTAGCAAAAACAGCTTGCAGTCAGCAGCTCAAGAAAATGGTACATTTTTCATAAGCTTAGTCGGTGAGCTTAAATCCTCAATAAAACACTTATAAAAACTGACCAACCCATGAAAATTGCGTACCCGGGAATAACAAGTGGCATAGGTCAACCATGAATAACAACTACCTTAGACTGATCAACAAACATCCCACCTCCTGATACAACATATCCCAATAAGGTCACCAAAAACACGATGAAGACACACTTCTTCAAATTCAAATAAAATTGATGGTCTCGCAGAACCTCCAAAATAGTCTTAACATGTTGTAAGTATTCTTTATCTGTGCGACTAAATATAAGGATATCCCCGAAATAAACAACAGTAAATTTGTTAATAAAAGGTTGTAGAACGTGTGTCATTACTCGCATAAATGTCAAAGGGGCGTTGAACAACCCAAAAGGCATGACCAACCATTCTTATAATCTTTTTTTGTCTTAAAGGTTGTTTTCCATTCATCCCCAGACCGCATACAAATATGATGATACTCGATCCAGATCTAGCCCAAGTATATCTTTCAGATTAGGAGTTGAAAAATAATACTTGACAGTGATTTTATTAATGGTTTGGGAATCCACATATATAAAAAGAACCGTCCTTGGGCACTAACAAAATAGGAACGGCACTGATGGAGTACTCTCCCTGATGTATCCCTTGGCCAAAAGTTTGTTCACTTGTCGTTGTAACTCATTTTCCTTAGGGAGGTCCGAGCGGTCCAGGGGACCACCACGGCTCCTCTATTCTCGAAAATCCATACATCCCTTAGAAGTGTATGGACAACTATCTCTCGAGCAAAGTCGTGCGATAATGTGGTTTATTAGGGATATGGCCTCCAAGTTCTAGCTCAATAACATGTTGAATATTTCTCAAAGGTGGTAAAAACCTGCTACTCTCACTACACACATATCTGAGGTCTGGCAAGAAGTTGTTGTGTACGAGGCGGTATGGGCAGATTTGGCAACTGAAATGGAGAAGTGAATGTGCCTGGCTCATACGTATCATCAAGGATCTTCTGTACTATAATTGTGGAAACTTCCAACTGTCTTATTCTCGTATCATCTCCGGAGGGTAAAGATTTTGTAAGTGTGGGGCGAAGCGGCCATAATAGAAATTTGTGTCCTTCAACATCACGAAAACTATAAATATTCATATCCTTATCATGAATAGATCATCGCTGAAACTACCACTGCCTAAAAAAAATGACAAATATTCATCTGAATGACAATGCACCAAACCTAATCAATATATTGACCAATAGAAAAAGGTACTAAGCACTTTATGGTCACCCTTGTTTTCTTACTCGGATCTAGCCATCCCAGTGCAAAAGGTACAAAAAACAGTTCCTCTTTCAGATGTAATGTATCTACCATCAATTTGCAAACCAATTTCTCACTAGATCCACCATCAATGATCATGCTACAAATCTTTCCCCCACAATTGCATCGTGTGGGAAAATTATTGTGTTTTCTCAAGGCAATAGTATCCCTTGATTCTTTTCAAGAAAGAGAGGAGGAAACTAAACGACAAGAAAAGTGACTATCTGCTAGACAACAATGTGACGAAGACCATGAACAAGCCCCCCCCCCCCCCGAACTGCCGGAACACCCGCACTGCCATGGTGGGTAGTTGAGTGCGCACATGGCGCTACCTACCAGTTGGATGGACCGTGTGTGGACACCTTCATGATCCATGACATCTTGTCAACCTTTTCATGTCAAATGTTCCTCTTCGTTACGAATTTGCAAGACACCGTCTTTGCATTCACTTCATTTCCCCGTTCTGTTTTCTTTACCCCGTTCATGTGTTGTTCAAAACCTCCCCGAAGCATTCTTGCTATGACACCAATTGATAAATCGAGTGTCACGGATAATAACATGTAAACAAATTATTCAAGATCTAAAATGAAAGAAAACGAATTCCTAGTTTATTCATACCAAGAGCCCTAGTTTTCTTGAGGTCACAGTCCATACTAACTGACAAATTACCCTACTCTTCTTTTAATACTTCTAACTACGGGCTAAGTGTCGACCACCTCTATTACAAAGCACACTTACTACATTAATTAATTCTAAATACCATCACTTTCGATGTCGAGGTGATACTTCTTAACATCTTTGAGAAATCTATAAAATAACAACAGAACAAATTTGACACGTGAAGGACCAATAAGATCTTAAAGGCACCCATGATACATGAGGAAAAACTCACAAAGATTGCAAAAGGGTCTTCATAAGGTAGGAAACTGAGTGTCTCGTCTTTTTTGAAAAGAATGTGGGCACGATAGTTCGAACTCACATATCCTCATCAAAGTTACTCATCCACATGTTTTTTTTTTTTTTTTTTTTGGAAATCGAGCTGGGTTTAAGGACCCCAAAACCTTATACAAATGAAACAAAAGTAAAGCAAATACTGAAACAAACTCTCACAAGAGAGGATTCACCAAAACAAACCTAGACTATAAACAAACTCAGCCTTTGTACCTTTTGTTTGCTTTCTTAGTTCTATTGGATCTCCGGGGACAAAGTCGAAAATCTTTGGTGTGGGTGTTAGAGAACGTCTTTGCAGCCGATTCTGTAAACACATCATCATCACTGGAGGGGTCTGGCTCATGCTCTTCTTCAGGAACCTGACAAATTGCATGTCTCAATCTATTGCATGTGTGGTTCTTATCCTCTTCCCATACATCTTTTAACCAAATGTAGTTTGCCTTCAGTGCATCTTTGCCATGACTTGCAATAGCTTCTCGCAATGTAGAAGGAACTACATTTCCCTTTTCGTATTCATTTATCATCGTTAACGCATATCCAATCTCAGGAAGAGGAAGAAAATCTTTCGCTTAATTCAGTTCTTCTTCGGTGAGTTGTATCACACTGTGGTGCCCAATTTGCACACCATCATCCTGGGAGTTGTTGTCTTTCTTTGCACCTAAACTATTGGCTGTCGGCATGTTGTTGACTTCTCCTACTTTATCATCCTCGATTGAGATGGACACAATTTCATTTGAGTACTTACTTCCATGTTCTGCCACCAATTCGTTGTCATTCTTGTCTATTGCCAGGTCTTCTACAACTGCTGCTTGATTTTCTTCTATCACTGCAACATTGATGTCACTCACATTATGGGCACATCTGTTGAGCATAGCTGTGTCATATTTAGTTGTTTCTCCTTGCTTTCCAATCGCTTTTTCAATCTCACTAGCTGTATACCCCGCCAACTCCCTCCTTGATTTCCTCACCTTGATTATTCTTTGCGCCACTCATGCCAACTTTTGGTTTTGTCACTTTATTTTTGTTGGCCACTAGAACATATTGTTGCTTGATAATTTTGGCTTCCACCTTTTGTTTCTCAGTCTTCTCTTCTGTCACCAAGTTAAAGGTTGTCACATTGCCCTTATGACCTAACTTTTTTCTGCAATTTTCCTCCTGATGCCCTAGCAATGAACAATAATCACAATATTTGAACCCTGGGTATTCAATTTTCTGCCAAAAGCCCCTATTGTTAGTAGGGGTGGGCACGGGACGGGATGGGACGAGATATACCCATCCCTATCCCATCCCGTTCATACGGGATCGGGACGGGACGGGATGGGAAAAACCTCATCCCGACCTCGTCCCATCCCAAACGGGTTCGGGACGGGACGGGACGGGACGGGACGGAATCAGCGTGTTGCCTGTGACTGCCGCGAAGATTATCATCATATAAGAGCGTGAAAAATAACTCGGACCAGACATTGATGCCCAGACATTGGCCCATCCCTATCAATAACTCGGGGTTGCTTTCCCTAAACCCCTTAAACTTCTACGGAAAATTTCGCTCGTTATTCCTGAAATTGATGCCCAGACATTGGCCCATCCCCATCTAACATCCATGCTGCCTCCTTAATGCCTGAAACTCCTTTTCTACTCACCTTTAGCCTTGAGCAAACTCCCCTCACTGAACCACTCTTTTAAAGTCTTCAAGGAGACCCAACTCCCACTCCATAATGCTATTGGGGCCTGCCAAAGAAACAAAATGCAAAATACCATCTCCAGCTCAGTCCATATCTGAGTCCAAATAAATAGCTTGATCCAAGAGATGAGCTCGCCTTTTGATGACTAATTTGCTCTTCTTCTTTTTTTTGAAGAGACTATTCGCTCGATCTGTACCTTTTATGTATTTGCATTTACATCAGAAGTAAATCAATAAATTGGATTCATTAGAGTAAGCAATCTAGTTAAAACCACAAAAATTAGTTTGTGGGTGATGGCCTGTTTTCTTACTCATGGTCTTTTGTTAGTCATTACATCTTGAGGTCCTTGGAATGTTTGGGAATCAATCTACTTGCAGGACATCTAGAGTGTGAAGCTTGGATCATGCGGAATGCATCGCAGACATATCATTTACCTTCATCATGATTCTCTGCTGTGCCATTTTGTTTCAAACACCCTTTGCATATCATTTATAACTAAATCTATTCTGTAAATGAAATAAACTAACTTTGTAATCAAAACTGAAGTAGTATCCATCATAATCGATGAATAAAAATAAATAAATAAATAAAAATATTAATAATAAATATAAAAAAAATAGCTCGGGACGGGACGGGATTGGCGGGATTGAAAATCTTCATCCCATCCCATCCCATTCTAGAACGGGACGGGACGGGATCGGGATGAAATTATTCAATCCCATTAAGACCCGAAAAAATCGGGACGGGACGGGACGGGACGGGATCGGGATGGGATCGGGATCGCGGGATGGGATGCCCACCCCTAATTGTTAGCCCTGTCTATCCAAATTCTATTAGGTAGCTTATCCGCCAAAGACATTTCCACGCAAACACGAGCAGAACTCGAGCGAGATAAACATCGAGTATGATCATCCATGCGCAAAAAACCACCAAAAGAGTTCACAATTGCTTTCAAAAGAGGAGGATGAAATAAATGCAAAGGCAAGTTAGGCAACTCTACCCATAAAGGAACCGAGATCGGATCCGCTCTCAGACTGAAACCATCGTGCCAGCGGAAGGCTTTAAAGCAGACTCCACGAATCAAAACGGAATCTCTCGATAGAACTTTCTTTGCTTCAACCTCTAATTGAAGACGTACCAAAACGTGACGTTGATCAAGTAATCCTAGCAAGAAATCTCCTAGGATACCCCAAGTTTTGTGAATCGAAGCTCGAATGTCGTCCAACGTAGGCCGGTAACTAGATAACTTTAGAACTATCACATGTTTTTCCATGAAAGCTTCCCCACGTGTCTCATCAGACGCTGTAATCCCAATGGCAGGCTCTCCTTCTTTCCGAAATCTAGTTGCTTCCACCTATATTTCCTTAATCTCATCAACTAGAATTTTCCCTAATATATGTGCGAAAGTAGGCTTAGGAGTTGCTTCAGTAGGTTCCTTGCCCCCCAAAGGGGGAGACTCATCCACATGTTATCCTCTTCCTTTATATATCTTTAGAACTATGTGTTATCCTTTAATCATGTTCGCATGATGTCCTTATGTGTTGATTCATGCTTCAGTTGTTGATCGTATTGGAAAGTGTATGAGAGCTTTTCTTTGGGGTTCTTCCCAACCTAGCTATAACATCCACTTACTGAAGTGGAAATAAGTCTGCCAGCAAAGATATAAAAGAGGCCTAGGCCTTAAGAGAATCAGGGAATTTAATAAAGCTCTACTCCTTACATTGATTTGGAGATTTGGTGTGTAAACTGATGCTCTCTAGAGGCAGATCATTGCTTAGAAGTATGGTACTTGATTGATTCACCAAGGGACCTTCTTCCTCTTATGGCTGCTCTCTTGGAAAGGTATTATGAAATTGAAACATCTTGTGCTCCCTAGTTTTCTCTTTTAAGCTCATAATGGTGAGAAAATTAGTTTTTGGGATCAGAATTGGATTGGTGATCAATATCTGAAGTTATCTTTTCCGGCTTTTTACAATGCTGCTCATAATAAGCAAGGGAAGATTAGAGATTTTGGGGATAGTGATTCCAACGGTTGGAACTTTTAGTTTACATGAGACCTGAATGACTGGGAACTCCCCAAAATGTGTTATCTGTTGCAGCACTCACTGAACCTGTATCCTTGGATGATGAAGCTAACAAATGGCTTTGGCTTGGGAAAAGTTCAGATTTCTTGTAGTTAGTCAATTATGGAATAATTATATTGTTTCAGATTCACATTTTCTTTTAGTTAGTCAATGATGGAATAATTTTCCTTAAACTACTAATATCACTGAAATCCTGCCAAAATTGAGGTCATAAGCTCCTCCTACCATTCAACCAATAAACTCCAATCGCTACCCATCTAAAATTATCCACCTTACGCTGCACAACAGAAAAAGAGAGAACACACCATCCATATCATCCACTACATGAATCACCTAATTATCCCACAATTCCTACCAATCTACCCACTGATGGAAGAAGCTTCCAACCAATATCCCTCCTTGACGACGAGCCCTCATCGTCTCAAGGTCCAACTCCTAGAGCTTAGATTCCCACAAGAGTGCCAAAGATGGTTTCCTTCTTCATAAGACTTCACAAGAGTCCTTCTGTCCCTATTCTCGAACCCTCTTACATTCCAAGAAAACATTTCCAAACTCCTCGATACAATCATAAATTTAAATTCTAATTCAGCAAGAGCGGAAACCCTGAAAAAGAGAGGATATACATGGTCATCGATGAATATTTTCCATTAGAGAAACCAAGAATGGGTGATTTTCTGAAGAAGATGAAAATAATATCTTTACCTTTCTTCATCACTGAAAGACGTTCAGTGTTGTCTTCTGCAAAAAAATAAAAAATGCAGGACTTTTAAATGTCTATGTAGAAGTGTTGAATTACATACAATACTGTAACTAAATTGCATAGATTCTACCAAGCACCACGTACCAGGCAGAGATTAAGGTCCACCAAATTTGCATCAAAATTAAAAATCAATAATATACCATTAACAAACAAAAACTGTATGGAAAATTGCAACCAAAAAGTATGTCCTCATAATCAAGCCACTAAATAAATCAAACTGTTGTCAAAGTCATAATCTCAAGTATCAATCTCAAATTCTATAAATTCAAACTGTAGAAGACACCACCAAAATAAAGGCCAAAACATTGTTGACGTGCTCAAGGGCTTGCCATGCGCATAGACAGTTGGACCTGGACAAGTGGGTAACTTTATTCTCTCCCAATCTAGAAAGACTGCCTTAAGGTCTTTTCTACCTTTTGGCTTCACATATATCAGTTTTCCTATGTTTTCTGCTTGTTTTGGTGATCGGATGACCATTCCTTGGCTTAGATTAATTTCCAAGTCAATTTGTTCTCCCAATCAATTTAACTGACTTCCATTCCACAAAAACTATCGTCAGTCTTAAGAGTGACAAATGTTTTATGAATTATTTTATAAGTAATTCGATCACCATAAAGTGAAGTTATTTGATCTTATTCCCACCGTACATATAGATCTCTATTTATCTTTCTTTTTTTTCTAATTTTCTCAAGGTTCATGGGGAAATTTCTCAAGGTTTCAATTTGTATCTTACTACTTTCACCATGTTTTAACTTGGGCAGTTTGAGGTGCGAGGCGCTCCATCCTAGCATCACTCCTCGTGACCGCTTAGGCTATTCTCAATGTTGAGGCACCCTAGAAAAAAATATGCCGATTACTAATCCCTCTAAAAAGTTTTAATGTGTTATAATGCCTAAAATCCCATAAACTCATACAATCATATCTTTATTATATATCAGACTTTTAGAATTCACATCAAATCAAGTCACAAGTCTAGCAACCAAATGAGGCTATATCAATATAATGCATGTAGTATGACAAACTTCCATTACTTTCCCCAAACCTCAACATCCTCTATGAACTAGGTACTCCCTCCTCGATTTTCCTCCTATCCAGGTTGTCTTCATACTCGTCGATAAGCGAAAACACGTTATCGTATCTAGAAGGTGAAGAAAACATACAGTACTTATGAAAAATCTCAAAGAAAAATAGAAGTTGTGAATCAATGAGCACAACCACAAAAAGGAGCAAAGTGGTGGAGGCATGTTAGTGGTAGTGGTAATATGTGGTCAACGTGAATGTTTCACTGTTTTTCAGTCGAAAGCATTTCACACATTTTAGCTAATTCCAATCACTGTAGGGATATTCTACAACTTGAGCTAACTTGAAGAACATATAAGAAAACACTTTTCTACATTGAATCTTGTCCTCAATGGCATGATGATAAATTAAGATCTGCTAAAGACTCAATCTTCTCGTCCAGCATTACAGGAATAAAACCATCCTAACTTCGTTAGGAACTTATGAGAAGGAATTTAAATGGATGACATAGTGGTATTAGAAGCTTGCTTAGTATTCCTGACATAACATTATGAGAAGCATATTTGTATTCCTGGCATTATGAGAAGCATAGTGGTATTAGATGCTTGCTTTGTATTCCTGAAATTTGAGGTGTTTAATCAACTAATTTGAAGTGGTTTTGTTAGTTTTAGTGTTTAGAGTAGAACCTGGCTTGTTTTGTTGGATTTTGGATAGGGTTTCTGCAATGCATGTTACAGATTAGTGTCAAATCTTGAATGCAGCTTTGTTTCTGAGTGATTTAGAGGTTTAATGTTTCTCTAAGTTGTTTTGAGTACAAATATTTGCTTGTATTTGATCTCTCCACAGTTTTGTTTTGTTTTTTTGTTTTCCTTTGTTGCATGTACAGATTAGTTGTGAAACTCCACTACTTGACATGCTGCTTTGCTTTTGAGCTTCTTTAGAGGTTTTGTTCAATTGTTGTTTTCCTTTGTTGCATGTACAGATTAGTTGTGAAACTCTACTACTTGACATGTTTTGCTTTTGAACTTCTTTAGAGGTTTTGTTCTGTTGTCAAATAGGATTTGTAGGTTTTGAATGCATGTGAGAAATCAATTTCATTACTGCTCTGTTTCTGAAATAAGAAGAGATTTTCAGGCCTGTATTTGCGTATTAGCATTTGGTTGTATTTGAGTATTAGGGCAGTTTTGTTTGATAATCATGATTAAAACGTTTGGATGCTGCTTTTCAAGAGATTTCTGTAGAGATATTTTGTTGTAAGTTTGATAATCATTTATTTGATGGTTTATCTCAATTTTTTTTTTCGTTGACAATTTATGAGGTACTATTTTTTGTTTAGGGGAAATCGGGAAAGAATAAAGTAAGTCGTGCTAAGCAAACGATGGGACATACATCCGGATCAAAGTCATATGCACGTGCTCGAAAAGATTTTGTATGTGTATTTTTTTCATTTTATTATGTCATAGTTTTAATAAATATACAAAAATATGATCTAATTATTTTTTTGGTTCTTCATTTGATATGTAGAAGAAGATGTGTTGAGGATTTCCTGATCCTCTTTCATTCTTTCGTTTCACCCACACAAGGAAAGATAATTCTTGGATTGACGAGCCATCACAAGAGAAAGGGGTATTTGTTTTTAACTAATATTTTGATTCTCTGCTAGTTTATATTATATTTTAATTTTATTAATTATTAATAGTTCTAAGTATTTGTTTGCTAGGTTTCTGACGCCGGGCAGAATAGCGATTATTCTGCAGGCTAATAGCAACAGATAATTGACAAGGAAAAACACAAGTTGATAGCCCAAAACACAGAGAAATAACTCTAATGTTTAATCAAATTACTCAAATCAAAATGTATCTCTAAAATCAGCCCACAAGTCGGGCTTTATAGCTAAAACTTATCAATATTGGAATTTTACCAAAAATGGAAACACCCCAATAATCATGCTAAAACAAAATATGTAATAAAAGAAATAAACTGTCAGAAGTTTGACCCAAATTGGGTTCAGAATCACTTCCTAAACAATAATTGAAATATTACTATAAAAGGAAATAAACTGCTAAATTTACGGATTCAGAAGAGAAATGGTGGAATTTGTCCTCGAAAAGATATGCAACCAGTATAGCTAGTTGAAACGACATGCGCGTTGAAAAGAGCTTTCCGAATTGGGGTCGTTTGCACGATTCTGATACTCGTAGACAAAGTTATGGCCAAAATACTAAAACGCACCCAAAACTGCCAAATTAGAAATAAAATCATGATTTTCTGCCATCCTTGCGCTGATCTGCTAATTCAAGATATCTTAGTGCTAATATCGTGCTATCTGACAGTTCAGCATCATCTGACTCGGATCCTCTTGCATCAGTCGCCCTGAGTTTGAAAGAACTCGTCATCGAGTTCACAATAGCATCATCGGGATCGGCAAAACAAGGACTCAGGTGCTTTATATTAAAAACATCAGAAGTCCTCAAATGACTGGAGAGGCACAGTCTGTAGGCATTATCATTTATCTTCTGCAAGATCTCACAGGGTCCAATCTTCTGTTCCTTAAACTTATTATACTCCCAACAGGAAAACGATCACGGGTTAATACTGCCCAAACAAAATTACCAACATCAAAAAGTACCTGACGACGGTGACTGACGGCTTGAACCTTGTACTTGGAATTACTCTCGTGAATGGCCAGCTTCACTTGCTCATGGATACCCCGAAGATGTTCTGCCATTGCATCTGCCTTGGGACTCAAACGACCCACGCGTGGAATAGGGGCTAAGTCGAGCACCCCGGATGGATTCTGGCCATAGACAATCTCAAATGGGTTCATTCCTGTGGTTCTGTTCTTCGACCTGTTATAGGCAAATTCTGCCTGAGGTAACGCCAAATCCCACTGTTTTGGTTTAGTGTCTGCCAAACTCCTCAAAAGGTTCCCCAAACTGCGGTTTACCACCTTGGTCTGTCCATCCGTCTGGGGGTGGTAGGCGCTGCTAAAATTCAAGTTCGTCCCCAGTTTTTCCTATAAACTCCGCCAGAAATGACTCATCAACTTGGTGTCACAATTTCCCTGAAATAAAGATGGGCGATTCGGACAGCATCCATTATTTTTCTGCAACCTACAAAATGGGCCATCTTGGAAAACCTGTCAACCACAACCAAAATAGAATCCCAAGCCTATTGGGTACGGGGTAAGCCCAACACAAAGTCCATACTGACATCAAACCAAAGGGGCTCAGGTACAGGTAAAGGTGTGTTCAGGCCCGCATTAGTGAGAACTTCTTTGGACCGCTGACACACATAACAACGCGCCACATAATGAGCCACATCACTGGTCAATTTGGGCCAATAATAGGAAGAAGAGATCAAGGCCAACGTCTTATCTCGCCCAAAGTGACCCTCATTATGAAGTTCATGAATAATCTGCTACCTTAGTAAACAATCTGGAATGCACAACTGTAATCCACGAAACAGATAACCATTATGCAAAATAAAGTCATGTTGTTGACCATCAGTTACCTCCTGAATTATCCTTCCGAATAAAGGATTTGCAGCATACATATCAGAGAAAGCCTCAAATCCTGCAACTCTAGTGCTCATGGTGGTGAGTGCATTTGCGACATGGTTCAGACTCCCTGCTTGGTGCCTCAGCGCAAACATGAACTCCTGCAAGTACGCCACCCACTTGGCATGCCGTCGACTCAGCTTGTGTTGCCCATTGATGTACTTCAGAGCCTCATGATCAGTGACAAGAATAAACTCCCTCTGTACTAGGTAATGATGCCAATGCTTCAGGGACTGAACTATGGCATAAAACTCCATATCATAGGTGGAATAATTCTTCTTTGATCCTGATAGCTTTTCACTAAAAAATGCTATTGGGCGCCCTTCCTGACTCAGAACACCACCAATGCCAACCCCAGATGCATCACAATTTACCTCAAACACCTTTTCAAAATCAGGAAGTGCCAAAACTGGTGCTTCTGTCATCTTCTGCTTGACCAGTTGAAAACTGGCCTCCACCTCCTCGGACCACTGGAAATCACGTCCCTTGAGGCACTCTATGATAGGAGCAATCAGAGTGCTGAAGTTTCTGATGAACCGACGGTAGAAAGACGCCAATCCATGGAAACTTCTAACATCGTGTAAGGTCTTTGGTCTGGGCCACTCCAAGACCGCATCTATTTTCGACTGATCTGCATGAACACCATCAGTAGACACAATAAAACCAAGAAAAATAACAAAAGTGGTGAATAAAGAACACTTCTTCTGATTGACGAACATGCGCTCTGTCCTCAACTTATCAAAAACAGCACAAAGGTGATCAAAATGTGACGCCCATGTCGGACTATAAATGAGGATGTCGTCGAAGTAAACTACAACGAATTTCCCCATGAAAGGCCATAAAACATGATGCATAAATCTCATAAATGTACTGGGCGCATTGGACAGGCCAAAAGGCATGACCATCCACTCATACAACCCATGATGCGTCTTAAACGCTCTCTTCCACTCATCTCCAGGCCTTATTCTGATCTGGTGGTATCCGGTTTTAAGGTCAATTTTTTAGAAAACCTTAGATCCAGACAGCTGGATGATTGGAAACATGTATTTCACTGTAATCCTGTTGATTGCCCTGCTATCAACACACATACGCCAAGAGCCTTCTTTTTTTTTTGCACTAGTAGAGTAGGTACTGCACATGGGCTCATACTCTCACGGATGTAGCCCCTCTCCAACAACCTTACCACCTGTCGTTGCAATTCTTCAGATTCCTTAGGACTGAGGCGATAAGCCGGCCGATTAGGCAAACTGGACCCCTGAACAAGGTCGATCTGATGCTGAATATCCCACATATGCGGCAGCCCAGGAGGAAGATCCTCTGGCATCAGGTCATAAAACTCTGCAAGAAGTTGTTGCACCTCTGTTGGCAAATCTGAATTCACATTGACTACACTATTCCCACAAGGTAACAAAGCATAGATCACATCTCCACGATCAATCTCAACTAAAAACCTGAACCTAGAAAGCAGGTTAGTATTATTGGTTACCGGGGTAGGAGTGGTTCCTTCCCGACAAGGTGCCAATACAATCTTCTTCCCTTTAATACTAAGGGAATATGTATTTTTTTGCCCATCATGAATAACACTGCGATTATACTGGCAAGGTTGCCTAACAATACATGACAAGCATCCATAGATACAACATCACACCAAGCATTATCAAAATATTTCCTGCCAATCGAAAAAGAAACTAGGCATCGCCTATCTATTGTTGCCTCACTGCCTTTATTCAGCCATGATAATTTGTACGGCTTGGGATGATGATCTGTCTTCAACTGCAATTCCTGGACAGCCTCTTCAAACACGACGTTATCACAACTGCCATTGTCAATGATCATCTTGCAGACTTTATCTGCAACTGTGCATGTCGTGTGGAAAATGTTGGTTATTAACCAATCGTCCCCTGAATCATCCTTGGGAGTCGGTAGACTCTTACGAACAACCAAAGTTTTATGACCATCTCCATACATCACATCTCCATCTTCATCATCGTCATACACAGGCTCTCCAAGTTCCTCAAATTCATCTACCACGTCTTACTCAATCAGGAGATCGTTGCCCTTCTGAATAGCAGGCTTCCTGCACTCAGTCGCTCTATGTCCCTATTCACCACATCTAAAACATCTAATAGAAGAGTTACTCTGCGGTGGCGGTTGGGTAGGACGGGATTCTTGAGAGAGAACTGGCCGACTGCTTTGATCTCTTCTGCCTTTGAGTTTGATGGCAATCAATTTCACTTTGACATGATCTGGAACTTCCTTATACTCAAAAATACGCTCTACTTCATTCAACCAATCACGAATCCTTCAGCTTGTAACGACCCAAAAAACTCGAGTAGGTCTACTTTGAAACCGAGATTTCCATGACGATCCTCCCGACCACGGCGCTCCCAGAATCGAGCACGATTGTGATACAGGTTTTCGAAACTGGAATCAGAATCGTGATCTTCCATCTCACGATTACCGAATTCATGTGTCGTTAGACGCTGGGTTAGCTCTGCAACTTGCCTCTGTAAATCCTCAATTATCACTTCCTGAACGCTACGATCACGGTGAGGGGCTTTCTCGTTCAGAACCTACCCGCGACGACCACGACCACCAGTCATAGAAGCTGATAAAATCTCACTCCAAGAAGATGTTGAAATTCTGATACCAACTAACACCGGGCAGAATAGCGATTATTCTGCAGGCTTATAGCAATAGATAATTGACAGGGAAGAACACAAGATAATTTCCCAACACACAAAGAAATAACTCTAATGTTTAATCAAAAAACTCAAATCAAAAGGTATCTCTAAAATCAAAACACAAGACGGGCTTTATAGCTAAAACTCATCAATATTGGAATTTTACCAAAAATGGCAACACCCCAATAATCATGCTAAAACAAAATACGTAATAAAAGAAATAAACTGTCAGAAATCTGGCCCAAATTGGGTTCAGAATCACTTCCTAAACAATGATTGAAATATTACTATAAAGGGAAATAAATTGCTAAATTTGTGGATTCATAAGGGAAAATGGTGGAATTTGGCCTCGAAAAGATATGCAACCAGTATAGCTAGTTGACCACAATGTGCGCATTGAAAATATTTTTCCGAATTGGGTCGTTTGCACGATTCTGATACTCGTAGCCAAAGTTATGGCCAAAATACTAAAACACACCCCAAAATTGCCAAATTAGAAATATAATCATGATTTCCTGCCATCCTTGCGCTGATCTGCTAATTCAAGATATCTTAGTGCTAATATCATGCTATCTGAGAGCTCAGCATCATCTAACACGAATCCTCCTGCATCAGTTTCCATGGATAATTCCCTTCGATCTCAAATTGAGGATGGAG